>OY804609.1:1525988-1846727 GCA_963680895.1 Fragum sueziense | reverse complement strand
CATAAACATTGTGCCATACGATATGGCGACAACAATAATTGAACGTTAAAGAAAACATAAACACGTGCCATACGATGTGGCGACAACTATATTGTCCAACAAGGTTAACCCGGGACAACTTAATTTTCGTGTGCAAAGTCGGTTAGTTGAGCGTCTTAACAAAACAAAGCCGAAGTGGGGTCATTACATATGCAGATGTCCCGGGTTAATCTTGCTGGACAATAACTAACACATAAATAGAAAGTATAGTCCGGTCAGTATAATATGGCACATGTTTATAAAATATTACCTATAGAAAAGAAAATGAGTTCTTAACTGACAATACAATCTTGCATGCGCAGGTTCGAATCTTGCAGGTGTAAGACATCTGAAAGATTCGAACCATCTCATGCAATATTATAATAGTTTGAGTTTGATGTTGTTATTTTTACCAACATTTGTTCCATTTGTCTTAATATTTTCTGTATTATATTGTACACGAATTGTATTTATCAACATGAATTTTGTCGTCTGCTGCAGCTTTCTAATTGGAACAGTTTATTTTTTGCTCCGCTTTTGAATTGGTTAAAATGGTAGTAAGTGGAAGGGTTCATTTATGTCTTAAACTGGGTCTATAAAAAGGGCGATGGTTTTAGTATTCAAACCAACACATATTTTTGAACAGCATGATTTAAACTGCATTTTAATTTTCCCCGGGGGAATGTTGAAATTTTCCAGATTAAACAAGCTTAGAACGGCTATAGAAATTTCTGCTTTAACCCTTTCCCAAACAAGACCTGGTTTTGACGTCCCTAATAGAAAAGGCTTGGAAAAACATTGAAACAAAAGAAGAAACTGCTGATAACCAGCAGTTTCTCCTTTTGTCTCAATATTTTCTGTGTCATATTTTACACAAACCATATCTTTTATAACATCCATTTTGTCATTTGTGGCAGTTTTTGAAGTGGATCAGCCTAAAATGTTGTTGTTCGGGAAAGGGGGAAAGGGTTAACCCTTTCCAAGACGACATATTTTCAGGCTAGTCCAATGGCGATGAATTTTGCGCTAAGATTAGACTGGATTTACCGCTATGTATTGACAAACCATCGATGCTGTAATATAATATTGTAACTACGGCTTGATCCAAGCCGTAGTTACGAGATTTCATAACAACACCTACGAAATACTTTTGTTTGTCCGAAATTACGTCATAGTTAACTGGATAAAATCATTGCCTATTCAGATATGAAGTAAATTATGAAATTAACCCGATACCAAATGGCAAAAGTTTAGATTAGTTCAAATTCAATATTACCACAGACGACAATTTCAAGTGAATGAAATGAAGTAAATGAAACATTGAGAATAAAATGAGACAAAAGAAGAACATGTTGATAACCAGCATTTTCTATTATGCCGTAATATTTTCTATGATACATTATATACTCGTACAAATCGTTTCTCTTTCAAAATTCATTTGTTGTCTGCAACAGCTATCAAATTGGAGCAATTTAATTGTTTGTTGTTTGGGAAAGGGTTACATGGGATTTGTTTATTTTTGCCATTTGGGAAAGGGTAAAATCCCTTTGAAATGTGTGCATGGTGAATCTGTTGCTATGGCAACACCTTTTTCCTGCTAAGAAATCTGCAATTTTGTATTTTAACTTGTAGTTCCTCTCCGAAGTTTTCTCCTGTCTTTAAGAATTTTGAAGTTTCGCCAGAAACCTGTTTTTGTTCTCCTGTGTGAAGTGGCTTACTTTAGTAACTTTTGACAGTAATCGGAATCTTTCGAAATCCTTGTATCACTTTCTCAAAGAAGATTTGACCATAGAAGAACGATCGGGAAAATAACACAATAGTAAGTTAACAATCACTTCTCCTTTGTCCTCAATATTAAATTTTGTTTCGTCATGTATCTATATTACATGTATATAGATATCTCAAAGTAGAGTACCCATTTGCAAAACACTTTCACGTATGATAAGCTTATAGATTGGATAAATTTTGAAGTTGCTGCAGATGTACAACAACAACAACAACAACGACGAACATAAAAATACTCGAAACAAAACAAACAAAATTAAAGAAAAAACGTTGAATAAACAATGTCTTACCATTTTGCGAACGACAAATGGCGACTATTAAATTCTAAAATACATATGCAATAACTTTAATCTATCCCATTTCGGCTATATTTTCATGAAGGAGTATGGGCTTTTCGGAGGTATTTAAGTTATTAAAGTGACATTTAATGATTATTTTTACATAAATCTTACTTTTATTCTATCTGAAAGAGCATGTTTTCTTATGAAAAGTCTGAAAATTTCATGCAAAAATATTGAACCGTATACGAGAAATATATATTTTTGTGATAGAATTAAACAAATTGTTGTGGACAACAGTTCCGATTTATATAGAATTTAACTTTAAATGTGTATTTTTCGCTAAATAACAACATAAAAAACTTTGATTTCAATTCTACGCATTAGAACAATCAATCTTTGCATCAAGACATACTTTTAGAAAATGAAATAAATGTGAAATGCCACTTCAATGTTCGACATCTAATCGATACATTTTGCAAATAAGATTTCCAGGGAGGTGAATGTGTAATGACCGGTGATTTGAAAAAGCGAATTAAAGCCCTTGGTTTTGGTAGGAGCAAGGGAAGTAAATCTAGAAATAAAGTTCAAAGTCATAATCCAGTTACGTCCCTTGTTGTTCTGACGTTTCGTTTCGCTTTTCTGCTGTCCAACAAACATGTATCGGCGCTTTTCTTTAACCCTTTTCCAAACCACAAAATTCTAGGGCGATACACTTCAAGAGCTGTCACAAATGACAAAATGGAAGTTATTAAAGATAGAATTTGTTTGAAATATAACATAGAAGATATTGAGACAAAAGGAGAAACTGCTGGTTATCAGCAATTTCTTCTTTTGTTTCAATGTTTTCCCAAGCCATTTCTATTAGGGACGTCAAAACCCGGTCTTGTTTGGGAAAGTGTTAAAAACCTTGTTCCTGCAACTTGTTTAAAGCTGCAGTTACGACGTTAAGAAAAAAAAGCGACTGTATCGAATTGTTAAAACATTCGTTTATTTCTAAACCTTTCCCAAAGAAGACTTGATTTTGAAGAATTTTGTCTAAAATGCTGTGAAAACATTCATACGGAAGAACAAAATGAATATCACAATTTTCCGTTTTGCCTAAATATTTTCTTTTCTTTATCAACAACCATTTAGTCGTCTGCTGCAGATTTCAAATTGGACTAGTATTGGGAAATGACTAAGCTTAGGAAAACAATAAAGAAGTAAAAGAAAGAAAATGCTGATTGCCAGCAATTTCTCCACATTCTTTAAGGTATTCCAGTCAATCAAAGAAACTAGTCATTTTGAAATTTATTTTATTTACCCATTATTTATTTGGTCGTCTGCAATACCTCTGGATATTGACGGGTCCATTTGTTACTACTAACAGTTAGTCATTCGGAAAAGAGTTAAATAAGTATCATAAGAAACTATAACCCAATCTGTTACTACTTGTTTATCATTGTCTTCACAAAAACAGATCAACACTTAAGATACACAGATGGCGCATGAATCTCTTTAACCCATTACCGCACAGTGACTCTTTTGACTCCCAACAAGATAATAGAGCTTCTGGAAAACATTGTAGAAAAAGAAGAAATTGCTTGTGACAAGAAATTTCTTCATTTGTCACAACGTTTTCTATATAAAAAATATGTTATTTAAAAAAATAGATAAATGATTCAATTCAAATTGTCGTCTGCAGGATCTTTCAATTGAAATCCGATGTAAGTTTCTGTCGTTTATTAACCCATTACCAGACGACAGAATTTTAGACTTGTCCAAATCCAAAGGCATTGCAGACGACAATATAACGAGCATGGAAAATTACCTTTTTGTGTTTTTGTGTGAAAAACATGTTGGCAAATGAAGAAAATTGCGTGTTACACGTACAAGCAATTTCTTCCTTTTCCACAATCTTTTCGAAAGCCATTATCTTGTAGGGAGTAAAAAAGAGTCATTGTGTGGTAATGGGTTAACCATTTTCAAAACTTTTCTTGGCTCACATTGATCGCGTGAGATATAATGACATTTTAACAATGCTTCAGTCTTTGACCATTTTCAAACATACCCCTTTTCTAACGGCCCTTGGAAAGACAAACTTAGCAAACATCGAGAGTAAAGGAGAATACTTATGCCTTTAGTCCAATACAAGTGCCCTTCCAAGGGCGGATCCAGGATTTATTTCCAGGGGGGTCAAAGGCCAAATGATGGCATTTAAAAAGAAGTTATATAGTCAAAATTCAATTTTCGGCCAATTCCAGGGGGTCATGACCCCCTGACCCCACCCCTAGATCCGCCCTTGCCTTCTCTCTCCATAATTTCTGTCTAATATATGAATAATTCCAATATAACATTTTCATTAATTGATTCTTTATTTCGTCTTCTGCAACAAAGTTTATTTTGGAACTTAATATAAACTAACAACTCTTCTTTCAATATTCCGGCCAGAGAAGCCAGAGAAGCCTTTATCTGAGATCGTTTTTCAGATGTATGAGTTATCTGAAAACTGTACTTTTCCCACTTTTTCCTTTTGATTTTGGTCAGCTTTTTGAGAAAAAGTAAAATGATTCTACAAACAAGTCATGCGTCTGTGAAAAAAGCTCAGTAAGGCGGGGCAAAACACTTCGCGCACATTCGGTGTGTTCTGTGGCAACGGAGATTGACGAGGGTCCCGGATGCCTTCGTCAGTTTCCGTTGTCACGGAAAACGTCGAAATGTGAAAGAGGAATTGATCGAACGAAGTGTTTAGTATCCAGGGTTCTTTCCAGAATAATTTGAAGCCGTAGTGGCATATAATAAGTATTGGTAAACCTTGAAATACGTTGTAATCATGCAAACAATTCGACTGCTGAACGCAATACTAGTCTACTTCATTTTTCATCATTTTTCAGGAGAAGGAAAAAACATTCTCATTTTTTTCAAAACTGAATGAATTGATCTGAATTTTTGATATGATATAATCTGATAGACAATATTAAATTATATTTATTACATTTTTCATTCAAGTTAATGATAAAAGAGAAATATGACTTTGTTGACTTAGCTTAGTATTGCAGTCAAATATCAGCAGTTTTGAAGTCAGAATTTGAATGCAATACTAGTCCAAGTTGATAAAGACTAGTATTGCATGCAAAAATTGAATACATGAGACAAAATTATTGACTGCAATACTATTCTATATTTTATTCTCCTTTGATTGCAGTAGTTTGTAAGCAACAAAAATTAGTGTAACCCTTTCCCAAATGACAAAATAGTTTGGTGATTTTATTTGAACAGCAATGACCAAATGGATGTTACATGTAGTGAAGAGTGGATTTAAGTACAATAATGCACAGAAGATATTGAGGCAAAATAAGAAATTGCTTATGCCCTTCTTTTACCAAGCATTTTTAGCATGACTATTCATAGAATATGTTGTTTAGTTTGGTCAACCAAGTGTCGGTGTTGGTGTTTGTATCGGTGTTAACTTTGGTTATGTTTTATCCTGCAAGTGTCATTTCTGTTCTTACTCATGCTATTGCTCTGAAACTTTGTACATGCTTCTGTGACCATAATATCAGTCTCTAGGCAAAGATTCATTACTCGGACAATTAATTTAATGGAATATCCCTTTTCAAACTTAAAAAAGCTTAATTTTTTGTGTGCATTTTGTCACACATCTTTAATAACTGTGTTTCTGATGGAGATATAATTGCTTTTAAACTTTCATCCTTCTGCGACCATGATATCAGCCTCTAGACGAAGATCATACTCTGATATTTAATTAAGTGGATTTTAAAGTTTTCAAAAAAGATTCAGAGTGTCAAATCCAGGTCTTGTTTGGGAAAGGGTTGAATTATGAAAGAAGAAGAAAAAAGAAATTCAGAAATTTCAAACTTTAAGGATAAGCTTAAAAAAAAAAAAAACAAAACAAAAAAAAACAAGAGGACCAAGATGGTCCTATATCGCTCACCTTAGAGCGCCCTGAAACATACTTTTTAACAAACCTTTTTAATCTCCGAGGATTTTGAAAAGAGAATTTTGAAAAGGAGTCATATGACAATGGTACACACTTAATTTCAAAGCACAATTTGGGAAAAGATTGTCAAAGATTTTTTCCTATATCTGTATTTAAAACCAGAAAATCCACAACATATTGCTGAATTTCCATTGCACATAGACAAATTGAAGCATTAATCTTGGAAAGAGGTCATTGGGCTATAATATTTAGAAACCATAGAAAGTTTGGAAATTCTGAGACAATTTTAAACCTGTTCCCGCTTTTTCAAATCTAGAATACCTCATGGTAGAACTTATTTTCAAAGCGAAATGATAACTTGAACTAATCTGTTGAACAAGACAATATGACACACACAACTTATATGCACTTTTTTCTGTACAAAATGCAAGAGCCTTAAGCATAGGAATAATTCTAAAAGTTCTTAAACGAGACAAAAAAAATTATCTTCAGGCCTTAACAACTTGAAAAGATTGTCAAACATTGCCCTCTATCATTTATATGGAACCCACAACATAGGGAAAATATTCATTGAACAGTAAGGATTTGGTTATGGTTAAACCTGTTCCAAACAACATAACATAAGAGCAGACATAATTAAAAGCTGCTGTAGATGATAAAACAGGTGTTGATAAAGACTGCATTCTTCATGTATAAAAATGCAGAGAAAATGATGAGGCAAAATGAGACAACACAGGCTATCAAGTTATCAACATTTTCTTCTTTTACCATATCATTTACAAGCCTTTTCTGTCGGTGAGGCAAACCTGTGTATGGTAGAGAAAGGGCATAATGCTTTCCCATACAGAAAGGTAAAGAAAGGAAATAGACGGTCCCAATTTGAAAGTTCAGAAAACAAAATTGACAGCGGTACAAATAGGATTCGTTCACAATAAACTAGCATATAAAATATTGAATAAAATAAAATAAAATATTGAGGTAAAAGGAGAATCAGCAATTTCTTTATTTGACTCATTAATTTCCAAAGCCTTTTCTAATAGGGATTTCAAAACAAGGTCTTTCCAGGAAAGGGTTAAAGTATTTAGTTGATCCCTAAACAAACACAAGTGGATTAAGTGCCTCAGGGATCCAGGTAAAAGAGGGTAATGGCTTTCAGAATCATAAAATATCTTTTTGATATTTTAACACCCTATGTTGAGGGTATTGATTTGAATTCTTAAATCAAGACCATTCAAATGAGTACCCATAACAAAGCGGTCAGATTTTAAACATCAAATATAGAATGATTTACCTCCTTTTATCTGTAGCTCCATGCATTCTTTATCAGATATTATGATCTGCATAATCTGATTATAGGGATATGATATCGTCGGTGGGGAGTCAAAACCTCGTAACTCCAGCTTATTCAAGCTGTAGTTACGAGGATTTGACTCCCCACCAACGATATGTGATAAAATCTACCTGGTCAAAACAATTCCTCACTTGAAAATTCCAGAACCCATAACATAGGGCTTCTTTCCTTGCAATGTGATGATTTTTAGTATTCTGTTAGAGGTTTATGAGATGTAAAGTCATGCAAAATTTCAAGACTCTAGGCCAAATAGTCCTTGAGAAAACTGTGTTTCAGTGTGAAACCTTAAACCCCACAACATAGGGCCAATTTTTCTATAAGCACAATTATTTGAAGTATTTTGGTAGAGGGCATTGAGACAATACTACATACAAAATTTCAAGACTCTAGACCTTATAGTTTGGGAGGAGAAGATTTTTTAGTAATTGTGGACAGACAGACGGACGGACGGACGGACGGACGGACAGACGGACGACGGACGGTGAGCGATCACAATAGCTCACCCTCAGCAATTCGTGCTAAGGTGAGCTAACAAAAACATCTTAATTATTCAATTTCATGCATTTACATAAAATGTGTTGTTCAAATTAATTTAAATGAATTATGTTTATTATATAATGTCATTAGTAGCCCACTGGTACCAGTTGTGGGACAATGTTTGCCCAATTATGTCTGTTTCTGTCTATCTCTGTTTGTTTATATACACTTTGTGTCTGGGTCATACATCCTTTAAGGGTGGGTCATTCATATTATTCTAGTACATGAAATTCGTAATCATATATCATTTCATTGTGCGGCGCTCTGCAAGTGCCGTGCAATATGGTATGCTATTGGGGCTTTATCACTGGAGGTGTAAATTGTTCAAGGACATGGAGTAACGAACAGTTTTGCGACTGTTCATAACTACATTTTGGCCGACTTCGATTGGCAATAAAACTTTCAGGATATAGTGTTGCTGTTCCGTCTACTTTTTTTTTCAATAGTGTTTGTTTTTTGGTTTCATTTGGGCTAAATGCGTCGATTTCTTGACCACAAGAGTTTGTCATGTTGCCGGTTGAAAACATGAGATATCTCAAACGTTTAAGTGTAGAGGGTTTCTCAAAATGAAACATCGATGGAAAACAACTCAAATATTCTTACTGCGTAAAACTGTTTAAAGCTAATTTGCTTTCCGACCTGATCGATAGGATACATTTTGGTCAATCAATTTGGCGCCGTACCACCATTTCGTCTTGTAACTGCCTGGGATAACAATGAAATGTGTATACTAGTACAGAGGGCATGCATCCTTTTTAACTCACCTGAGCACAAAGTGCTCAAGGTGAGCTATTGTGGTCACTTAATGTCCATCATCCGTCTGTAGGCCCTATGTATGTCTGTCCGTCAACAATTTGTTGTTTACATTCTAGAATCGGCAAATATCATTCAACCTTTACCAAACTTGGACAAAAAAAGACAACAAAAGTATGGTCATAAGTTCTCGAATGAGTTCCATTATAAGCCGATTCAGACCAGGAAATCCAGAGTTACGTGCACTTGACGTCAAAAATAGCTTGTTTTGACTTTGTTTACAAAATTAATATTTATCAATCAAGACAACATTTGTACCCAACGTTGAGGACCATTAGATATCAAAAAAGTTTCATTTTGATCAAATAAGAAAGTCATGAGTTATCTGCCCTTGAATTTGATATAATTGCGTTTTCCACTGTTTTCGACTTTGTTTACACTCTTGCATCTGCAATTATTGACCATTCAAGACAAAACTTGGACACAATGTCTTAATGATATTATCTCGGATGTGTTTGACTTTTTTTTTGGAGTTATGAGTTATACCGTTTAAGACGAAACTTTGACACAATATTGTTAATGATATTATTTTGGATGTGTTCGTCTTTCATTTTAAAGTTATGAGTTATCCGCCCTTGAATATGACTAAATTGCTGTTTTCGACCTTGTTTACACTCTTGCATCTTCAATTATTGACCAATCAAGACGAAACTTGGACGCAACTTTGGTGACAATAAGATATCAGATGAGTTTGATTTTCAATTTGATTGGGCCGGAAAGTCATGAGTGATGTGGCATGGAATTTTACAAAATTTGCCTTTTCGACCTTGTTTTTACTCTAACAACTACAAGTAATGACCAATCAAGACAAAACTTGGAAACACTGTGTGACCATAAGACTAAAATTTCAGCATAATCAGAGTAGGACTTCATGAGTTATCTGCCCTTGAATTTGAAAAATTGCAGTTTTTAACTTTGTTTCAATCTATCACTCTCAAGGTGGAGATTGTGTATTATGGGATGGGTGCCATATACGGACAAAATTCGCCCCGCTTCAGGTAAGAAATTGTGGATAACTTTATTTTTGCGTCAATTTTCAAGCGGTTTGTTGCATGTACCCTGACTTATTGAGATATTTCCTCATATATATGAATTGTTTGTGGAATCCTTGTACTTTTTCGAAAAAAACAAGAGGGCCAAGATGGCCCTAGATCGCTCACCTAAATTCATAGTTGAGATACTGGCGAGACCATGAAATCAATCTTTTAACATTAGAAGAATACAAGAATAACAATGGCAATTTTGCAAAATTCAAAGGCATAAAACTAAGGACTTTCTGTTCTGAAACAATTTGGAAAGGGCTTAAACCTTGGCTGGGAAAGGGTTTAATCTTACAACAGAAAAGAAATAGACTGTTCAAATTTGAAAGGAGTTGCAGAAGACAAAATTATGTGGGTAAGAAAGGATTCATGAACAACATAGCACAGCAAGAGGAGAAAATGCTGATTATCAGCCTTTACTTCATTTGACTCAATAATTCCCCAAGCCATTTTTAATAGGGACATCATAGGAAAGGGTTTATGCATAAAGATTATCTGTAGCTCCATCCTTTATCAGATAAGAGCTCCATTATCAGATAAGGCAGCCCTTTATTATTGACTTTAGACAGTCTAACTATTTACTTAAGCAGTGATTGCTAATAAGCTGATACCTGGTCAAAATAAATTTGTCTGAATTCCTTACTTGAAAATTCCAAAACCCACAACATAGGGCTTCTTTGCTTGTAAAGTGATGGTTTGAAGTATCCTTTTAGAGGTCCATGAGATGTAAACTCATGCAAAATTTCACGACTCTAGGCCAAACAGTCTTTGAGAAAACTGTCTCTGTGCGAAACCTCATGAAACCCCACAACATAGGACCACTTCTTCTTGTATTACAATAGTTTGAAGTATTTTGGCCCTGACCACATTATACGAATAGTTGTTCTAAAAAGCATCATGATGATACTATGTTATATATCAAAGTTAATAAGTAAATTAACTAGATTTGGCTCTGAACAACCAATAACAAGAGTTGTCCGAGGACAACGTAGCTCGCCTATACAAGAGCTTGTCACAAAAAAGGAGTTCAAGGTCAAAGGTCAAGGTCACTAGGTCAAAGGTCATGGTCTCAAGGTCAAGGTCATGGCATGATGTATCCATATGTGAAATATCAAGGCTCATCAGGTTGAAGTTTTTTAAAAGTAGGTCAAACTCCAAGGTCAAGGTCACTAGGTCAAAGGTCATGGTCTCAAGTGAAAGGTCTTGGCACGAGGTATCCATGTGTGAAGTATCAAGGCTGTATCTCTAATAGTGCCTGAGATATAGACCAGGTTAAAGTTTTTTGAAGACGCGACGCCGACGCTGACGCCGACGCCGACGCCGACGCTGACGCCGACACTAGGGCTGTGACATTAGCTCCCCGGACATAAAGTCCCGGCTCGCTAAAAAGTACAAAATTAGATACATAGATTAGTATTGCATTCAAACCTTGGTAGAGTTTTGTACATTTTTTCACTGCAATACTAGTCCAAGTCAACTTAGACTAGTATTGCAGGGAATAAATTTTAACAATTGAGATAGACTTTTATGGAATTATTGAATATCTCAAAAACCTTCTTGATTTCAACTCTAAAATTTTGTCAGTATATGCACCTATGATAAACACTAACATTCATGACAAAAACTCATTTTGGCCACAAAGTGACTTAGAACAGTATTGCGTTCAGCAGTCGAATTGAGAATAATACATAATGGGAAAAGAAAAAAATGCTCAATAACCAAACAACAAAATTTTGGACTTGCACAAATTCAAAGATGCTGCAGACAACAATATGATTTGAATGAAATTTCGCATCCTGTGACCTTTCTGGGTAGAAGAAATTGTGGGAAATGAAGAATTTTCTTGTTGCAAGCAATTTCTTCATTTCCCACAATGATTTTCAAACCCATTATCTTGTAGAGAGTCAAAAAGAGTTATTGTTTGGTAATGGGTTAAACAGAATTATTACATTGAATTTTATAAGAATGCACCGCTTATCACTTTTTGGCAAAAATATCTGCAAGTATCCCTATTTAGTGACATTTTTGGGGAAAGTAAGCTGTGTGGTACATTTGAAGCTGTAGGGACATTGCAATGGTTTACACGATGTTGTAGTGTGTCCGGTACACCTTATAGGGCTGGGGAGAACACTGGACTATCTAAAATGGACGGCATACATCAACCCATTTCAAAACAATGACGGTTTTTGACGACCATGAAGAAAGAGCCTTTTAAAACATTGTGGAAAATACAGAAATTACTTATCAACATTGTTTTCTATCCAGAGAGACGAAAACAGGTGAAATTTCATTCACTTGAAATTGTCGTTAAATAAGCAATCACAGCAACCAAGTAAAACGAAGCGTCCTACCTTTATGTCAGTGTAATCCTTTTTTCATTCGCCTGAATTTAAATCCAAGTTTCATGCCACATTCCTTCTTGTGCGTTTTATCTACAATAAACAAAATAAAATTTCTAAATAAGCAGCAAAAGCTAAAGGCAGCACAAAGCAGGAATCAAACACCGCGCAAAAATAGGCTTTAAAAATTGAAGCCGCTAAAAATAACAAAGTGATATAGATTTGATTTATTTATAATACTTTTGAAACTTTATTTAATTAGCACATAGGACATTTTGTCCAGCATGCAATATATAATATATATAATATATCATGGATGGTATTGAGGCAAAAATACAATGCTGGTTATCAGCATTTTCTTTATTTGTTTAAAAAGCCATTTTTTAATTTGAACATTAAAGTCAGGAAAAGTTTAATGAAAGAAAAAAATCCCATACATACGCACAAGCTGAGCAATGTTCTAAGCCAGAATGATAACTAAATTATATTGTCGTATATAATAAACTTGTATACAATAAACATTTGAGTCAGGATCTGGAAAATGGTCCCTTTAGGCTTTTGAGCCCAACATGGTTCCAGATCAGCCTGCGTATACACGCAGTCTTATCAGGAATCGTGTTGTTCTCCAATAGCTTTTTCATGGTGTGTAGCAACCGTGTATGTGAGTAATATGGATCAAGATAAGCCTGCACTTAGTCACAGCCTTGTCTTGAAATATGGATGTCTCAAAAGCTAAAATGGACGTTTTTCCAGATCCCGGCTCATTTACATTGTATATATTTCTATATGTCAACATGTGATAAAAACTGATATACGATGTGCAACATCTTTACTTCTCACAATCAATGATACATTATCTTTTTTTCTTTTCCTCAGGTAAATGTTGCACTAAAAAAATTATAGTAGGTGATATTGTATATTTGAACTGCTCTGTAAGCCTTTACAAAGTGAAATGTCCGTTGGTTAGAAATCATTAACAGAAAAGAAGAATTTGCTGACAATAACCCAATTTTCCTTTTCAATCAATATTTTACTTGCTATGATATACCCTTCTATACATATGCTATCATTGGTTTCGAGTCTGCAACTTATTATTACTCCTTTCATATTAGAACAGTTTAAAACTATGCAGCTTTGTTATGGTTTATCATTTCACTAAGCAGCACTATTTTAGGCTGGTCCAATTCGCACGGACCTGGGACACAACGTTAATATCGCCCATGACGCCCTTGGTGGTGTACATCCCCAGCAAAACTGAGCGAGACCGCAGTTAGTTGATGAAGCCTTAAGTACTCAGTGAAAAGCTTCAATGTACGCTTTCATAAATTCTGTTTGCTTGAATTTGAAAAGCTGATTTTTAAGTACAATTTGAAATAGTTTGCAAAATAGTTCTAATTGGTATCAAAAGCAAATGATGTGTGTGTCTGTGATTGCATAGAAAATATAGTGGAAAAGAGTCAAGTGCTGATTATCATGCCTTTCTTCTGTTTTTATATATTTCCAAAACCTTTCCTGTCATGAACGTCCACATCTTGCCTTGTTTATGTAAGGGTTAAGTGGTCTGACACAGTATATTCAATAACAGATTGTTGTTTAGTTAATCCCATATAACAAAACTCACATTCTTTATTGGATTATGTCATAAAATTATTTATTATCTTATGTTACATGATGCAACAAATGTGACCCGTCACACCAAAATAGGATATCTTGGAAATATGTAAAACCAAAATATCGATGCTTTTCAACAAAAACCTCGTATCTGTAGCTTAAAACAAGATGAAGTTACGATATTTTCGTTAACAACGACGATAACAGTTCCAATAGAGATGAGTCGCACCAGATGTCACATTTTAATAGAAGGGAAGTAACTCTTACAGAGTGTTTATAAAATCATTAGTGAGAGTTTTATCCCCTGAAATCCCCCACCCATCGTTCAATAAAGAATAGTTCTACGTGCCTTCGATTGGAAACACAATTATATGTATAATAATTTGATAATCGGGATGTTCTGAAATATAATTAGAAATGAAGTACTTTAAACAATCTGAAATTGAACAATCAAGTAAAAAACAAACTATCTCAATTTTTCAAAGGCAAAGTAGAAAACAATTAGAGAAAATAATTACAAAGGTCTGAACCACAGGGGTAGTTCAAGTGGGGAGTCAAGAGTTCAGAATCAACCCTTTCTTAACCCTTTCCAAACGGCAAAATATTTAGGGTGGTCCAATTTTAAACCTGCTGCAGAGGACAACATTGCTATGAATACGATTGGCCCAGAAAATATTGAGACAAAAGAAGAAAATGCTGGTTATCAGCATTTTCTTCTTTTGTCTCAATGCTTTCCTAAACCCAATGTTTTCCTAAACCATTTCTATAAGGGACATCTAAACCTGGTCTTGTTGAGGAAAGAGTTAAACAAGA
Organism: Fragum sueziense; assembly: GCA_963680895.1. NCBI lineage: Eukaryota > Metazoa > Mollusca > Bivalvia > Cardiida > Cardiidae > Fragum > Fragum sueziense. The sequence goes on along the minus strand of OY804609.1, from coordinate 1,832,199 downwards.
CCAGGCCCGGTTTCTCGAAAAAACTTAAGTACATGTACGTTCTCTTGCTCAAATCTCAGCACCGTGCTCAAATTGCACGAAATCCACGTGAACTTCAATCGAATACCCTTCAACGTTGGAGAGTATTCCTTTGAAGTTGAGCATGTTCTCATGAGAATGTACTTTAGTTTTTTCGAGAAACCGGGGCCAGGTTTTGATCTCGAAATCATGAGAAACGCCGAAGCACAAGAAGAAAATGCTGGTCATCAGCATCTTCTTCATTTGCCTCAATATTTACTGTACTCAGTTTTCGTCTTTATCAACATCCATTTTGTCTTCTTTAGCAATTATTCAAATTGACCTGAGTAAATGTTTGTCGTTAGGGAGAGGGTTTAAACCCATTCCCACAATAATTATGACGCTTTTTGACGCCCCACATGATAAGGGCTTATGAAAACATTATGAAAAATTAAGAAATTGCTTGTGGCAAGCAATTTCTTCATTTTCCACGATGTTTTCTACCCATACAGACCAAAAAGTATTTGATTCCACTAATATGAAATCATCGTCCGTCCGCAAAACCTTTCAAATTGGAACATTCCAAAATGTTGCCTTCTTGTAATGGGTTTAAGTGGTAATAACACTAACAAAGATATTCTTTCTAAATTGATGGATAACATACTCCAAATATTTCTGGGTGTTTTGACATCTGGCCTAACGGTGTATATTTACACGGAAATAATTACAGTAACCTAGTACCCCGGTCAATTTATACGATTGAAAACCGCTATAATTGCCGATAAATTACCTAGCAGAGAATTTCTAGCTAAAAGCTAGAGCTGCACTGGCAGGACATTTCTCAAGATTAATAAGAAATTTCCAACCTTGGGATTATAAATAATTTTGCTTGTAATAAAGAATCTAAAAACTTCGACGTTTTACTGCCTCTTGATGCCGTAAACTAAGTTCTATCATGTTTTGCCTATAAATTTTCGCTATCCAGTTACTTGTAACAAGATCTTCTAACTTTGATTCAGTGTTACTTAAAGTCATACGTCCAAAAGAGAAATGAAAACACACTAATGGGCTGAGAGAAAGGTAAACCCTTTCCCAAACATCAAAAATTTAGGGTGGTCCAAGTCTAAATATATTTCAAACAACAAAATCGACCTAAATAAAGATAGGATAAGTGTACAATATAGCATGGAAAATATTGAGGCAAAAGGAGAAACTGCTGGTTATCAGCAGTTTCTTCTTTAGTCTCAATGTTTTCCCAATTGTTTTCTATTAGGGACGTCAAAACCAGGTCTTGTTTGGGAAAGGGTTAAGTAGTTCCAAAAGATCTGGAAATGGGAAGTACGCAAATGTATCACATGCCTTTTCGATATGGGTCTCAAACCAGGGGCCGGTTTCATCAAAAACGTCCTAGGACATGACTTAAAAAGTGTCCTGAGACCTTTTGTAGGACGTCCGTAAGTCAGTTTCATCAAACGTCCTAAGCAGTTCCTACGACTTAAATTTGCGTTTCATACAAATATGTCTTACTTTAGTTATGCTCGATCAAAAGGCCCCAGAAAATCACGTGCAGTCCTAATTTTAGCTAAATTTTGTCATTGTAATGTTTTAAAACTTTCCAAACTTCAAAGAAAAACGAAAATTCAACATCTGGAATTTGAGCACTGTTGGACAAGGGGAAAATCGTTTCTGCTTGCGAAATTATCTTTTTTGTGGAAAAAAGATTTAAGGAAGCGTCGTTCAATAATGTAGAAATTTATCCTACTCCCCAAAGCAAAATAATTCTGCAAAAAAGTCCATACACTAGGGAAGCCATAATGGAAAGATATTATGTAAGACCTACTCCCGGACAAAACAAGATTTTTACTTTTTATGACAGATTTTGTTTTTGTTCAATATAATAATGCCATTTTTCTTGTAAATGAAATTTGAGAAAGCAAACAACTTTTTTGTAGTAGTCGCTTTGGCGTTTTAACATCTCTCAGAAAATTTATTAATTCGGTATACATGTACGATATCTCATTATGCTGAAAGTGGACTCTTCAGGGACTATAATCATAAAATAAACAATAATAATCAGTATTTGTTATTGGCTAGATTGATGATGTTGAATATGTTGTCATTGTCAATCCTCAGACAAAAGTCACCCCAAGTCTCTAACGTTCCGTGGGATAATGTAACTGCCAATTATAGAACCTGTATTCGATTCAAGACAATTTTAGATTGGGTCCATTTGAAAGCTAAAGCAGACGACAAAATGTTAATGAATAATAGTACAGAACATGTATTGATCAAAAAGACAATGTATTTTTCTAATGAATTTATTGGGGTTTTACGCCGTTTTCAACTGCTTTGGTCACATCGCGGAGACTGGAGCACCTAACCATGGATTGCTTTTGTTTCTCATACCACAACACCCTAACCGAGCCTCCAGCTGCTCGCCCACATAGGTTCACGATATCAAACCATTGATTGGTGTGTCAGAGAGGGCATTTGCCGGGTCCGGGTATCGAACTCGGGACCTCTCGAGTGAGCGGCAGTGTGTAATGAGACACAGGGTTTAAAGGGTAAATAATGGTGTTTTGTTTTGTTCTGTTTTTCTCTCTCTCACTTTTTTTTTTGGGGGGGGGGGGGGGAATGAAACGGGTTTAAGATGTTTAAAGCAAAAAATTTATTTCTTTTGGTTTTAAAAACTGAGATATACAAATACATTTACATGCAACTGTCTGTTTCATATTATACTGATCCAGCTATCATTTTAACTGACCAGTCTGGGATTCTAACTTTTAGCAGTAAGGGCATATACTTGAATTGGAGCATCGTCAAGTGTCAACGACTTACATAAAAAAGCATAAAGGATCCTTCATTTCCCCTTTTTGTCCTGTTTTCTATCCATGATTGAATGTCCATCACCAGACGTTGAATTGCGACTTAACAGAAGTAATATTTCTTATTCATCTAAAAGAGAGAGAGACTCATATTTACGAATGATATTCGTTTTGTATATCGCTTAGCAATGTGTACCCTAGTTCATACTCAGATAAAGTGAGCCCACTCTCTGACAAAATGGAAGCTGATGGTGTTTGGACATAATCATAGTACAAAACATTTTTAAATAAATGAGAAAATGCAGCATTTCTTCTTTTCTCTCTATGTTGTTGAAGGTGTCTTTATCTAGAACGTCACAAGGAAGTCTAACTTGACATAACATTGAAGAGTTGGTGGGTTCGAAGTGGTGTGGGCCTAATAGATGTTTTAATCAAATGATTTATTTTATTTGTACATGTAGCTGGATATTCACATGCCTCGTATATATCCATGCTGTTTCAGTCTTTGACCATCAGCCTCCGATTACAAAAGAAATTGTAAAACTGTTGCCAGTCATCAATTCTAGACCATTTAAGACAAAATTTAAGTCAAAAAGTCGGATTTAAGTCACCAAAATATTGGTCTTAAATTTAAGTCAAAATGTAGGAACTTTTTAAGTCTTGAGACATTGATGAAACGCGACTTACGACTTAAATGTATTTAGGACGCATTTTAAGTCAAAAATACGACTTAAATGGTTTGATGAAACAGGCCCCTGGTCTTAAAACCGTTGAAATAAACCGGAAAACAGAAACAGGTCGTCTGTTTTCTTCAAAAACATCGTAACTGCGGCTTGTTTTCATGTTTTAGAAGAAAACTTACGAAATTTGTTTGATTTTCAATTTGAGCCCGCGCCCATTTTCTTCATACATGAATTATCCCGCCATCCTAAGGGGCTGATTAGTAAGTACTGTTTCTTCTTTGATGATTGATATCCATGATTGCTTTGCAAAAAGAAATGAATTTTGTGACAAAAATAGACTGGATATATCGTTATGTATTGTTAAACGATCTGTGTGGTTGAATCAAGCCATAGTTACGAAATTTTATAACAACACCTACGAAATATACTGAGCAAAAATGAAAACTTTACACCTACATTGCTTGTCATATTTCTTCTAAATACAAAAAGTAAAGAAATCAAATGAATGTGCTTCGCACTGTTCATTGACTTGGTTGTGCCTAACACTAAACGTTTTGTTGATCTTAATTACAGGGATGAAAAACGGACCCTTTAAATGTGACAGGGGTCCGTTTTTTCAGGTGTACAATTTTAACAGAAATGCAAACCATGCCAGACTGCACGGAGTGGTAGTCTGACATCTTACCAGTCAGAAAATGTAAAGACACTATGCATAACACTATTTAAGCTTTTAAAAAAATGATGTTTGAAAAACAGAATTTTCATTATGTTGCAAAGGTTGAAAATTTTATAATGCAATCTCCATAGGAAATTGCAATCGCTATTGCATGGACATCTGGGAACAATCCTTGTCGAAAAAAGGGTCTAATAATCTCCTGTAAGGCCTGCATGATGTTAAAACAAAAACAATCGAAAAGCGTGATAAATTTGTGAATATCAAACATTTTAAATTCCCTATTTGTTTATGTAAAAGGGAGATAATTCACAAAATTGACAGATTAGACCTTTATTTTAGAGCTTGCTACAAGTGATAAGAAATATTTTTTGTGTTTTTTTGGCAACCCAGACATAACAAATTCCGAAAAAATAGTGAATCGTTTCCTGCGCATGCGCATATGTGACGTTAGATGTAACTAGCCCTTAACGCATTAAGGACCATAACTCTGACATTAAAGGAGACAAGGTAATGAAATTTCAACAAAACGGTTGCTGAAAGCCTGGGAAATAACGTCAAAATATATTTCAGGCTTTTAGTTCGATACCTTTCCAGAAAAAAGAAATCTTCAAGTGTAAAGTTTTCATTTTTGTTCAGTATACTATTCGTTTGTCCAAAATGACATCACGCTTATATAGCGCTCGATAATTGAACTGGCAGAGCAGTCCTAGCCAATAGGCTGGGGTGCTCTGCCAGGTCATTTATCGTGAGGTTTAATTGGATAAAATCGTTGATTATTTGTCGTCTACCTCGCCTAAATTTTAAAATCACAATTTTTCGAAGAAAAGCGAGGAAATTACTTTTTGATTATCAATTTGAGCTCGCGCCCACTTTCTTCACACATGACTTATCCCACCATCCTAAGGGGCTGATTAGTAAGAACTACTTTCTTCCTTTGTGATTGATATTCATGATTGCTTTGAAGATTTGTTATCTTCGTTAGATTTCTAATATCTCAATTGTCTATGGATGAGTAGAAATTTGGAAAGACGTGGAAATTGTTGTAGAAAAAAAACACGTTTTCTTTCGAATTTGATTGATTGGGAGTGGAATTACTTATTTATCAAAAGACAAGATTTCAGGCTGATCCAAAGTGAAAACGGATACAGTCGACATTATGATTCCTATTGATAAAGAAATGATTTGTGTAAAATATAGAGTTGAAACGTATGGTACAGAGGCAAAAGCTAAATTCGCAGACTTATTCCTTTTGTCTAAATGTTTTCTCAAGCCTTTTCTACAAGGGCTTGATTGGAAAGATTTTATGTCGGACAAACGTCTACATAAAATGTTTTGGTATGAAAAGTGTTTAAATATGCTTCAATTGTGTCCACCCAAAGTGTTATAGGTCGAAACTAAAAGGGTCTTACATATTGGCGATGGACAAACCCTCGTAAGCACATCGTATTTAAGTTAGACTTACGACTGTTTTTCGCCCAACGACATACATTTTTGAGGCTACGACGTTTTTGCAATCATCTGACGTCATGTTACATACAGGCGGGTCTGTGGTTATCAGATAAGCCAATTCTGACCATCAGTTATTAATTAATTCATGATCCATAATTCATACGTGAACTGCTCTTACAAACACCCTCAGACAAATTGAATTAGACTTTTTGGAGCGGTCAGGCATTCCTTGGATTTATTTCTGTATGTGTAGGCCTTGGTCCAACACTTGGCATCAACCCTTTTCCAAACAAGACACTTGTTTTGACGTCCCCAGAAAAGACACACAGCTATCATACCAATGTCCATAGACGCAAAATTGTCTTGTTTTCACGAAAACTATCTTGCCTAAAACAAACAAAATAATTCATTTTATGATCTAGATCAAACCATCGCATTCAGCAAGCTTTGAGAGGTAACGGTTTATTGCTGTGTCGTTAGGGAAAGTGTTAAATCTGAAACATCCGGAATCAACCAAGTTATATGTCTTGTCCAACCAAATTGTCTAAGATGTTGATTACTTTGGACGATTGATTCAGAAGGAATTTTCGTTATAAAAAGTGTGTGTACACCCAAAACCATATATACAATATTGAAGAAATTCTAAGAACCTCTGAAAACAATGAAACGCATTATTATAATTCAGACAATTTACGTTCAATTTGAATTGAGACCATCAGGTCACAAAACAATTATTGAAATGTAAAATCGGTATAAATAAATGATAACCAGGGCTTTGCAATATAGGCTTGACGGTGACGATATTTTATGTGTGCCAGCGTCAACATATGGTACGGTCCCCAAATACGTTTTTGAGAATAACGTCAATTCATATGTAAAATAAATACTATGCTCTGAATTATTAACCACAGATTTAAACAACAACAGCAGCAACAACAATGACCAAAAAAACCGATAGACAGGTATAGACTCAAGGACAACAGAGCGAAAGACGAAGTAAAAAAGAAATAGAACTGATCACAAAAGATAGAAAGATGAAAGAAGAAAAGTAGAGCGGTAGCACTATTTTTGTGATGTGCAAATCCACCTGTGAAGCGTACATCATATTATCTGAGATAAAGTAGAAACAGGTTCACAATCGCTACTCCAATACTACTACCGCTTGAAAATTGGAGCAGAAATAGGAGAGTCTAGAGAAAAAATTTCATTTACTCGAAATACCCTACCTAGTTATTATGGAGACGGGGTCTCCGCTTAAAGCTGATCATGCAGATCTAGTCCTTGCGTAAAAAAGAACGAGAAATATCATTTTCAAAAATATGATTTAATTTTATGATATAAGACAAAACCCATTTTTTTCGCAATTTAATGCAGAAATCAATATAATCAAAGCTTTAAGTCAAAAAACAGGTTAAACGATGCAAGTGGATGAATATCTTAAAATTAAAAGGAGAGATTTTCTACTCTACATACACTTACGATTATGTGTTACTGTGATTGGATATAGGTGCACCGCATTATCTTAACAAAAATGAATCGACTCATGAACCTCATCTTTATGTCTTTCATTCCCAAAATTGTGATCAGATATCATCATTGTACTGTTTAAAGTATATAGAAAGTGTCCATTTAACAGAAATCAATCATAATTCTAATGCACACGCACCAACGACGAACATAGATCATAAATGTCTACTAACGCTTTTCATTTTGACTACGGATTTTCCACCAATGCGGCAACTATTGTCCTATTTTTATTCATTCTTTGTCTGAACTGCATTCTGTTACTATCAAAAGGTGGCCAATAATAAAGTTCTACATTTCTCTCCAAATATCGTTTTTTCTTTTGTAATTTGACCATGCGCGTAACTGTGAGCTTAAAGACTCGTCCTCTCAACCCAATAGAGAACAGTGGGTAATTTGTGATGTTCTTTCATTGGTAGACAGTAATTATCTTTTCAATTGTTGATTATTATATTTACAAAAATGCACGAATCAAAGGTGCGGGTAAGAAGTTTTGAGCATTATAATGATTATGTAAATAACTATATTCAGGTCACACTTTTATGACACATATTTACAAATTTTACCATTGTAAACAAGAAAATATTTTCTTGATTTCCCATACAACTTTGCATGCGTTGGTTCGTATCTTGCAGATGCAAAATTCGAACAATTACAATTGTGCCATAATATAGTAAATGGACTATAAAATGACACAAAGTTGAAAATAAACATTAATTATAAACTTCCAGTTAAAATTGTGATACTTCCAGAAACACTTAGTTACTTTTAGAAATAGTTTCATATCACCAAAACATTGACGCAGTATTGACATCACAATAATAGTATAAAATAGTTCAAATGATAGCCTAACGATGGAGGTAGAATCGATCAATAAGCGCTAAACGCACACTGTATGGAGAGATTTTTTACATATACTTTTACAAAATATATCACAACGTCCAGTTAGACAATTTAAAATTTCCAGAAACACCAGATCTGCTTTAATTTCATATCACCAAAGCCTTACCTGCAAATTAATTATCGTTGGTAAAATCTGACAAACTTTCAGGTTCTAGTGAAAGTTCAGTCTCTCCGAGGCGATACAATTTATCCAAGCATTTACCCGAGTTGTCAAAATATTTTCTCCCAATCCTCAATAACGCACGATCTCAATTTACAGAATTAAGACACGTCAAGGTAAAAGGGCCTTCTATGAAAAAGCAAATACCTTGCTCTTTTCGTTTATATTTGCGACAAGATCTGGAAAAAAGGTCCTTGAAGACTTTTGAGCCCAACTTGGTTCATGATCGGCCTTCGTATACACGCATTCTAATCATGAACCATGTTGGTCTCCGACAGATTTCGCCATCCAAATAAAGCCTTTTTACTCTATTCCAAATAGTGAAAAAAGACCGATATTTACTTTTGAATATTCTGTGCATTCGGAATTCATATTAACTACTTTTAAATATATCTCTAGCTAAATGGAGGAACTCATCTGTCATTTATTACACGCATTTAGCAAGGACATTCACGGTAGAGTTTGCAATTCCAGAAGGTTCCATTTTTCATGACGCATCACAATAATCTGATACACGATAAGCTAAAATAAGAACTGCCAATATTGATTATCGGTAAATACGCCACTCTGGCTTATAAGCAACACCTCTCACGTGCAATAAACTGTATTTCTGTCATGGAAAAATCTTTGATTATCTATCGGTCTGTCTATTTAAATTATCATTTTCTTGTAATTTTGTTTCGAACGTGCATGTTCGTAAGTTGTAATTAATCGCACCAAGAAAGGTTTAATTATTTAGCCAGAACCGGAAAAATCTGCCATGAAGCTCTCCTAGACCTGTAACGGGACATGAAACAACGATTATAAAATATCAAGCATCTCGATCAGATCGTGCACAGGCTGATCTGGATCCATGTTGGTACTTGTTGGTTTCAAATGCCACTCAGGTTGTAGGATTGTAATGTCCAATTGCAAAAGTGTCCTGATGTATTCAGATAGAATGCAGCTGCATGCTGCGCCTTGTTGACATTTTACGTATCACAAACGTATCTATTCTTAATCGGATCTGGAATTCGACCGACAACTCTTTTCCAAACAATGCAAGATTCTGACGTCTCAAATCAATATACTTTGTAAAGCATTAAGAAAAAGAAAAAAAAGTGTCGTTAGCCTTCTTAATCAGCATTAGATTTCTTTTTTTTTTTCGTCTTCAACATAATTGATTTTCGACAGGTACAACTTTGTTTTGTTTGGGAAAGGAGGTGTGTAGAAACTTTGTTTTCTTCTTAATCCTTTTATTAATTTTTACGAAAACTTCTTTTGCCTTCTGTACACGATTTAAATTTCGTCATGTCCGAAATGTTGTCACTTGGGACAAGATTATTTGAGCCGTGATCTAGAAAAAAGTCCCTTATAGCATTTGGGACAGCCATGTTTCAAGATCAGGATGTGCATAGGTGCAGTAAAATCTGGATCCATTTTACTCACATATGGTTGCTACAGACCCCGAGGAAGCTATTTGAGAACAATATGGTTCCTGGTCAGACTGCGTGTATACACAGGCTGATCTGGAACCATCTTGTTCTCAAATGCTATAAGGGACCTTTTTCCAGATCCTGGCTCATTTGTTTTTACCTATTAATTGACGGAACAAAAGCTACGCTAAACAGGAAAGCACATAGAAATATACCTGCAGGTCCTGTCGTGTTGTTTCAAAACATTTTGACAAAATGGATAAATAGAGGGTTTATTGGTAGACACGTCATAGTTTAATTCAATCCCATCCGAAACAGAAAATATTCGGATATTATAAGTCTCGATGTATGACTTGGCAGAGCATCTCTAGCTGTCGGATAGGGATGTTTTGTCAGGTCATTTATCGAAATCTATACCAACTTCAAATTTGCTACAGATGACAAGAAAGATGTTGACGAGGAAGTGAATTGGTATAACATAGGACAGAAAATATCGAGACAAAAGGAGAAATTGCTGCTTATCAGCATTTAATTATTGTGTCTCCATATTTTCTCGAACATTTCTCCAACATGTAGGGACGTCACCACCAGATTTTGTTTGGAAAGTGTTAACACTCGATACTTATTGGTTTATATGCACCGGTATGAAACCATACTGCAGTGCAAAATGTTTTGGAATTAGTTTAAAATACGTTTTAAGATTTGTTTTAAGATTTAAAGGACTACCCATCGTTTGTAAAGCGGAATACCGATCTTACTGTTACTGTAATGCTTTTCCGCAGTGCTTGCATAACATCATTGAACCCTTTCCCAAATAATATAATTCTACACTTTATTGCAAAGGTGGTGCAAACAACAAAATCAATGTAATCAAATGAATAAATTGTATATCACACGATACCAAGGAAAGCACGGAGAGAAATGACGAACATGCTAGTCGTCTGTGTTTTCTTTCTTCCTCTTAATGCTTTCCAAATTATTCTTGATTTCGTCTGGCAAAACCAGGGATATGATTTTGGAAAAGGGTTAATCTTTAGATCACAGTGTTTGCGTATCAAACTAATTAGATTCTGATACCTGTTTTATGCAATGATACAAATTTAGTGAAAGAACACATCAAGATTTGTGAATAATTTTTCAAGAAAATATTGAGACAAAAGGAGAAAATGCTGATTATCAGCATTTTCTTCTTTTGTCTCACTTTTTTCCAAAACCCTTTCTTCAGAGGACGGCATAAGCAGGTCTTGTTTGGTAAATGGTTAATCTAGATATCACAGTGCCTGCGTATCAAACTAATTAGATTCTGATTCCTGTTTTATGCAATGATAGAAATCTAGAGAAAGAACGCATCAATAATAACTACCTGTATTTACTTAACCCGTTCATAAACGGCAAAAACATGGACAGCTTCATTTCGAAAGCTGCTGAAAAGAAAAAAATGAGGCAAAATAAGAAAATGCTGATTATCAGCATTTTCTTCTTTTGTCTCAAATTTATTTCAAGCCTCAGATCTACAAGAGAAGTCCCAAAACAGGTTTTGCTTTGCACGATATGTTCCTATTCTGTCGACCCTTATTAGAAATAAATTTAAAGAACACTGGTTGGCGCAGGATAACTACATACAACATGTCGTCATTCTCTCTCAATGTTTCTTTAAGCATTTCAATCAAGAAACTCCAAATCCAGATGTTATTTGATAAAGGGTTAAATGAGGTTAGGAGAATGATTTATATACCTCCATTACTAATAGGCCTAAAATGCTTAATGTGGTATCTAATGCAAATACTCAGCATCTATATATCAGCAGATAGTTCAAGCCGCTAGGGCTTATAAGTAAAATGCTTCCTTTAACCCTTTTTTCAAATTGATCAAATTTGAAAGGTACAAGAGAAACAAAGTGTATATCGGTAAAGATATGATCTATGTACTACATAATTATAGAAAGCATTGAGTCAAAGGCATCAGTATTTTCTTGCTCTGTCTTAATGTTTTCTCGTGGCTGCCTTTCTGTGTTGGACCTAAAATGTAGGGTCTATTTAAGAAAGCGTAGAAGTATCTGTCTTTCTCTTATAATAATTCATCAATATTATCGATACATGCTCTTATCCGTCTGCTTAACAACTAAATTTAACATATAGCCAACCTTTTGCCGTTTTCATCTTTTTTGTGCCATCCTTGTAATAGTTTTATTTTAAATTCTTACTATATCATTATTATAGATCTACTTCTTAAAGACATAATTCTTTTCGCATGTTTATACTTTTTAGACTCATATAATTGTTTTATTGTAAAATGTATTGTGAACTATGTCAAAACATGTACTTTTATTATGAATACACTATATATTCAAGTTAAAGATATGGATATTTATTTCATTTATTAGAGAAAAATAAAACTTTTTTCGTATCTTTTATGCATAAAACTAGGTGAAACCATTTTTTAGGATATCATGTGTTTGTGTATTAACAACTAAAGTCACAGCGAGGAATTACGTGGCACAACAATATAAGAAACATCATCAATAATTATGTTAATATGTGAATAATGAGAGTTCTATTTAAAGCAGAGAAGGTGGAAATAACGTTTTTGCTGGAAATGGTAGATCCTTTGAAAATCAGCTGTTAAAATAAATTGTAATCAAAGTGAAATTTTACTTTGTCATCAATAAAAGAAGGGTGTCCTAAATATATGTTAACAAGGACCAGTCGCCGGTTACATCGAATCATTTCTGCCCTATGAAAGTTCTGGACAAAAAATTACAAGCTCTTCCAAATAATTTTGTTTAACGCGACTTTGTCGTTAATCTGTCGTTGGACATTATCATCTGTTTCTGCCGGACTTTAAACTTTTTTTCTTTCAAACAAGTGATTTTTTGGAAAAGAGTTAATGCAGATATCACCCGTCCAAAATTGACGTGAACTTATCTGTTTTATGTCTAGGGTAGAACCTCTCCGCCTTTTGCCATTTAGATATCACAATGGTATTATCTTTCACTGGCATTCATATGGACTATATCGCTGCTTTTCAACGAAAACCTCGTAACTACAGCTTGTTAAAGCTGTAGTTACGAGGTTTTTGTTAAAAAGCAGCGATATAGAGTGAGCCTCTGTACAGGTTAAATTTTTCATCTCTATTATATAGTTTCTCATAGCTTTAAGAATAGACCGCTCTAAACTCTGTGATTAAAGTGACATTTCACATTTATTTCATTTTTTAAAAGTATGTCTTGATGCAAAGATAGTTTATTCTAATGCGTAGAAATGCTATCAGTATTTGGAAGTTCTATATAAATCTGAACTGTTGTGGACAACAATTTGTTTAATTTTAGCACAAAAATATATATTTCTCGTAAACGGTTCAATATTTTGAATTGAAATTTTCAGAATTTTCAAAAGAAAACATGCTCTTTCAGATAGAATAAAAGTAAAATTTATATAAAAATAACTGTGAAATGTCACTTTAAGGGACTCCACCCATCATTATCTACGAAACACTTTAAATTTGTGCAAATTTGGGCGTCATCTGTGGCAACGAAGAGTGACGAGGGTATCCGGATTTTGAATAAGTTCTTTTAACTCTTTTAGCTTCTGAATTACATGAAACAACAGCATTGATATCATACTATTGCCTTAGTCACATAAATTGTATCTGTATACAAATTGGTCTCAAGCATAAAAATATTCCTTTTGATTCAGGCTCAATTTGTTTTGGTGCATTTTTCCCTTTGCATGTGACATCACACATGAGCAAGTTATGTAGACAAGAATTCAACAGAAGTCTACGAGAAACGTGACAATGTGAAAATACTGCAGCACAAAGCATATTTTAACCAGGGAAAACATAGCTGAGTTAATGATATCACTTTGAGTTTATTTTATGATTCATTCCTATCTTGAAAACAGGTTGTTAATGCAATTATAGAACTCATCTTTTTTACTTTCTAGTCTCTGTCAGAACAGAGGTTTTGACGCTTCTATCAATTTTTAAAACCTTTGAAACATACTATAGCATTTGAAAAAGCTAATTATCAGCAGATTCTTCTTTTGCTTCAACATTTTCTATGCTAAATGGTAAACAAATCGTATCTTAATCGAAATCTATCTTTTATTGAAAATGACCCACCACAGACACTTTCTCTTTCGAGAATGAACACGTTAGGACATTAATTTGCTCGTATAGCTCACGAAAAATGATTTTGTGATGTTACAACTACATGTATGTATAATATTATATTGGATTTTAGTGTTTGTATATAAGTCTAGAGTTAAAAACTGTCAGTTATAAAAGTTAAACTGTTTGATCAAACACAGTTTGTCATTTTCTCTAGCGTAAAAAATTCGTTATCTGCTGTATACGACATAATCAAGGTTGATAAAGATATGATTCCAGTAGAAATTAGAACTGGAAATATTGATAGAAAAATAGAAAATGGTGGTCATCATTTTCGTATTATGTATCAATATTTACCAGACCTTTCTCTTATAGGTAGTACATGTATCAAAATAAGTTTCCTTTTGGTAAAAGCTTAATATATCACTGTTGTTTCTTGTAGATCTTGAAACATAGATAGACACTATCAATGTACATGTTGGCAAGTCTGATCAAACCCAGTTTCCTATTTTTACATGGTGTTAACATGATAAAACTTGGAGCTGATCGTATCTAGGTGGTCTTACATACATGTGTAAATTGTAATGTAACATGTGAGATATAATTGAGCCAGGATCTGGAAAAATGTCCCTTATAGCATTTAAGACAGCCATGTTTCAAGATCAATCTGTGCCTAGATTCAGTCTAGCCAGCGTCCATGTTACTCTTAAATGGTTGCTACAGACCATGAGAAAGCTATTGGAGAACAATATGGTTCCTGGTCAGGCTGCGTGTATACGCAGGCTGACATGGAACGATTTTGTTCTCAAATACTTTAAGGGACGTTTTTCCAGATCCTGGCTCAATTATATGTGTAACAACATTATGAACCACATCAAGTCCACAGACCTACAATAAAACCGGGATGCATTTATAATGGGCGTCAAAATAAGTCTTCGGGAAAAAGGTTTATCATGTATAACTAGACCTTGAGCCACCAATAACCCCTGCTCCCCCCCGAGAGGGAATTTTGAAGGGTATGATTTTCTGAAAGCTTATAACAAATGCTACAAGATGAGCATTGTTTGCACTTTGGCCGTTGGGGCCTTTGGCTGTAACCCTTATCTAAAACCCTTAACCCTTTTAATTTTTTCATTTAAATATTCAGACAATTATTTGGTCATATCTTGATTGAATTTTAATCTACATATGTCAAAATGGTATCAAATGAAAGCTTATGACTTGCTCTTCAATTTGGAGTTATTTTATGCAAATTAGCTCATTTGCATATTCATGAATATTAATGATTTTCCTTAAAATTGCTAATTTTGATGAAAATTTGGTTAATACTTTCCAAATAAAGGCGTTTCTGTCCCGAGGGAATTTTGTAAACATGGTTAATCTTAAAGTACATTTTATTAGAAACATTTTGAGCCTTGTTTGCACTCTGGCGGTTGGGGCTTTTCGCCGTAACCCTTATCCAAACCCTTAACCCTACCAAATTGTTCATTTAAATTTTGAAAATGAATTTGGTCATATCTTGATTGAGTATTTACTTACAGATGTCAGAATGGTTTTAAATGAAAGCTTATGACTTGCTTTGTCATTTTCAGTTATGTTATGCTAATTAGCTCATTTGCATATTCATGAATATTAATGATTTTTCCTAAAATTGCGATTTTCGACGAAAATTTGGTAAATACTTTCCAGAACAAAGCATTTTTGTGCAGTGGAATTATGTAAACAAAATTAATCTTCAAGAAAATTATATCAGAAACATTTTGAGCGATGTTTGCACTTTGATTATTCGGGCTTTTGGCCAAAACCCTTATCTAAACCCTTAACCCTATAAAATTGTTCATTCATTTCAAAATGTTTTTGGTCATATCTTGATTGAATATTGACCTACAGATGTTAGAATGGTATCAAATGAAAGCTTATGACTTGCTTAATAATGTGCTTTAAATTTTATGCAAATTACCTCATTTGCATATTTATGAATATTAATGACATTACTTAAAACTGTGACCTTTTTTGCGAATATTTGGTAAACACTTTCGAAAACATTGTGTTTCTTTTCAGGGAGAATCATGTAAAAATGGTTTAAATTAAAGAACAGTTTATAAGAAACATTTTGAGCAATGTTTGCACTCTGGCGACGGGGGCTTTTGGCGGTGACCCTTATCTAAACCCTTAACCCCATCAAATTGTTCATTCAAATTTTAAAAACGTTTTTGGTTATATCTTGATTAAGTATTGACCTACTGATATCAGAATGGTATCAAATGAAAGCTTATGGCTGGCTCTTCCATGTGCTATTATTTTTCATGCATATTAGTTCAGTTGCATTGCCATATATATTAATGATTTTCCTTAAAATTGTGATTTTTCAGCGAAAATGTGTTAAATACTATCAGAAACAAGGCATTTCTGTTCAGGGGCATTATGCAAACATGATTCATCTCAAAGAACATTATATAAGTAACACTTTAAGCAATGTTCACACTGTGGCATTTGGGTCTTTTAGCCAAACCCCTTATCTAAACCCTCAACCCTATCAAATTGTTCATTCAAATTTTCAAAACTTTTTTGGTCATATCTTGATTAAATATTGATCTACAAATGTCAAACTGGTATGAAATGAAAGCTAGTGAATTGCTTGTATATTTGCAATTACTTCATGTTGATTTGCTCATTTACATATTCTAAATACTATTGATTCTTAAATGTTTGGGACAAAAACACATTCATTGGGAAAAATCCATAAAATGTATTCCATTTGACAGTGCTATATGTTATATAGTAATCCTATTATGTTATGTACATAGTAACCCTGTTATGTTTAGTACAATAAATGTTGATGATTCTTTGCATTAAATAGACTTTCTAGTATTGATCTATGTCGGTTTCCATCATGATAAACTTGCCCAACTCCCACAGTTTGAGTAATTCCAAGATTGCCACCAAGTGCGATGTGAATCATTTTTGGTCAAATTGCTCTAGAACAGTGCAATAAGCAATAAGTAAGTGCCTTAATATGGGATTTCACATGCTGATCTAAACCTGGTAGCATAGTTGTAGCATTTAAATATCAGGAAAGTATTGAACTGAAGATATCTATGGCCATCCAATGCCATCCTGGAAAACATATGCCATATTGAAAGAGATTGTATGTGTATCGCAAGAGAACTATTTTCAATTTATTGTGAGATGGTACTATGCTGAAAGCACATATAAGAAATATGTGTAGATTAGGAAGAATATGAATATACATTCAGCATGGGCTGTCAGTAGTATGGATCAGTTCACATCTGTTCTGATCTGATACAGACAAATAAATGCATTGTAATAAATGTAATAATCTTTTGATCACAACCAGTAATTGTCTGTACTCTAGCAACATACATACATCGCGTACATCTCTTGATTTTATGCATCTGATACATACGCTTTACATATGGCACCCCAAGCTTAAATTATCTGAATTGAAAATGCCTTATAAGAGCATAAAGAAATGTGAACACCAGTGTCCCTGATCTGTCAGCTACATATCAAATACCCTTAAGGCCAACAAATTGACTTGGCTATGAGGAAAACGAAAGGAAAGGGCTCTCCAGATGGAGAAAAACTATGCTGTTTTCACCATGTGAATGGTAAAAAATAAGGCCTTGATAATTGCTTAACAATGTTATTTTGCTATATGTATGCAATTGGTCTACATTCCAGGATCTCTGTTCAGCCATAACAATTAAAAAAAATTTGAGTGATTAATTTTATATGTGTATTAGAATAAAGTCCCGCAGTTTAGACACATTTTGTATCATTCTATGGCATATGATAAAATGTTTATGTTTAAAGTCCTGTTTTGCGGCAATTTTGGATTCATGTAGCAGTTTTACAAAGGATAACATTCTGTCAACTAAACTAGATATAAGCAAGAACACCAATACAATAAAAGAAATCAATTCAACTTATATGCACTTAAAACAATACAGATTAAAAAGATCAAATGGGAACTAAATACATACATTGAAAATAACATTTATAGGAACGAAATATAATGGTTTGCACACTTTAAAATCACTGTAACTTCCAAACAAAACATGAAATAGATTTCAAACAAGGCTTAGATGTTGTTAAAAGAGTGATCATGGATAATGAATGGTTGAAAACTCACGAGAAAGAAACAATCGGACCTTTTGGTACGTATTTAAAATAAAAAAGAAATTGCAAAACAATAAAAAAATTCAGACAAATCATTTATATGCATGCTTATGCAAATGAGCTAATTTGCATAAAATATCTGCATATCAAAGAATAAGTCATTAGCTTTCATTTGATACCATTCTTACATCAGTAGGTCAATATTCAATCAAGATATGACCAAACATGTTTTGAAAATTTGAGTGAACAATTTTATAGGGTTAAGGGTTTAAATAAGGGTTATGACCAAAAGTCCTAACCGCCGGAGTGTAAATATCTCTCAAAATGTTTCTAATAAAATGTTCCTTAAGATAAACCCTGTTTACATGATCCCCCTAGAACAAAAACCCAATGTTTTTGAAACTATTTACCAAATATTCGCAAAAAGGTCACATTTTTAAGTAAAATCATTAATATTCATGAATATGCAAATGAGGTAATTTGCATAAAATTTATAGCAAATTATTGAGCTAGTCACAACCTTTTATTTGATACCATTATAACATCTTTAAGTCAATATTCAACCAAGATATGACCAAAAACGTTTTTAAATGATTAAACAATTTATAGGGTTAAGGGTTTAGATACGGGTTTTGGCCAAAAGACCCAACGTTCAAAGTGCAAACATCGCTCAAAATGTCTCTTGTATAATTGTTTTTAAGATTTGCTATGTTTACATAATTCCCCTGCACAAAAACGCCTCGTTTTGAAAAGTATTTACCAATATTTTGTCGAAAATCGCAATTTTAGGAAAAATCATTAATATTCATGAATATGCAAATGAGCTAATTTGCATAACATAACTGAAACTGACAAAGCAAGTCATAAGCTTTCATTTGATGCCATTCTGACACCTGTGTGTAAATATTCAATCAAGATATGACCAAATTCATTTTCAAAATTTAAATGAACAATTTGGTAGGGTTAAGGGTTTGGATTAGGGTTACGGCTAAAAGCCCCAACCGCCAGAGTGCAAACAAGGCTCAAAATGTTTCTTATAAAATATACTTTTAGATAAACCATGTTTACAAGATTCCCTCTAGACAGAAACGCCTTGTTTTAGAAGTTATTTATCAAATTTTCGCCCAAAAATGCAAATTTTAAGGGAAATCATTAATATTCATGAATATGCAAATGAGCTAATTTGCATAGAATAACTCCAAAATGAAGAGCAAGTCATAAGCTTTCATTTGATACCACTTTGACATCTGTAGGTCAATATTCGATGAAAATATGACCAAATAAGTAATGTAAATTTTTATGAAAAAAATGATAGGGTTAAGGGTTTTAGATAAGGGTTACAGCCAAACGCCCCAACGGCCAGAGTGCAAACAACGCTCAAAATGTTTCTAAGATAATGTACGTTAAGAAAAAACATGTCTACAAAATTCCCTCTGGGGGGGGGGGGGGGGGGGAGCAAACATGTTTCTAGCTCAGGGTCTAAACTGTTGTTTGTTGTCGATTTAGGAAAAGTAGGTAGACACTATCAATGTACAAGCTAAAATGTCTGATCGAACACAGTTTTACATGTTCACATGATAACACTTGGCGCTGATCTTGTCTATGTGGTCTTACTTACATGTATAATTTGTAATGTAACATGTTGGAATGATATAAATAACAACATTATGAACTACATTCAGCTGACCCTCTCAGACGATCCATTTGAGAGCATGATTTTTAAAGACATGTTTGCATAACTTGCATCGTTTTTGTTGAAATAATGACAATTAGCTACAAAAAAAGAAATTATACTCTAATCCCTGACTTTTATTAGTTCCTACATCTTACAAATTCCCTAATTCAGACCTGATTAGCCTTTTTGTGATATGCCTTTTTAAATCACTGAGAAACGTATTTACATACAAGTTTCATTAACCAAGTTTACGAATTTTTGGTTCACCCCTCGTACAATGTTACGTAAGACGTACCATTTCTATTTATCTAAATGTATTTAAGGAAGAGCGCATCAAAGCATTCCCACAGTATGTGACTAGATACTGGTGAAAACACTGAACCAACTGTTACTGTACAACATGATGCAACCCCACCTGCTATTGAGTATCCTGGAATATAGTAGGTCGGATATTTTTATCATTATTTAAAATAAGAATATATTTGTATGCATTTTCTATCATTCCCTGAACTAGTTTGGCCTTCGTTATTAGACCTTTTTGCCAACGCGCGTTTGATTCCATTAGTATTCACCTTGCACCTGGTTCAATGTTTTCCCGAACAAGTCCTATGTTTCGTCTAATATACAATTTTCATAATTTTTGACGCACTGATAACCAACATTCTTTTTTCTCCATTCACCCCAATATTTTTCTTATTAACAAAGATGAAATACCTACTACCTTGTTTACGACATAATATTCTTTGATCTTAAATTAAAGAGGCAAATGTAATTTTGAGCGAGGAAAATAGTACTCACGGAACCAAACTAAATGACTTGGAAAGTAAAAATGAGCTGGAATCTTTAAAGTGACAATTCATTCCGATTTCAATATTTTATAGTATGTCTTGATGCCAAGATTGAATATTCTAATTAGTATAAATGCTATTAGTTTTTGAAGTGGTTGCTGATAAGCGAGAAACAGGCATTTAAAGTTAAGACAGAATCGACAAATTCCATATAAATCCGAACTGTTGTCCACAACAATTTGATAAATCTTAACACAAAAATATATATTTCTCGTAAACGGCGCAATATTTTGGCTGGAAATTTTCAGAATTTTTATAAGGAAATATGCTCTTTCAGATAAAAATAAAAGTAGAATTTATTACAAAAACATCTTAAATGACACTTTAAAAGGGTCCCTTATGTCATCTGAGACCTACATGGATGCTCACAGTCTGATTGGGATCTATATTTTTGTCCGATAGCCTCTGTATTACATGCAACTGTAAGATAGCAGTATTGATCATAAAAGAATTAGACTCACTGGTGGTGAACTCGGCCAAAGCGAGGGACGTTTTTTCGCGACCAATTTATTCCGTCGATGTTGTTATAAAATATCGTGGCCGTAGTTACGAGATTTTATAACAACACCGACAGTTTGTCAATACAAAACAGTAAACACGGTCTGTTTTTAGAACAAGTTCATTGTGATTAGAAAAAAATCTATAAACTCACATTTTAACGCAAAATATCTATACCTTGTTGTAGCGAAAATTGTTTTAGTTCACCACCAGTGAGACTGCATTCCACCAAAGACGGATCTGAAAACGGTGTTTTCTTAAATGCTATAAGAAATCCTTTGTCAGATCACGATTTGAATATTGTCATCCTAAGAAACTTAATGATTCAGTTTCGAAGTACATTTCAATCTTTTGATAGTAGTCTCCTTCCACCTTTGATATTTTAACATTGAAACGATTCTGCTAGACTTAGCTTTCATTTGATAATGCTACATATATACGATCAAGGATCTGCAGAAATGCCCTTTATGACCGCAATATAAGTTTCAGATCAGTTCTTTTCTGACTACTATGTAAATGAAGAATAATAAGATTTCATACTGCTTTGACAATAAACATACATGTTTACTTGCAAACTACAACTCGAAGAAGTTGGCGATATGTATGACCTACTCGCAGAGGCCATCGATACCATCGAAATTGATATCTGACTGACGTTCAGAGAGTACGATATGTATGTAGCCCACGTTTTCACATTTTACGACCTACAGAGATAGTACATTATGTATATTTTACCAGAGATATTCTTACATAAATCCTATCTCACTTTGTCAAAGTCAAACAGGTGATGGTTTAAGAGCAAGTGTCTACATTTATTACATATTTCTCATGACGTTAATGTGAAATACGAAGATACCAATGTTACAGAGATTTTAGTTTTCGAGAAACTCCTATTAACTCAAAAGCTTGTATCCACAAAACATCACTGCTTTTCAACAAAAAATGTAACTGCAACTCAAGAGAAGCTGAAGTTACGAGCTTGTTTTGTTAAAAAGCGACCACATGTAGCTCATTGAGCCAGATTAAGGTCAGCGACCTGCATATTGAACATTTCTTGACTAGGGGAGAATTCCAGAATCAACGCAGCGTAGATCAATTTCATATGTTTTTAAAATAATATTTAAAGTTGTAACAAGTTACGTGTTCATTGGAAATTTTAGTATACAAAAAAGTGTTAAAACAGTGAGGTAACACTAGTGAAAACAGCCAATCTATCGTTGCTTGTATATAACTTATTTGTGGTGCAAGTCCGTATGTCATTGCACTACCTTGCATCGAGTTCTTCTTTCTTAAAACTTATTTTAGCCGGCTTGTGAAAAAGGGAAATAGGTGCCTAAGCATAGATAACGATTCATTATGGCTGTTGTCCTCAACGTTCGTGTTTATTATACTTTAAATCATCATTTTGATACGCATACATGTATATTGATCGAGAACTGCAAACATGTATGTAAAACTTAGATATACTGTATTATAAAATGTATGTGAAACAAACGAATTAATTAATCAAACGAATTAATTAATTATTCATCAGTAGAATGAAAATAAAGGAAAGCATTCCCGGCTTTATTTGAATACATTTGATTTCACTCCCATGCACTAACCACCTGTCTACGTTTGAATGGAGATATGATAGATAGATAGATAGATAGATAGATAGATTTTATTGACTTATACAAATACATGTATCTCGTCATATACAAAACAATTTCCAAATATAAAGTAACTTTCGGTAGCAAAATATAGATATAGAATATTGATGTTAGTAGTAACTGACTTCAACTATAAGTATTGATTTTTTACTTTGACCGCGGAATGACCTGCTTCATTTGCATACTCACTTGGACGAGTTTATCCGATAAAAGGTTTGTCGGGATTTTTCAGATAACTTGCACGCGATTCTATACTCTCAAAGTGTACGACGAATGTCAATTGCTCGATAGCTCAACTGGTACAGCCGTTGGTGTTGCAATTAACATATCCGATGTTCGAACCCCCACTGAACCATTTTTTTTATTTATTTTTTATTTTTTTTTAATTTTTTTTCTCTTCAATGTACAATTCGGTTCATCTCCTATTCCCTCGTTGTCGTTGGTGACATGAAGACGCCATTGGCGACCGAGCTCCTTTTTTATTTTATGATAGGTAATGATTTTACTGACCCCAGAGCCTTCTGGACAACGTTTGTCTACAAAGGCGAAGGAAGCTTTCTGTTGTGGTTCTGCTGCTACTTTACAGATTAACTTGGTACATTCGAAACTATTTCTTTTGCTCTTGGTCCAAAGGCCTGTGGCTTTTTTTTTTGTGACATTGGTTGCTCATGGAGATTCTTTACACGTCTATCTACCACTGGCTATATTAATTTAAGTCAATATTTATGAATTATGCTTACTTTTTTGGGCAAAAGCATAACAAAATGTGATCCTTATGGTTCTAATAGGGTAATATGCACAGGAAAGGTGAAATAGAAGTCCTTCGAATAGGTAAAAGGAAGAAGCTTGCTCGGGATTCGAACCTGGGTCCATCAGCTTTCAAAGCCAATACGCAACCCATTGAGCTAACCAGATTGCTGAAACAACATGCTACATTTTGAAGATTCAACATAACGTTATTCGATAATTACGTGTTCAACCTGATTTACCTGTTTTGAAATGGGGAACTATTTAAATGAGGTAGGTCATTCCGGGGTCAATATAAATTTATAATAAAGTTTATTGGTTATGTCGTAAACAGCCAGCTTTTAAGTGGGGATTTTTCTTCCCGCCTCAAAGAACAGTTTTACATACTGTTAATTTTGAAGTCACCAAAGCATAGTAATCGATGCAAGGATTGACTGAGCATTATTCTCATTCGTCGATCATTCGGCCGACTTTGCTTGACCACGATCTACGTTGTTCTCTACAAGCTTACAACAATATGGATTCTTATCAGACTGCTCTTATTTTACATACTAATTTTGAACTATGGTGGTTCTAATTTGCTATAAGGGTATTTTCCAGGTCTTGGCTCATATACACTTTAGTCATTAATTAAGGTAGTCTGTTTCATTAAAGACAGACAGCGATAACAAAGACATGTTTGCAGAGGCATGCATTGTTCAAGTGCAAGTTGAAATAATACAAAGCATTGCTTACTTTACACTGCATAGCGAATTTAATGCACTGACGTGGAAGAATACTTTGTGGTTCGTACTAAACGTAAAGACTAACGTCGTAATACGTAAATATGGACTTATAGATTCTAGCAAATACATTATTATATAATTGTACAATGCGTCCAATATTGGTATGTACTGGCGATTCAACATATTCATCTCTCTCGACTAAGAATAAGAAATCTTCGGGGGTGGGGGATGGTAACCTTAAATTTACTTGTTGTGAATGCATACGATGCCTTTCAATTTCCGTGGAAATTACAGTTAGTCGTAATACTGTTAGTATATGTATTCCGGACGTTTTGTCATTAAATTACTAGATCTAGTGTATGCGTCTCAAGCGGCCCATACACGATCAATATCATTGACAATATTATTGAGTCATAATATTGACAATATTTTTCTAGCCACCCATACATGATCAATATTATTGACAATATTAATTTAGAGAACAATCAACCATGGGTTACGTAACGTCAATAAAAATATTGAAGAAAATATTTCAGCGATCGCAGATATTCGTCAATAGTATTGACAATCCTTTAATATTGCCCATCCACGGTCAATATTATTGTCAATACCAGATATTGACAATAATATTGTCAATAATATTGATCGTGTATGGGCCCCTTCGCGGAAAAAAATGATTGGGAAATCTGTTTCTATCTTAACAATTGATTTTTCGAATGTTATAAAATACAGATGTCTTTCTACTAGTTCAATTTCTCAGAACGAAGAAATGAAAGCAAGTCAAAGACATTTTACTGTTTTCTGCATTGATAAGATAGCATCATTAGATCTCCCAATCTCAGTGTCTGCGTATCAATCTAATTAGATTCGTATACCTGTTTTATGCAATGATATTTATCTGGTATATAAAACATCAGGTTAAAATGCGTACATGCTTAAAAAAGGAGATCTTGAAACAATAATTGTATCTAAATAAAGTAAAACACATCTGAGACCTGAGCCGCGTTCTTTAGTGCGAGATTTTTTAAGATTCCTTAAGGTATTTCGGATAAAGCGTTTTTAAGACCGAAACTTTGACCGAGCTCTTCCGAATGCTCCATATTTATACAAATGACGTCATCATGACGTCATTTGTATACAGTATGGAGCATTCGGAACACCGCGGTTAATGAAATATTGAGTGTTCGGAACAACTCGGTCAAATCTCTTTTACATTGTTAGTACAGGGTTGACAGAGGGGTTCCGCACGAAGTATAGGCCTCCCATTGAGCGTCTTAAAAATCTTGCTCTAAAGAACGCTTTATCCTAAAATATCTTAAGAAATCTCAAGATTCTCAAGAAATCTCGTTCTAAAGAACGCACCTCTGATGTTGTTTGTCAAATGAATCTCTTACTTGTGTACAATAGTTTAATACATACTCATAACAATTGGCCTATTGATAGCAAATAATAACTTGTTCTATAATTAAGAGTAAAACATTTAACGCCACTTAACGAAATGACATTTGACATATTTCGAAAAAAGAAAACATGACAGATAACGATACATGTTCCTTATATGTAATACTTAATTAATGTGTTCATATAAATCATACAATAGTGTAGTATAGGCTCGAATAGGGTTCTGGTTTCAGAACAAATCCAAAGCTCTCTAACAGAATTGAACTAAAAGGTCGAAATGAGCTTCGAAAATTATTTTCTACAATTTCGGTCAATCTAAAATGTTTGATATGGTATCTAAAGCAAATACACCATCACTATATCTGATGATACACCAACGGGGCTTACACGTAAAATGCTTCAGTTATGATTGCTTGTCTATTCTCTCTGATATATACATATTTAATCAATATAGACGTCTGTTTAACAACAAAATAATATTTTCTATTTTCCCAGGAAGAACTGTTCTTATTCTTTACGCGAATAACAGCATTTCATTTTCATTGAAAATCTAAATCATGATTGGCGGTTACTCCTAGGAATTGTGTCTAAGAGATTATTTGAATGTGTCCAACATGTTCAACGATTCCTTGAGTCATTCATATGGTCTCAAAATACCGTCAGGGACCTTTTTTACCCAAATCTCGTAGCTTATCTTTTATTGGATTAGACATATTTAGTATCCAGCTATTGAGTTTAATTCACTTAAGAATACATCAAAGCCTGTATGAAGTCAGTAAGATCAAATGGGCGAAAACAGCAAACCAACTGTTAGTACATGATGAAAGTGCAGTCAGCTGTTACTGCAGATCATTGTTTCTAGTTTGTAGATAAATGATTGTACTGCTTTTTGAAGTAGTTTTCATTGTTAAACCTTCAAAACCGTTTTGAACAATACTTCAATTTTGCTGTACAATATCCTGTCAAACTTAAAATTTTAATGTTTCTATAATTACATGTTCCCTTTGGAATTAAATGATAACGAAAAGAAATTGCTCTGTTTTATCAATGGTCATGATAAAAATGGAGGTTATAATAATTTTCAATAGTGAAAAAAGTTACAAAATTGATATCTAAAATATTGAGATTGCTCCTACTAATATATATTTTGTTTCTATGGTACTTGACACGAATGAACTGGAAAAAGATGTGCGCAATGCTCATTTCTTTATAAAATAAACAGTAGAAAGAATACACACATACATTTAAAAGAGGATGTAAAGAAAAGAAAAGCAAGGTCGACTGCCTGAATCCATTCTCGTGCGTTTGATTTCACTACCAAGCACTTACCACCTGTTTTTGAGTATGTCTGAATGGATATATGCAGCTGCAAGCTATGTTTAATAAATGAATCGTAAACAGTCAGATTTTAAGCGGGGGTAATTCTGTCGGCATCATCCAATAATTATAGATACTCCAGATACGTATAGATGTCGCTCAAACATTAATAATAACTGTGGTAGAGTACCATAGAATATGAAATAGTACCATAGAAAACGAAAAAGAAATCTGATACAAATTTTCATGAATTCGACCAAAACACGTATATCGAATCAATTTAATTGAAATACAGTACAGCAAGACTACCACTGTTCATCTTAATGGTCATGTTTATGATTACTATTGGTGTAATTTATAATATCGAAACCTCTATACCTAATTGTTTGCAATAAATTTAAGTTTCGAAATGGAAAAAAAGTTCAGTATGGCGTTTTTGATCGAGATCAGCCTCTTGATAAATAACCATGTAACTCTCAAGTAGAATCTATATTAAATGTAGCAACTATAAAGGAGTATGAAGCATCGTCAGCAAGCATGAGACTGTCTTAACCCTTTCCCGAACGACAAAATTATAAGGCTTTCCAATTTGAAAGCTGCTGCAAACGACAAAGTAAATGACCACAAAAGCCCAAAATGTTTATGTTATAGCCAAGAAAATATTGAGGCAAAAGGAGAAACTGCTGGTTATCAGCAGTTTCTTCTTTTGTCTCAATGTTTTTCCCAAGCCTTTTCAACTAAGGACGTCAAAACCAGGTCTTGTTTGGGAAAGGGTTAATTACAACGACGGGAGCCCGTCACCCAGATCTTGACTCATTTATGACTCGTCACGTTGCAGGGAACTTCTGGGAAGTTTTCATCCTAGTCAGTCCGAACAAATCACTATGATCAATATGACTATGATCGAAACATTTGAATTTCAGGCGATTCTTTGATCTATGCTGCTTTCTTACCTTATTCTATGTTCATTTTGAAAATACGGTATCTGTTTTAAGTCTGCTAAGATAGGTACATGTCTAATATTTGTTTACAAATTTTGAAAAGAATGACTTAAGGCACATTCCTGCAAAGTTTGGTTCTAATTGGCCCAATGGTTGATTTTTAAAGAATTTTCTTATGATTTCTCTAAGTCTGATAAGCCCCGCCCTGTCACGCCCACATTTTTTGACGAATCAAAAATCCGCGAACAAGTTGTGAAAGGGTAACTCAAGGAACATTCCTGCCAAGTTTGGTAAAAATTGGCCCAATGGCATAGGGGGAGAAGATGTTTAAAGAAATTGTGGACGGGACGTTGGCCCGGACAGACGGACGGACGGACGACGGACAAAAAGTGACCACAATAGCTCAACTTGAGCACTTCGAGCTCAGGTGAGCTAAAAAGTTTCTTTTTTGTGTGACGGGTAACATTTATTTAACATCAATCAATTAAGCTTGTCTGGCCCATACAAGGAACATAGGTATGTTTTACAGAAGAATGAATTCTTCTAGTGCAAGTTTTAATGATACAAAGCATTGTTTATTTTGTACTGCATAGCGAATTTAATTAATTGATTTGGAAGTGAACTTTACGGCCCGTGCTGTTTGTGTACATCTAACTTGAAAAGACTGTGAAAACCCTCTCACCCTTTCCTTCTAATGGTTCGAATTGCCGTGCTTAGCGATTGGTTTGTTTGTTTGTTTGTTTGTTTGTCTGTCACCAAAACTTTGTCCGGACTACTCTTCCTACACTTGTGGACCGATTTAGTTCATACTTGGCAAAAATTTTCATTGTGACATGTAGATGTGCAAAACGCAAATTTCACGAAAATCGAACACTTTGTCAGTTATGGCCCCCGAGGTAAAATGTAGATATTGTTTATAATACAATGTAGCGTTAATCGTGTAATACTGATGTTTCTAGTGAGAAGTAGGTAGACACTATCAATGTACAAGCTAAAATATCTGATCAAACATAGTTTTATGTGTTAACATGATAAAACTTGGCGCTAATCTTGTCTAGGTGGTCTAACATACATGTACATATTGTAATGTTAAATGTTAGAATGATATATGGTTGATTTTCAACAAAAAACGCGTAACTGCAGGTTTTTAAAACCGAAGTTACGAGGTTTTTGTAGAAAAGCGACGATATGTAACAACATTATGAACTACATGCAGTCGACCCCAACAGACCAACAATGAATCGGAATGCAAACTTGTAATAATTCGATATTATGTTGCTTGCATTTGAGAAATTTTATAAACTTAAGCCAGACTAAAGTATCTTGTATTCACGTCACTAACAGAAAAGGCTGTAACACTCCATAATCAGTTGATTTATTGAATTAGGGAAATGGCTCAACTGCGTATGATCAGACAAATAGCACGTACAATGATCACGATGGATAATCACGTGACTCAGAATTTCAGAAAATCACAAATATTTTTGTTAATACTTCACCAATTTGAATTCGGTTTGAAGCAGAGAAGGTGGAAAAATGCCTTAAATAAGCTTGACATGATGGATTTTTGAAAAATCAACTGATAAAAAAGTTTTGGTTGATCTTCAATAACTTTGTTATCATCTGATTTATCAAAAACCAACTACGTCCATCTATTGCGTGACGTCTGTCCACATTCTCTGCTTCAAACCGAATTCAAATCGATCCCGTGTTAGCAAAATTATTGAAGATTTTCTGAAATTGTTGTATCACGTGATCATCCACCGTGATGATAGTATTCACATATCCCCCAGCCAACCAAAACAACAACAACAACAATAACAACAATATAAGAGTCAAAACATCTGCTTGTTAAGAAATGGTTTATGTAGTGTTCTGACAGAAACGAGAAAATTAAAATCATAAAATGATGGTTTCAGTTATTGCATTAACAACCTGTTTTCATAGTAGGAATGAATCATAAAATAAGCTCAAAGTGATATCATTCACTCAGCTATGTTTTCCCTGATTAAATATGCTTTGTGTTGCAGTATTAGCACATTGTAACGTTTCTCACAGGTTTCTGTCGAATTCTTGTCTGCATACTTTACTCATGTGTAATGTCATCATCCAAGAAAACAAGATCTGTGGAAGGGTATAAAAGTGCGACTGTCAAGTGCTGGATAGTGAAAAAATGTAGAGCTCAGAGTTACACATCTTTGCAATGATGCTGTTTTATTGTCACAGAAGCATGTTCAGTTATTTCAGAACAATACCATAAGTAGGAAAAGAGTCGTCCTCTCCAATATTATACATATTTTATCGATATAGACGTCTGTTTAACAACAAAATAACATTTTCTGATTTCCCAGCAAGAACTGTTCTGTTTCTTAACGCGATTAACAGCATTTCATTTCGATTGAAAATCTAAATCATGATTGGCGGTTACTCCTAGGAATTGTGTCTAAGAGATTAGTTGAATGTGCCCAACATGTTCAACGATTCGTTGAGACATTTATATGGTCTCAAAATACCGACAGGGAC
Source organism: Fragum sueziense (assembly GCA_963680895.1). Lineage (NCBI taxonomy): Eukaryota > Metazoa > Mollusca > Bivalvia > Cardiida > Cardiidae > Fragum > Fragum sueziense. Next base: position 1,801,987 of record OY804609.1, on the reverse strand, counting down.
CTTCTTTTATCCAAATCTCGTAGCTTATCTTTTATTGGATTAGACATATTTAGTATCCAGCCATTGAGTTTAATTCACTTAGGATTATATCAAAGTCTTTATGTAGTTAGCAAGATCAATTGGGCGAAAACAGCAAACCAACTGTTTGTCTAGTACATGATTAAAGCAGTCAGTTGTTACTGCAGAACATTGCTACTCGTTTGTAGATAAATGCTTTTACTGCTGTTTGAAGTAGTTTTCATTGTTAACCCATTACCACACAATAACTCTTTTTGACTCCCTACACGATATTTGCTTTGGCAAACATTATGGAAAATGAAGAAATTGCTTGTGACAAGCAATTTCTTCATTTCCCACAATGTTTTCTACCCTAAAAGACCGGAAAATTTGAAAATCCATTTACTTGAAATTGTCGTCTGCAACACCTTTGAATTTGGATCAGTCTAAAATTTTGTCGTTTGGTAATGGGTTAAACCTTCAAAACTGTTTTGAACAATACTTCATCTTTGCTGTACAATATCCTGTTAAACTTAAAATTTTAATGTTTCTATTATTGCATGTTCCCTTTGGAATTAAATGATAACGAAAAGAAATGTCTCTGTTTTATCAATGGTCATGATAAAAATGGAGGTCATAATATTTTCAAATAGTGAAAAAATTTACAAAATTGATATCTAAAATATTGAGACTGCTCCTACTAATAAATATTTTGCTTCTATGGTACTTGACACGAATGAACTGGAGAAAGATGTGCGCATTGCTCATTTCTTCATAAAAAACAGTAGAAAGAATACACACATACATTTAAAAGAGGATGTAAAGAAAAGAAAAGCAAGATCGACTGCCTGAATCCATTCTCGTGCGTTTGATTTCACCACCAAGCACTTACCACCTGTTTTTAAGTACGTCTGAATGGATAATATGCAGCTGCAAGCTATGTTTAATAAATGAATCGTAAACAGTCAGCCTTTAAGGGGGAATGCTCCAGTTTTTCGGAACACTCGGTCATTACTGTAGAAAATTAAATGTTTCGTATCAATATGTTTCGCTACCGAATTTTCAATAATATAACACATAATTACAATTTACCATTTTCGACGGTAAACGTGTATTTATTAAGCGAAACTGATTTCCTAAAGATGGAAATCGATTATTTAGAGCAAGACAGTCGTAAGTGTGTATGCAGTTACCACTGTTTTGCGTCATTTTATTCATGTGTAGCTGATAAAAATTGCTGTAATTCACTAATAAGCGTGCTGACCTATACATTTTCTTTTTGAATTATTACCAGGACATGTTGCTTAATACAATGAGGGAGTTTTATCAAATTCTATTATGTAGAACTTGAAATATTTCCAAAAATATGCAATTTTTGACATAAAACACTCCGGCTTCGTTGATCTAACCGAACACGTAAGCATGCTGTTTTATACATTTACGCGTTTATAATAGCACACATTTAGGGTTTTCTGTTCTTATTAAATGCAAGACGTTACTTTAAATCCGTTTTCGGGACTAAACGATGAATATACATCATTTTATTAGCATTTTAGTGACCTTAGACAGGAGCAAGAAATTGTGCATTTTTTCGCTGTAGGGGTATGTGATACAAATGCCGATAAAATTCAAACAAGATCGCTGACCATCCATTTTTATTTTATTTTTCAGTTGGTAATAACATGTAACTTCAACATGCAAAATATAAATAAATTCTATTATTGGGGGAAAATTAGGAAACTGGAGCATTCCCCTTTAAGTGGGGGCAATTCTGTTGGCATCATCGAATAATTATAGATAATCTAGATACGTATAGATGTCGCTCAAACGTTAAGAATGACTGTGGTAGAGTACCATAGAATATGAAAGAGTACCATAATAGAAAACAAAAAAAATCTGATACAAATTTTCATTAATCAAAAATGTCATTCGACATCGTCGACCAGAACACCATCTTCGCAAGCCAAGGGTGACATCTACGACGTAACGTCGTTTCTGTATTCACCCTTGGCGGATTTAGTCCGATTTTCTTGGCCTCATGGAAAGCGTTTTCATTAGTTCCAGCGAGGTCTCGCTGGAACCAATCAGATTGTCGACTGATACATTTGTTATGAGTAACCAAATCATGACAACGGGCGGGAAAAAGCATTGCATTTGCAACTCAAAAACGCGAAGATGGGCGATTTTTCCTTCGAATTTCACTGCAATAGACAGGAAATCTCTAACTTTAATCGACGAATTATTATACTTTCGACAATTCGACCGAAAAACAGCTAACTTTTACATAATCTGCACGACGTACGACGCGAAAGACAACGCGCGTTAATGACGTCATCAATAATGGATGTAAACAACCAGCAGAACAACCGCTAGGCGGCGCTTCGCGATTTCAAGAAAATCGGACTAAATCCGCCAAGGGTGAATACAAACGTAGGTGGGTTCAACCTTGGCTAGCGAAGATGCCAGAACACGTACATTGAATAAATTTTATTGAAATACACGTGACTTAGAATTACCGATAATATTCAATAACTTTGTCAATACTTGACCAATTGGAATTCGGTTTGAAGCAGATAATGTGGAAAAATGTCAGGAATAACATGGTTGTGGTTGATTTTTAAAAAATCAACTGATAAAAAAATTATTGAAGATAAACCAAAATTTTGGTTTATCTTCAAAAACTTTTTTATCAGTTGATTCTTCAAAAATCAACCACTTGCATCTAATGCGTGACGTCTGTCCACATTCTCTGCTTCAAACCGAATTCAACTCGGTCCCGTATTAACAAAGTTATTGAAGATATTCAGTAATTATTGCATCACGTGATTATCCACCGTGATACAGTATAGCAAGACTTCCACTGTTCGCCTTATTGATCAAGTTTATGATTACTATTGGTGTACTTAATAATATCGAAACCTCTATACCTAATTGTTTGCAATAAATTTAAGTCTCGAAATGAAAAAAAGTTCAGTATGGCGTTTGGGATCCAGATCAGGCTCTAAATAAATAACCACGTAGCTCTCAAGTAGAATCGATATTAAATGTAGCAACTATAAAGGAGTATAAAGCATCGTCAGCAAGCATGAGACTGTCTTAATTACAACGACAGGAGCCCGTCATCGAGATCTTAGCCACGTTCTTTAGAGCGAGATTTCTTGAGATATCTTGAGATTTCTTAGGATGTTTTAGGATAAAGCGCTCTTTTGAGCAAGATTTTTAAGACGATCACTGGGAGCCGCCATTGCTCTATACTTCTTTCGGAACCCCTCGGTAAATTCTGTAGAATCTATATGGGATAGAATTGACCGAGTTGTTCCGAACACTCCATAATTCATAAACCGCGGTGTTCCGAATGCTCCATACTTTATACAAATGACGTCATGATGACGTCATTTGTATAAATATGGAGCATTCGGAACAACTCGGTCAAAGTCTCGGTCTTAAAAACGCTTTATCAAATACACCGTTAGAAATCTTAAAAAATCTCGCTCTAAAGAACGCACCTCTTGGCTCATTTATGACTCGTCACGTTACATGGAAACTTCTGGGAAGTTTTGATCCTATTTAGTCCGCGCAATTCACTAGGATCATTATGACTATTATCGAAACGTTTGAATTTCAGGCGATTCTTTTATCTATGCTGTTTTCTTACCTTATTCTATGTTCATTTTTAAAAAAAATACGGCATCTGTTTTATGTCTGCTAAGATAGATACGTGTCTAATATTTGTTTACAAATTTTGAAAAGAATGACTTAAGGCACATTCCTGCCAAGTTTGGTTCTAATTGACCCAATTGTTGATTTTTAAAGAATTTTCTTATGATTTCTCTAAGTCTGATAAGCCCCGCCCTGTCACGCCCACATTTTTGACGAATCAAAAATCCGCGAACCAAGTTTTAAGAAGGGTCACTAAGTGAACATTCCTGCCAAGTTTGGTAAAAATTGGCCCAATGGCATAGGGGAAGATGTTTAAAGACATTGTGGACGGGACGTTGGCCCGGACAGACGGACGGACGGACGACGGACAAAAAGTGACCACAATAGCTCACCTTGAGCACTTCGTGCTCAGGTGAGCAAAAAAGTTTCTTTTTTGTGTGACGGGTAACATTTATTTAACATCAATAAATTACGCTTGTCTGCCTCATACAAGGAACATAAGCATCTTTTACAGAAGAATGAATTCTTCTAGTGCAAGTTTTAATGATACAAAGCATTGTTTATTTTGTACTGCATAGCGAATTTAATTAATTGACTTGGAAGTGAACTTTACGGTCCGTGCCGTTTGTGTTCATCTAACTTGAAAAGACTGTGAAAACTGTCTCACCTTTTCCTTCAAATGGTTCGAATTGGCGTGCTAAGCGATTGCTTTGTCTGTTTGTTTGTATGTTGGTTTGTCACCAAAACTTTGTCCGGACAACTCCTCCTACACTTGTGGACCGATTTAGTTCATACTTGGCACACGTGTTTATTGTGACATATAGATGTGCAAGACGCAAATTTCACGAAAATCGGAGTGATACTTTGTCAGTAATAGCCCCCGAGGTAAAAACTAGATATTGTTTATGATGGCGTTAATCATGTATCACTGATGTTTCTTGTCGCTAGTGAGAAGTAGGTAGACACTATCAATGTACAAGCTTAAATGTCTGATCGAACATAATTTTATATGTTTTATATTTATATGTTCACACTTGTCAAAACTTGACGCTGATCGTATCTAGGTGGTCTTACTTACATGTATAATGTAGCATTTTAATATTATATACGTAACAACATTATGAATTACATCTAACCGACCCTCACAGACCTACAATACTATCAATGTACAAGCCAAAATGTCTGATCAAACACAATTTTGTATGATAACATGATAAATCTCGGCGCTGATCATGTCTAGGTGGTCTTACATACATGTACAGATTGTAATGTTAAATGTTAGAATGATATATGATTGATTTTCAACAAAAACGCGTAACTGCAGCTTTTTAAGCTGCAGTTACGAGGTTTTTGTAGAAAAGCGACGATATGTAACAACATTATGAACTACATGCAGTTAACCCCCACAGACCAACAATGGATCGGAATGCAAACTTGTAATTGTTAGAAATTGTGTCGCTTGTATTTTAGAAAATTTTCATAAACTTAAGCAATACTAAAATATCACTAACAGAAAAAACTGTAACACTCAATAAACAGTTGATTTATTTAACTAGGGAAAGAGTTCAATTGTGTATGATCAGACAAATAGCATGTACAATGATAATGTCTACTTAGGGTGCGTTCCATTGGCTGTTCGGAGTGTGCCGAACAGTCCGGTACTCAATGGAATGACACAGAACAGTGTTCTGAACATGTTCTGCTTGTTCCCGAAGAAAAGGTGGTGCAAGCAGAACAGTGACGTCATTAGCACGGTAACCTTCGATTACAACTGTGGAGTGTTGAAATAAATCTAATATTTCTAATCAAACTGTACAATTAGAATCAAATTATAAGTAAATTGATGAATTATGCATTTTAAGACCATTATTATGTCCAATACACAACACCCAGCAGGCGGTCAAAGTTTATTTTTAGACTTGCATGTGTTCTGTTCCGAGAGCATTCCATTCGACATGACTTGAACAGAACATTAGGAGCAGCCCAATGGAACGCGCCCTTATTCAAAAATACGAAAAAAAAAGAGAGAAAGAAACACGTCAAGAAACGCGTGATTATTTATTCTTAGCAGCGAGATTGAGCCGATTTTCTTCCGTTCATCCATTGAATAGGAGAAATTTCTTACAAGAACAGTTTATTCCGTCGCCATAGTGAACGGAAATTTCGTAGACCGCTCTTAAAAGTTAACGCAGATGATACAATCAATGTAGATAAAGATGCGATTTGTGTACCCGTTCGCATTTTGACATTATTGAGGCAAAATAAAAAAATGTTGATCATAAGCATTTTCACCTTTTGTTTAATACGATTTTATCAATGTAGGCGCCAAAGCATGCAATTGTTTAGAAAATGGGCTACCTAGTGTTCTGACAGACACGAGAAAATTAAAACCATAAAATGGTGGTTTCAGTAATTGCATTAACAACCTGTTTTCATAGTAGGAATGAATCTTAAAATAAGCTCAAAGTGATATCATTAACTCAGCTATGTTCTCCCTGATTAAATATGCTTTGTGTTGCAGTATTTGCACATTGTCACGTTTCTCACAGGTTTCTGCTGAATTCTTGTCTGCATACTTTTACTCCTGTGCGATGTCAACAGCCAAGAGAACAAAAGCTGTGGGAAGAAAGTGCTACTGGCACGTGCTGGAGAGTTGAATTTTTTTAAAGCTCAGAGTTATGAATCTTTGCATAGATTCCTGTTTTATTGTCACAGAAACATGTGCATAGATGTTTCCGAACAAAAGCATAAGTACGAACAGAGATATCACAGATTTATGAAGTTTTACCTGAAAACTTAACCAAGATTTTTTAAGTCCGAAAAGAGTAAGAATTCCACTTAATCAATTGTCAAAGTAATGCATCCTTGCCTAGAGGCTGATATAATGGTCACATGAGCAAATCTATGCAAAGTGTCAAAGTAATGCAAATCAAAGAAACTGAAATATCATAGATATATGACAGTTGCGCGCAAAGAATTTACGAAGATTCAAAATGTAAATTAATAGACAGTGTAATAAATGAATGCAGAGAGGCTGATATTATGGTCACAGATGCATGTGTATAGTTTCAGAGAAATATCATTAGTAGAAGCAGATATATCACGGATAAATTGCAGTTATACTCAAAGCATATGCCGAGGCTAAGGTGACCGGAATGGCAAATATTCTACGTATAGTCGCGCAAAAATGCACACAAGAAAAAATGTCCAAGGATCTAGGAAATGGTTTCTCTTGCCATTGGAGACTCCTTTGTTTCCAGATGAATGTTTGCCTTAGTAAACTTTGATAAAATGTGATGCTATTCTTTTTAAAGTTTCATACCACGCAGAAGTTATTTGAGACACTTTTCGAACTTTATTTCATTAAAAAGCAAAGTTCGAATCTATCTTTTTTTAAGAACTATGGGAAACTCTATAGAAAAGTATAAATATATCTGTAACCCTTACATAACGCTTCTCTAAAAAGTCGATAATTATGAATGCCAGTCAAAGATAATACTATTGTGATATCTAAATGGCAAAAGGCGGAGAGGTTCTAGCCTAACATAAAATAGATAAATTCACGTCAATTTTGGACAGGTGATATCTGCATTAACACTTTCCCCAAAAAATTCTTGCTAAGGCGACCAGAAAAGAAATCTTTTCATTGAAAAAAAAAAAAAAGAATAACAAGAAACAAGAAAAACAAATATCCCGGAATGACCAATGTTAAGTTGACAAAATGGACGCTGAGAAAGTTAAAATTTATGACAATTATAGCAAAGAAAATATTGTGGCAAAAGGCGAAAATGCTGATTATCAGCATTTTCCTCTTTTGCCTCAATGTTTCCCAAGACTTATCTAGAAGGGGCGTCAAAAGAAGGCCTTGTTTGGGAAAAGGGAAAGCCTGGAATTATGTTAAATCTAGCACAGAAAATATTGAGGCAAAGGAGACAAAAGGAGAAAATGCTGATTATCAGCACATTCTTCTTCTGCTTCAATTTTTCTCTAATAAATGATAAATTCTAATAAATTCTGATGATCACTGATTTCATTTGACATTGTCCTGAGCGTTTTAGTGCAAGAAAATATTATTCAACCATTTTTAGGATAAGCTTAAGTGAGTAATTCATGAGAAAAGCAGTACTTGCGCCTTGTCAAATGAAATGAAATCAGCTATGACACGGTGTATAATCACGTGACTCAGAATTTCCGATAATCTTCAATATCTTTTTTAATACTTGATCAATTTGAATTCGGTTTGAAGCAGAGAATGTGTGGAGATGCCAGGAATAAGCTGGACGTGTTTGATGTTTGAAAAATCACATGATAAAAAGTTATTGAAGACAAACCAAAATTTTGGTTTATCTTCAGTAACTTTTTTATCTGTTGAATTTTCAAAAATCAACCACGTCCATGTAATGCGTGACGTCTGCACACATTCTCTGCTTCAAATCGAATTCAAATCGGTTCAGTAATAACAAAATTATTGAAGACTTTCTGAAAATATTGTATCACTTGATTATCCATCGTGTATAACAATTTAATGAGTGGTCAACTCTTCGAAATACAATAAGAAACTTAGAGCATTATTTTTCTTCAGTAAACATATTTGATGACCCATATTTTATATCTATTTTATTTCTATACTTGTTATCTAGCACCGTATCAATGTTATCAGAATTAGGCTTTACCCCTTTCCCACACAAAACCTGATTTCGACGCTCTTGCTAGAAAATATCCTGAAAAGCATTTGAAAGCACATAAACAGCGGTTTCTGGGCTGTCATAATATTTCTACATTAATCCTACATTAATCCTATTCCAATCAACATCTATCTGGTTGCCTTCTGCAGCTTCCAAAATAAAACTGTTAAATGCTTAGTCATTTTTGGAAAGGGTTATCAGAAATGGACCGTTTTTAACACCATCCTGATGCTTATGTATTGTTTATTGTGGTTTTAAATTCGATAAATCTGCCTTATCTGCAATAATGGGATCGTTCTAGCCTGATAAGCCTGAAGATTAGCTTCTGGTTTGTATTTTCGTGAACACATCTCGTCGATTTCATTCAAATGCCTATTTCAAACTGCAGCTTCCGTAGAAATTCACGTATACTTAGGATCTTTTGTGAATATAACGATGATCACCATTTCGATTTCTATAGAAACCATTTTTAGATTGCACCTATACAAAACAGTGAGTTATATACATGTAGAAAGTTATTGCAAAATATTTAAGCAGAATCGAGACTAATTTATCCCTAGTTGTTATCCATCCCATGATGCACAATCTCCATCATGGTTATTTCACCATTGAAAACTGTAAGCAGTCTGTGGTGATACTTCTGTTTGCACTTCTATGTAAATGTGGTATAATCAGGACCCATACTGCTAAAACAACAAAGATATCATAAACTTACAAAATACAACTCGTAGAAGTTTCGGACGTCTTTAACTCACGTTTCTTTGTTTTATGGCCTACAGAGAATGAAGCGTTTAGGTATTGGTGACCGCCGACCGTCGATCATTTCATCTTTCTGTCCGTCCGTCCTTCAACAAAACTGTATCAAATCTTCTCTTTCAAATTTAAAGGCTAAAGACGAAGCAGGTTAACTTTGAAAAAAGGAGAATCATATGATATTTGGAATAAATTACGAAAAGTTAAATCTTTTACTTCTCGATCTCTAAGAACACCAATTCGAATCGCTTGAAGGAAAAATCGTGACATCTTTTACATTTGTTTTCAAAATAAGAATAAAGATAACCGATAAGGCTTTTGATGAAATAAAAAATGTTTAGGAAGAAGTTAAATGAACACAAGCAGCACGAACCATAATGTTCATTTCCAAGTCATTAATTAAATTCGCTATGCAGTACAAAACACAACAATGCTTTGTATCATTTAAACTTGCACTAGAAGAATTCATTTTTCTGTAAAACCTGCCTGTGTTCCTTGTATGAACCAGACAAGCCTAATTGATTGGTGTTTTATAACGAGCCAGAAAAAGTAAAAATGGGCCTTATGGTATTGAAAATAACCATATTAGAGTAAAGACGGGTTAATTTGTGCCAGAAAAATCTGATCACAATGCTTTCTGGTTTCCTACATTTGACACAGATCACGAATCGGCTCCTTGAGAGACTCATGCATCATATCTAAAAGAATGGTTTGAATCAGTGATGGTCTCACATACTAGTAAGGACCCATCTCCATGACCGCAACCAAAATATTATGCGGACATTTATCTAGCGTATGAAATTATTGTATTCTCTGGTAATTATGTTTTATAATTTTCTATCTTTATTAATTTGTAGGAAAGTATCACCTTATGAAACTGGTTAGTGGTAGGGAGTTGCTAGAATCGTCAGAAAATGCATTCCATATCTAAACCATAACTAGAATCTATGGAATGCGAAAATAGTTTTAAGGACGTCAACTGATCTTAATATGAACATAAACATAACACTGATTTCACCATAGCAGTAAGATAGATAATAAGATGACATTTTGAAATTTTGACGTCGTCAAATGCGTCATATATGCCATTTAGCACACAAGTCTACTCCAATAGTGATAACACATTCGGTAGAAAACGTAAACAATCGTTATGGCCTAATGAAGTCCAATGAAACCGCTGCTGCTCGATTTTGCTGGAAGCATACACTCTCCCGAACTTCTTAACGCCCACCCCGTTCTTTCACCTATAAATCGACTTATTTAAACAATACCACTACATTAGTCTGGCCTATTTAATGAAGTAATTTATCTCAATTCGCTCAAAATAGGAAGTCTTTTTTAGAAAATTTTGAAAACAACCACGGGTACTTAGAAAGCAAATGTAACTACAAAAGAAAAATCAACAACAGTATTTAGGCATTGTAAATACCCACGCATCACCGCTTTGGGTTTTTCCATGTGCAAAAGTTACTCAGTTTCAGCGACATCTATATCTAGATTATCTATAATTACTCGTTGATGCCGACAGAATCATCCCCACTTAGAAGCTGACTGTTTAACGATTCATTCATGAAACACATCTTGTAGCTGCATATCTCCATTTAGACGTACTCCAAAACAGGTGTCTAGTACATGGTAGTGAAATCAAACGAACGAGAAGGATTCAGAAAATCGATTCTCTGCTCTCTTTAATTTCATTTTTTTTAAACGTGTCTGTCAACCATTTTTTTTCTTTTGAGCATGCATTTTGTCTTATTTTTTTTATAATTTTCATACATATTAACATCGTGAAAAGTAAAGAAGATACTGGTAAAAGTAACCTTTACTTTTTAGATACTGGTGTCTTAAATTCATTATAACCAATGTTACCTCTTTAATTGACAATACAAAAACATTCCTTTTTATTTTCGTAATAGTTCTAAGCGAACATTTAATTGTGGAATTAAAATAGGAACGTGTACAGCAAACTTGAAATATCGTGTGTAAAAAATCGAAATGTTAAAATAGCAATGAAAGCATGAATCTACAAACTAGTAGCAATGTTCTGCAGTAACAGCTGCGCTTTCATCATGTACAAGACTAACAGTTGGTTTGCTGTTTTCGCCCAATTGATCTTACTGACTTCATACAGGCTTTGATGTATTCTTAAGTGAATTAAACTCAATGGCTGGATACTAAATAGAATCTATATCTAATCCAATAAAATGAAAGATAAGCTTCGAGATTTAGAATAAAGTCTCTTGTAGTATTTTAAGAACATATCCATACCATCCTGTCTTTCACTTTCATTGTCATCAATGTTCACGCTGCTGTCTTTTAAATTGCTGCAGGGGATTATGAACCTTTTTAGATATCAGGCAAGGATCTTGATCAGCCTCTGTGTATATAGATATAGATATGATATGGGTCCATGGACGACACATATGTCATGTTACCACTTTTTCTTGATCCCAGAAGGTCTATGAAGTTCTTAATAACAATCTTTACCGGCATATCGTAACATGGTGATAAATCCCCTGAGAGAACACGAGGTTCGGAATGTCGTTGTGCTCTTCGATGCTAGGCTATTGACGCGTTATTCACTCAACATGCATTTGGGCATAGACTTCCATTCAGACATTGTTCATGTCTTTAAAGTTCATTGTGATGTCCTGTTATATTAACAATGAAAATATTTTGCATATTATACAATTATACATGATTATACGTCGATTATGTAGAAGGTAATAGATATCACCATTTAAATTATTTTTTGCGTTTTAAAATCGTGTGAGTTTAGCAGAATGAGTAGGAAAACAATACAAAACAAGAAAAACAAGAACGTCATTATGAATTGGTTTATTTCAATAAGAGAACTAAACTGCAAAACGATGAAAGGTTAAACCTTAGTAAAGAAAAAGATAAGAAGGCGTCAATTCTATACAGGACATTATACGTGTTCCAGACAAAAATACACTATAGATAAAGGTTGTAAAAAGAAAATGTCACAGCAAAGCATAGCAGTATTGGTACACACTCTGGTGGTTTAACAAACGATTCAAAGTAGTACCCTCAAAATTGTTATTGGGGTATAATTCCCATTAATTGTTTGAAAAATAAAAGAATTATCTTAGGGAAAACAGAAAATGTTATTTTGTTGTTAAACAGACGTCTATATTGATAAAATATGTGTATATCAGAGAGAATAGACAAGTTATCCTGACGGAAGTATTTTACTAATAAGCCCCATTGGGATTTGATCAGATATAGTGGTGCTGTATTTGCTTTAGATACCACATCAAACGTTGCAGATTTATCGAAATACAAGGAATCAATTTACGAAACTTATTTTACCCTTCATTTTTTCAATTCTGGTTGAAATCTCAGGATTGGCCCTCAATCCAGATCCCTATATACTATAGTTCACAATACATGATCTGGCAGAGCATATCTAGCTTATAGCTAGAGATACTCTGCCAGGTCATATATCGCGGCCTATTCTCTAACGTTGTACACGAACACATTATAATACATTATGATTATGTATCATCTGTCAAAATCAAGATTTCTCCTTGTCAGATTTGTCAAACGCAATTTCATTAAAGGGACATTTCATTCCAATTTCAATTTTTTAAAGTATGTCTTGATGCCAAGATTGGTTATTCTAATGAGTACAAATACTATTAGTTTTTTGAAGTTGTTGCCAATAAGCGATAAACACACATTCAAAAGTTGAGACATAATCGATAAATTGCATATAAATCCGAACTGTTGTCCACAACAATTTGTTCAATTTTAACACAAAAATATAAATTTCTCGTAAACGGCGCAATATTTTGGCTTGAAATTTTTAGAATTTTCATAAGGAAATATGCTCTTTCGTATAAAAATAAAAGTAAAATTTATGACAAAAAATTCTGAAATGTCACTTTAATGAAACAGACTACCTAATTAATAACAATAGTGCGTATGAGCCAGGATCTAGAAACTGTCACTCATAGCATTTGAGACCGCCATGTTTGGAATCAGTCTGTAACAAATTGCATTATGACAAGAATCCATATTGCCCCAAGAGAACTGCATGGATCCTAATCAAGTTGTGTGCATACGCAGACTGATCTTGTTCCATGATCTTAGAGTCTCACAAAGTCTGCCGCATGGACAAAGAACGAAAATATACTGGGTGAAGCATTTGAGCCGGTTATGCCGTTTCAGTGACATTAATTTCAATAGTATCTATGATTACTCTTTGATGTCGGCAGAATTATCCCACTTAACCACTGGTTGTTTATGATGTACCCAATAAACACAACTTGCAGTTGCACATCTCCATTCAGACGTAGTCAAGAACAGGTGGATTAGTACACAGTAGTGAAATCAAACGTATTCGAATGAATTATAGCTTTCATCCACGTTTTCTTTTTTGTGTGACTCGTCTCGCTAAAAGGGACTTTATGGGAAGTGTAAAAAATATCGACCCTAGTCAGTCAGCGCAGACGGCGCAGACTGACTAGTTTCGAAACACTTCACCCTTGGGTAAAAATTTTGAATCTGGAATGTTTTCTCTATCTCAGCTCAAAATAAGGCGATGCAATAACCGACAGACATGCATCGTGTGTCTAAGTATTTTATATATCTAAGTAATTATATACATTGTAACAATAGACGGATTATTAACTTTTTTCACAGTATACTTAAGTACAAAATATTAAGCAGCTTCCAATGAAATCGTAACGTATTGCAATTTAGTACAAATGGTAAATGTAAAGGCTTGTTTTATAGTGTCGCCCGTATTTCAATGGCCAGCCTGATTTGGCTTATGAGACACTCTCTTCTGATTGCACAGTACATGTTCCTCCCGATCCCATCATGAAACATAGGAAAGATGGTTTCCTCTAGCAAAGAAATATTCAATACAAGGGTGGTTGACCTTAGCTTAGTCTCACTCAATGAGCTACTAGGACATGTCGTCGTTTGTTCAACAAAAAACCAGCTTTTGAGTTAATAATGGTTTCTTGAAAACAAAAATCCTTGTAACACAGGTATCTTCGTATTTCACATTAACGCCATGAAAAATATGTAATAAATGTAGACACTTGCTCTTAAACCATCACCTTTTTGACCTTGACAAAGTGAGATAGGATTTATCGCTGGTGGGGAGTCAAAACCTCGTAACTACAGCTTGAATAAGCTGGAGTTACGAGGTTTTGACTCCCCACCGACGTTATGTAAGAAAATCTCTCGTAAAATAGGTATAATGTACTATTGTTGTAGGATATAAAATGTAGAAATACGGGTTATACTGGTACTTAGGACTTAGAGTGCTAGATCTAACATAGCATCGCCAAAGACAGCTTATTTGTTGGTGTACTTGCGATGTTTTGGAACCCCCTCCATATGCCTACTAATGATATTACTCTTGAATCCACACAACTATTTCTAATTTGGAATGTGTCGTCTTCCTGATTGACAAATTTCGACGCCTACCATCGTATTCAATTCCACAGATCATACTACACGTGTGTTAATATTTGCGCTGAAATGCATGCAAAGCCACAAATAATTCAGTGAAATAGGCACATTAATATTGATGTAGAGGTTAGATGAACAGTACAATAATGTTGAGGCAAAGAAGACAAAAGGGTAAAGTGCTGATTATCAGAATTTCCCAGTTCTGCTTTAGTGTTTGCTTAATCATTTTCCATTATGGGCGTCAAAACCAGGTCTTTCTATAAAAGGATTAAAGTGATATTTCACATATTTTTTTTAAAATAAATTTAACTTTTATTTAAATCTAAAATAGTATAGATCTATTCTTTTATGGATATTTCAAGCCAAAATATTTCGCCGTTTACAACAAATATAATTTTTATGCTTAGATTAAACAAATTGTTGCGGACAACAAATCAGATTTATATGGAATTTTTCAGTCCTGTAAAATCGTATTTCTCGCTTAAAAACAACAACTTCAAAAACTAATAGTCTTTGCATCAAGACGTACTTTAAAAAACAATTGGAACATTATGTCCCTTTAAATAATATTTCTGATTAACAATTCAATGGCTGTTCAACTTGTTAAAATACAAAACAGGATAATCGAGATTTGTTGTTTCTCAGTAAATATATTTGATGACCCATATTTCTATATTTCTATTTTATTTTTATATCTTCTCTCTAGCACCCTATCATTGTTATCAGAATTAGGCATTTTAACCCTTTCATAAACAATACCTGATTTAGAAGTTCTTGCTCGGAAATACCCAGAAAAGTATTTGAAAGCAATGAATCTGTGGTTCATCGTTTGTCTAGATATTTTCTAAACACATACTTTAACAATCAACTACTATTTAGTTGCCTTCGACAGCTTCCAAAGTGGAATTGTTTGATATTCAGTTGTTTTGAAAATTGTTTAGAAAGGGTTATCAGACTTCGGCCGTTTTTTACGCATCTGTGATGCTTATATATTGTTTGTAGTGATTTTAAACCCGATAAGTCTTCCTTATCTAAGTTCTAGCCTGATAAACTGTAGATTGCCCTCTGGTTTGTGTTTTCTTGTACATCTCTGGTCGATTTCATTCAAATGCTTCGTAACTGCAGCTTCATTAGAGATGCATGATTTCATTTCATGTTTGCTAAGGATCTTAGCCGGCGTCTTATCAAAAGACCACAGCTAAAAGCTTTGGAAAACATTTTAAAAAATCAAGAAATTGCTTGTGACAAGTAATTTCTCCATTTACCACAATATTTGATACCAGAAAAGAACAAACATTATTAAATTTCACTCACTTGAATTCGTCGTCTGCAACATCTTTGAATTTGGACTAGTCTAAAATTTTGCAGTCTGTTGATGGGTTAGCACCACTGTGATGCTTATGCATTGTTTATAGTGGTTTTAAACTCGATAAATCTGCCTTATCTGCAATAGTGGGATAGTTCTTGCCTGAAAAGTCCGATGATGCCTTCTGGTTTGTGTTTTCGTGAACACATCTCGTCGATTTCATTCAAATGCCTCATTCAAACTGCAGTTTCCGTAGAAATTCACGTATACTTAGGATCTTTTGTAAATATAACGATGATAACCCCTTCGATTTCTATAGAAACCCTTTTTTAGACTGCACCTATACAAAACAGTGAGTTGTATAGAAAGTTTTTGCGAAATCTTAAACCAGAATCGAGACTATTTTATTCCTAGTTGTTATCCATTCCATGATTCACAATCTCCATTATGGTTATTTCACCATTGAAAACTTCAAGCAGTCTGTGGTGATACTTTTGTTTCCACTTCTATGTAAATGTGGTATAATCAAGACCCATACTGCTAAAACAACCAAAATATCATAAACTTACAAAATACAACTCGTAGAAGTTTCGGACGTCTTTAACTCACGTTTCTTTGTTTTATGGCCTACAGAGAATGAAGCGTTTAGGTATTGGTGACCGCCGACCGTCGGTCATTTCATCTTTCTGTCCGTCCGTCCTTCAACAAAACTGTATCAAATCTTCTCTTTCAAATTTAAAGGCTAAAGACGAAGCAGGTTAACTTTGAAAAAAGGAGAATCATATGATATTTGGAATAAATTACGAAAAGTTAAATCTTTTACTTCTCGATCTCTAAGAACACCAATTCGAATCGCTTGAAGGAAAAATTATGACATCTTTTACATTTGTTTTCAAAATAAGAATAAAGATAACCGATAAGGCTTTTGATGAAATAAAAAATGTTTAGGAAGAAGATAAATGAACACAAGCAGCACGAACCATAATGTTCATTTCGAAGTCATTAATTAAATTCGCTATGCAGTACAAAACACAACAATGTTTTGTATCATTTAAACTTGCACTAGAAGAATTCATTTTTCTGTAAAACCTGCCTGTGTTCCTTGTATGAACTAGACAAGCCTAATTGATTGGTGTTTTATAACGAGCCAGAAAAAAGTAAAAATGGGCCTTATGGTATTGAAAATAACCATATTAGAGTAAAGACGGGTTAATTTGTGCCAGAAAAATCTGATCACAATGCTTTCTGGTTTCCTACATTTGACACAGATCACGAATCGGCTCCTTGAGAGACTCATGCATCATATCTAAAAGAATGGTTTGAATCAGTGATGGTCTCACATACTAGTAAGGACCCATTTGCATGACCGCAACCAAAATATTATGCGGACATTTATCTAGCGTATGAAATTAAATTTGTATTCTCTGGTAATGATGTTGTATAATTTTCTATCTGTTTTAATTTGTAGGAAAGTATCACCTTATGAAACTGGTTAGTGGTAGGGAGTTGCTAGAATCGTCAGAAAATGCATTCCATATCTAAACCATAACTAGAAACTATGGACTGCGAAAATAGTTTTAATGACGTCAATTGATCTTAATATGAACATTATACATAACACGGATTTCACCATAGCAGTAAGATAGACAATAAGATGACATTTTGAATTTTTGACGTCGTCAAATGCGTCAAATATGCCATTCAGCACACAAGTCTACACCAGTAGTGATAACACATTCGGTAGAAAACTTAAACAATCGTTGTGGTCTGAAATCGTTGCTGCTCGATTTTGCTGGTAGCATACACTCTCGAACTTCTTAACGACCGCCCCATTCTTTCACCTATAAATCGACTTATTCACACAATACCACCACATTAGTCTGGCCTATTTAATAAAGTAATTTATCTCAATTAGCTCAAAATAGGAAGTCTTTTTTAGAAAATTTTGAAAACAACCACGGGTACTTAGAAAGCAAATGTAACTACGAAAGAAAAATCAACAACAGTATTTAGGCATTGTAAATACCCAAGCATCACCGCTTTGAGTTTTTTCATGTGCAAAAGTTACTCAGTTTCAGCGACATCTATATCTAGTATAATTACTCGTTGATGCCGACAGAATCATCCCCACTTAGAAGCTGACTGTTTAACGATTCATTCATGAAACACAACATGCAGCTGCATATCTCCATTCAGACGTACTCAAAAACAGGTGTCCAGTACATGGTAGTGAAATCAAACGCACGTGAAGGATTCGGAAAATCGATTCTGTGCTCTCTTTTATTTCATTTACTTTTAAACTTTCATTCATATTAACATCGTTAAAAGTAAAGAAGATATTGGTAAAAGTAATCTTTACTTTTTAGATGCTTGTGTCTTAAATTCATTATAACCAATGTTACCTCTTCAGTTGACAATACAAAAACATTAATTTTTATTTTCGTAATAGTTCAAAGTGAACATTTAATGTGGAAGTAAAATAGGAACGTGTACAGCAAACTTGCAATATCGTGTATAAAAATTTCGAAACGTTGAAATAGCAATGAAAGCATGAATCTACAAACAAGTAGCAATGTTCTGCAGTAACAGCTGCGCCTTCATCATATACCAGACTAACAGTTGGTTTGCTGTTTTCGCCCAATTGATCTTGCTGACTTCATACATGCTTTGATGTATTCTTAAGTGAATTAAACTCAATGGATGAATAATGGATACTATCTAATCCAATAAAATGAAAGATGAGTTCCGAGATTTGGAATAAAGTCTCTTGTAGTATTTTAAGACCATATCCATACCATCCTGTCTTTCACTTTCGTTGTCATCAATATTCACACTGCTGTCTTTTAAATTGCTGCAGGTGATTATGAACCTTTTTTAGATATCAGGCAAGGATCTTGATCAGCTTCTGTGTTTATAGATATAGCTAGATATGGATCCATGGAGAATACATTTGTCGTGCTACCATCTTTTCTTGATTCCAGAATGTGTTTGAAGTTCTCCCTGAAGAAGCCCATAAGGGCGAAACGTCGGAAATGAATTAAAGAAGAAACTGTTAATATAATCGTGTTTGTGGCGTTGTTTTCTTATCTTATGAAGTTCTTTATAACAAACTTTACCGGCATATTGTGACACGGTGATAAATCCCCTGAGAGAACACGAGGTTCACTGTCGTTTTGCTCTTCGATGCCAGACTATTGACGATCTATTCACTCAACATGCATTTGGGCATAGACTTCCATTCAGACATTATTCATGTCTTTAAAGTTCATTGTGCTGTCCTGTTATGTTAACAATGAAAATATTTTACATATTATACAATTATACATGGTTATACGTCGATTATGTAGAAGGTAATAGATATCATCATTTAAATTATTTTTTTGTGTTTTTAAATCGTGTCAGTTTAGCAGAATGAGTAGGACGACAATTCAAAACAAGACAAACAAGAACGTCATTATGAATTGGTTTATTTCAATAAGATAACTAAATTGCAAAACGTTGAAAGATTAAACCTTAGTAAAGAAACAGATAAGAAGACGTCAATTCTAGACAGGGTATTATACGTGTTCCAGACAAAAACACACTATATAGATAAAGGGTGTAAAAAGAAAATGCCACAAAGAAGCTTACCAGATTTGGTACACAATCTGGTGGTTTAACAAACGATTCAAAGTAGACTCTCAAACTTGTTCTTGGAGTATAATTCCCACCAATCGTTTGAAAAATAAAATAATTATCTTAGGGAAAACAGAAACTGTTATTTTTGTTGTTAAACAGACGTCTATATTGATAAAATATGTGTATATTGGAGAGAAAAGACTAGTTATCCTGACGGAAGCATTTACTTATAAGCCCCGTTGGGATTTGATCAGATATAGTTGTGATGTATTTGCTTTAGATACCACATCAAACATTTTCAGATTTACCGAAATCGTAGAAATCAATTCTCGAAAGTCGTTTTACTCTACCTTTTACAATTCCGTTTGAAATCTTTGGTTGGCCCTCAATCCAGATCCCTTTATACTGTATTTCACGATACATGACCTGACAGAGCATCTCTAGCTTATAGCTAGAGATACTCTGCCAGGTCATATATCGTGGGCTATTTTCTAACGTTGTACGCGAACGCATTATTATACTTTAGGATTATATATATATATCGTCATCTGTCAAAATCAAGATTTCTCTTTTTCATATTTGTCAAACGCAATTTCATTAAGTGGTGTTAAATGTTTACAATATTCATACTTATAGAACCAGTAATTTTATTGTTATCAACAGACTGATTGTTTTGTTTATGCATTGAACTATTGTACGAAAAGTTGCAGCATATTGACTGCTTTGTCTGTTTTACTTAATTCAAATACCTCTTTTGCTGTCTCTAATGATATCCTACTTGAACGTTGTTCAGTTTTTTTATGTTTTATATACCAGATAAGTATCATTGCATAAAACAGGTATCCGAATCTAATTAGTTTGATACACAGACACTGTGATCAGGAAATATAATGATGCTATCTTAGCAATGCAGAACACTGTGAAATGTTTACGATTTGCTTTTAACGTCGTTCTCACAGAGATTGAAATAGTAGAATGTTCGAAAAAGAAAACTGTATTTATCACAAACGAAAAGTCAAATGTAAACTAAGATAGAAACAGATTAGTTGACCATTTTTACATGAGATGCATAATGATGCAATATCAACAATTCGGGAAAACGTGTAACTAAGAAAATTACGAGTAACTGTGACTGTCACGGAAATGTGTCGCATTAGATTGCAAAACAAAATGAACGTTACACACCCACCCCCAGACCCCCGAGACCTCTTTTTTATGGTCGACAAAATTAAATCTGTTAATTGATATATCGATTGTACACACTATTATTGGCACATTGTACAACAATAAAATAATTCATATCATAATGTATTAAAAATTTGCTAGAATCCATGACTAATTTCCGTAACACGACGTTAGTCTTTACATTCAGTATGAGCCACAAAGTATTCTTCTACGTCAGTGCATTATATTCGCTATGTAATGTAAAGTAAGCAATGCTTTGTATTATTTCGACTTGCACTTGAACAATGCATGCTTCTGTAAAGCATGTCTATGTTATTACTGTCTGCCTTAAATGAGACAGATTACCTAATTAATGACAATATTGGGCATGAGCCAGGATCTGGAAACTGTCCCTTATATAGCATTTGAGACCGTCATATTTAGAAATCAGTCTGTAACAAATTGCATTATGACAAGAATCCATATTGCCCCAAGAGAACTGCATGGATCATAATCAAGGTGTGTGAATACACAGACTCACTGGTGGTGAACTCGACCAAAACGAAGGACGTTTTCTTTTGCGAACAATGTATTCCGTCGGTGTTGTTATGATATCACGTAACTACGGCTTAGATAAAGCCGTAGTTACGTGATTTCATAACAACACCGACGGTTTGTCTATACATAGCGGTGAACCCGGTCTATTTCTAGACCAAATTCATTGCAATTAGAGTTAAAAATCTTTAAACTCACATTTAAACGCAAAATATCTATACCTTGTTGTAGCGAAAAACGTCCCTCGTTTTGGCCGAGTTCACCACCAGTGAGACTGATCTGGTTCCATGATTTCAGAGTCTCACAAAGTCTGCCACATGGACAAAGAACGAAAATATACTGGGTGAAGCATTTGCGCAGGTTATATCGTTTCAGCGACTTTAATTTCAATAGTATCTATGATTATTCTTTGATGTCGGCAGAATTATCCCACCTAAAAGCTGACTGTTTATGATGTACCCAATAAACACAACTTGCAGTTGCACATCTCCATTCAGACGTAGTCACAACATGTGGTTTAGTACATAGGAGTGAAATCAAACGTATTCGAATGAATTATGGCTTTCATCCCCGTTTTCCTTTTTTGTGTAACTCGTCTCGCTAAAAGGGAAGTTTGAAAAATATCGATCCTAGTCAGTGTGTATCTAAGTATATCTAAGTAAATTATATACATTGTAACAATAGACGGATTATTAACAGTCTTTTTTCACAGTATACTAAGTACAAAACATTAAGCAGCTTCCAATGAAATCGTAACCTATTGTAATTTATTATAAAAGGTAAATGTTAAGGCTTGTTTTATAGTGTCGCCCGTATTTCAATGGCCAGCCCGTTTTTGGCTTATGAGACACTCTCTTCTGATTACACAGTACATGTTCCTCCCGATCCCCACATGAAACATAGGAAAGAAGGTTTCCTCTAGCAAAGAAATATTCAATACAAGAGTGGTTGACCTTCGCTTAGTCTCACTCTATGAGCTACAAGTACATGTCGTCGTTTGTTCAACGGAAAGCCTTGTAACCGCAGCTTTTTTTAAGCTGCAATTACGTATTTATGTTGTTGAAAAGCCGTAATGTATTATAAATACTAGCTTTTGAGTTAATTATGGTTTCTGGAAAACAAAAATCCCTGTAACACAGGTATCTTCGTATTTCACGTTAACGCCATGAAAAATATGTAATAAATGTAGACACGTGCTCCTAAACCATCACCTGTTTGACTTTGACAAAGTGAGATAGGATTTATGTAAGAAAATATCTCATAAAATAGATATAATGTACTATCGTTGTAGGATATAAAATGTAGAAATACGGGATATACTGGTACTTAGGTCTTAGAGTGATAGATCTACCATAGCATCGCCAAAGACAGCTTATTTCGTGGTGTACTTGCGATGTTTTGGAATCCCCAGCATATGCCTACTAATGATATAACTCTTGAATCCACATAACTATGTCTCATTTGGGATGTGTCGTCTTTCCGATTAACAAATTACGACGTCTACCATTGTTATTAATTCCACAGATCATTCTACACGTATGTCAATATTTGCACTGAAATGCACGCAAAGCCACAAATAATTCAGTGAAATAGGCACATTGATATTGATGTAGAGGTAAGATGAACAGTACAATAATGTTGAGGCAAAGAAGACAAAAGGGTAAAATGCTGATTATCAGAATTTCCCTGTCCTGCTTCAATGTTTGCTTAACCATTTTCCATCATGGGCGTCAAAACCAGGTCTTTTTATGAAAAGATTAAAGTAACATTTCACAAATCTTTTTAAGTAAATTTTAGTTTTATTTAAATCTGAAAGCGTATAGGTCTATTTTCTTATGAAAATTTCAAGCCAAAATATTGCGCCGTTTACAACAAATATATATTTTTATGCTTAAATTAAACAAATTGTTGCGGACAACAGTTCGGATTTATATGGAATTTGTCAGTTCTGTAAAATCGTATTTCTCGCTTATAAACAACAACTTCAAAAAACTAATAGTCTTTGCATCAAGACATACTTTTAAGAAAATACAAATAAAATGTTATGTCCCTTTAAATAACAAGTCTTATTAACAATTCAAAGGATGTTTAACTCATTAAAATACAAAACAGGATAAAAGAGATTTGTTGTTTCTCAGTAAATATATTTGATGACCCATATTTATATATATCTATTTTATTTCTATATCTTCTATCTAGCACCCTATCATTGTTATCAGAATTAGGCATTTTAACCCTTTCATAAACAATTTCTGATTTAGAAGTTCTTGCTAGGAATTACTCAGAAAAGTATTTGAAAGCAATTAATCTGTGGTTCATCGTTTGTCTATATATTTTCTAAACAAATACTTTTACAATCAACTACTATTTGGTTGTCTTCGACAGCTTTTTCCAAATTGGAATTGTTTGATATTTAGTTGTTTTTGGAAATTTTATCAGACTTTGGTCGTTTTAGCACCATCCTGATGCTTATGTATTGTTTATTGTGGTTTTAAACTCGATAAATCTGCCTTATCTGCAATAATGGGATAGTTCTAGCCTGATAAGCCTGATATTGCCTTCTGGTTTGTGTTTTCGTGAACACATATCGTCGATTTCATTCAAATGCCTCATTCAAACTGCAGCTTCATTAAATTTACGTATACTTAGGATCTTTTGTAAATATAACGATGATCACCCCTTCGATTTCTATAGAAACACTATTTTAGATTGCACCTATAGAAAACAGTGAGTGATATAGAAAGTTAATGCAAAATCTTTTACCAGAATCGAGACTAATTTATCCCTTGTTGTTATCCATCCCATGATGCACAATCTCCACCATGGTTACTTCACCATTGAAAACTTTAAGCAGTCTGTGGTGATATTTTTGTGTTCACTTCTATGTAAATGTTGTATAATCAGGACCCATACTGTTAACCCATTACCAAACGACACATTTTTAGGGTTTTTCCAAATTCAAAGTTAATGCAGACGAAAATTTTAAGTGAATATAATTTTATATTTTTGGGTCTTTTAGGGTAGAAAACATTGTGGGAAATGAAGACATTGCTTGTCACAAGCAATGTCTTCATTTTCTACAATGTTTTTCAAAGCATCTAACTTTTGAGGAGCCAAAAGGAGTCATTGGGTGGTAATGGGTTAAAACAACAAAAATATCCTAAGCTTACAAAATACAACTCGTAGAAGTTTTGGACGTCTTTAACTCACGTTTCTTTGTTTTATGACATACAGAGATAGAACAATATGTCTATTTTTCAGGAGTTATTCAGTTATTTTTACATAAATCTTATCTCACTTTGTCAAAGGCAAACAGGTGGTAATTTAAGAGCAAGTGTCTACATTTATTACATGTTTTTCATGACGTTTGTCGTGAATAACTAGATACCCGTACATTATAGCTGAATGCTAATTCTCATTGCCATGGTATTCAGGAAGATGTTCTTACCGTTTAAGCATGAAGCGTTTAGATATTGGTGACCGCCGACCACCGGTAATGCCATCATCTGTACGTCCGTCCTTCAACAAAATTGTGACCCGTCACGCTAAAAGGGCCCTTATCAGAAATAAAAAATCCATATTTTGACAAACTTGTCAGACTCATAGAAAAACATTCCGGATTTAGAAAATAACATACAGGTGACTGTGCAGACTGACTAGGGTCGATATTTTTCACACTTCCTATAAGGCCCCTATTAGCGTGATGGGTCACAATTGTATCAACTTTTCTCTTTCAAACCCAAAGACTAAAGACGAAGCAGGCTAATTTTAAAAGGGGATCAAATGATAAAAGTATGTGGAGTAAATTACGAAAAGTTAAATCCTTTACATCTGTAACACCTTCTCAATCGCCAAGGACATAAATTCGAATCGTTTGAAGGAAAAGTTGTGACAGCTTTCACATTTATTTTCAAAACAAGAATAAAGATAACAGATTAGGCTTTAGATGAATTAAGGAAATGTTTAGGAAGAAGTAGATGAACACAAACGGCACGAACCATAAAGTTCATTTCCAAGTCATTAATTAAATTCGCTATGCAGTACAAAATAAACAATGCTTTGTATCATTAAAACTTGCACTAGAAGAATTCATTCTTCTGTAAAACATGCTTATGTTTCTTGTATGAACCAGACAAGCTTAATTGATTGGTGTTTTATAACGAGCCAGAAAAAGTAAAAATGGGCCTTATGGTATTGAAAATAACCATATAAGAGTAAAGACGGGTTAATTTGTGCCAGAAAAATCTGATCACAATGCTTTCTGGTTTCCTACATTTGACACAGATCACGAATCGGCTCCTTGAGAAACTCATGCATCATATCTAAAAGAATGGTTTGAATTAATGATGGTCTCACATACTAGTAAGGACCCATTTCCATGACCGCAACCAAAATATTATGCGGACATTTATCTAGCGTATGAAATTATTGTATTCTCTGGTAATGATGTTGTATAATTCTCTATCTTTATTAATTTGAATGAAAGTATCACCTTATGAAACTGGTTAGTGGTAGGGAGTTGCTAGAATCGTCAGAAAATGCATTCCATATCTTAACCATAACTAGAATCTATAGAATGCGAAAATAGTTTTAAGGACGTCAACTGATCTTAATATGAACATAAACATAACACGGATTTCACCATAGCAGTAAGATAGACAATAAGATGACATTTTGAAATTTTGACGTCGTCAAATGCGTCATATATGCCATTCAGCACACACGTCTACACCAATAGTGATAACATATTCGGTAGAAAACTTAAACAATCGTTATGGTCTAATGAAACACATTCGGTAGAAAACAATCGTTATGAAGTCCAATGAAATCACTGCTGCTCGATTTTGCTGGAAGCATACACTCTCCCGAGCTTCTTAACGCCCACCCCGTTCTTTCACCTATAAATCGACTTATTTAAACAATACCACTACATTAGTCTGGCCTATTTAATGAAGTAATTTATCTCAATTCGCTCAAAATAGGAATTCTTTTTTAGAAAATTTTGAAAACAACCACGGGTACTTAGAAAGCAAATGTAACTACGTAGGAAAAATCAACAACAGTATTTAGGCATTGTAAATACCCAAGCATCACCGCTTTGAGTTTTTTCATGTGCAAAAGTTACCCAGTTTCAGCGACATCTATATCTAGTATAATTACTCGTTGATGCCGACAGAATCATCCCCACTTAGAAGCTGACTGTTTAACGATTCATTCATGAAACATTTAATTGTGGAAACACTAAAATAATAAGTAAAATAGGAACGTGTGCTTGCAATATCGTGTATAAAAATTTCGAAACGTTGAAATAGCAATGAAATCATGAATCTACAAACAAGTAGCAATGTTCTGCAGTAACAGCTGCACTTTCATCATATACCAGACTAACAGTTGGTTTGCTGTTTTCGCCTATTTGATCTTACTGACTTCATAAAGGCTTTGATGTATTCTTAAGTGAATTAAACTCAATGGCTGGATACTAAATATGTCTAATCCAATAAAATGAAAGATAAGCTTCGAGATTTGGAATAAAGTCTCTTGTAGTATTTTAAGACCATATCCACACCATCCTGTCTTTCACTTTCGTTGTCATCAATATTCACGCTGCTGTCTTTTAAATTGCTGCAGGTGATTATGAACCTATTTAGATATCAGGCAAGGATCTTGATCAGACTGTGTATATAGATATAGATATGATATGGATCCATGGAGGACACATATTTCATGCTACCATTTTTTCTTGATCCCAGAAGGTGTATGAAGTTCTTTATAACAATTTTTACCGACCTATCGTGACATGGTGATAAATCCCATGCGAGAACACGAGGTTCGCTGTCGTTGTGCTCTTCGATGCTAGGCTATTGCCGCGCTATTCACTCAACATGCATTTGGGCATAGACTTCCATTCAGACATTAGTCATGTCTTTAAAGTTCATTTTGCTGTCCTGTTATATTAACAATGAACTATTTTACATATTATACAATTATACATGGTTATACGTCGATTATGTAGAAAGTAATAGATATTATCTTTCAAATTACTTTTTGCGTTTTTAACTCGTGTCAGTTTAGCAGAATGAGTAGGAAGACAATTTAAAACAAGAAAAACAAGAACGTTATTATGAATTGGTTTATTTCAAAAAGGCAACAAAATTGCAAAACGTTGAAAGGTTAAACCTTAGTAAAGAAAAAGATTAGAAGACGTCAGTTTTAGACAGGGCACTATACTTATTCCAGACAACAATACACTATAGATAAAGGCTGTAAATGGAAAATGCCACAGCGAAGCATACCAGTGTTAGTACAGACTCTGGTGGTTTAACAAACGTTTCAAAGTAGTACCCTCAAACTTATTTTGGAGTATAATTCCCATCAATCGTTTGAAAAATAAAAGATATCCCTCGGAGAAAACAGCAAATGAAATTTTTGTTGTTAAACAGACGTCTATATTGATAAAATATGTGTATATTGGAGAGAATAGACAAGTTACCCTGGCGCAAGCATTTTACTTATAAGCCCCGTTGGGATTTCATCAGATACAGTGGTGGTGTATTTGCTTTAGATACCACATCAAACGTTGCAGATTTATCGAAATACAAGAAATCAATTTTCGCAACTCATTTTACCCTTCTTTTTTCAATTCTGTTTGAAATCTCTGGATTGGCCCTCAATCCAGATCCCTATATACTATAGTTCACGATACATGACCTGACAGAGCATCTCTAGCTTATAGCTAGAGATACTCTGTCAGGTCATGTATCATTGGCTATTTTCTAACGTTGTACACGAACATATTATTATACATTAGGAGTCATCGTCATCTGTCAGGGTTTCTCTTTTTGATTAGTCAAACGCAATTTCATTGTGTTAAATGTTTACAATATTCTTACTTATAGAACCAGTAATTTTATTGCTATAAATAGACTGATTGTTATGTTATGCATTGCACTATTGATCGCAAAGTTGCATAACCTTTGACCGCTAATACAATGTCTGATCAACTTCATTTAGACAATGTTCTTTTTCTATCTTTCATGTTCTCTTACTTTTAGTTCGTGAAGTGTTTAACTTGATGCTTTATATACCAGATAAATATCATTGCATAAAACAGGTATCCGAATCTAATTAGTTTGATACACAGACACTGTGATCAGGAAATATAATGATGATATCTTAGCAATGCAGAAAACAGTAAAATGTTTATGACTTGCTTTTAAAGTGACATTTCAGATTTTTTTTGTCATAAATTTTACTTTTATTTTTACCTGAAAGAGCATATTTCCTTTTGAAAATTCTGAAAACTGCAAGCCAAAATAATGCGCCGTTTACGAGAAATTTATATTTTTGTGTTAAAATTGAACAAAATGTTGTGGACAACAGTTCGGATTTATATGCAATTTATCGATTATGTCTCAACTTTAAATGCGTGTTTCTCGATTATTGGCAACAACTTACAAAAACTAATAGTATTTATACTCATTAGAATAACCAATCTTGGCATCAAGACATACTTTAAAAGATTGAAATTGGAATGAAATGTCCCTTTAACGTCGTTCTCTCTGAGTTTAGAATAGTAGAATGTTCAAAAAAAGAAAACTGTGTTTATCACAGACGGAAAATCAAATGTAAACTAAGATAGAAACAGATTACTTGACCATTTTTACACGAGATGCATAATGATGCAATTACAACAATTCGGGAAAACGTGTACACGGTGTGTAATCACGTGACTTAGAATCTCCGATAATTTTCAATAACTTATTCAATACTTGACCAATTTGAATTCGGTTTGAAACAGAGAAGGTGGAAAAATGTCAGGAATAACCTAGACGTGGAGGGTTTTTGAAAAATCAACTGATAAAAAAGTTATTGAAGATAAACCAAAATTTTGGTTTATCTTCAATAACTTTTTTATCATCTGATTTACCAAAAATCGGCCACGCCCATCTAATGCGTTACGTCTGTCCACCTTCTCTGCTTCAAACCTAATTCAAATCGGTCCCGTATTAACAAAATTATTGAAGATTTTCTGAAAATTTTGTATCACGTGATTATCCAACGTGGTGTAACTAAGAGAATTGCTAGTAACTGTGACTGTCACGGAAATTGAAACGTGTCGCATTAGATTGCAAAACAAAATTAACGTTAAACCCCCCCCCCCCCCCACACACACACACAAAAAAAAAGACCTTTTTTTCATGGTCGAGAAAATAAAATCTGTTAATCGATGTATCGATTGTACACACTATTGTTGGCACATTGTACAATCAAAGTGCTGAGAGCACTGTAATTGGACGTCTCTGATTGATTGATCGGGATTGTACATGAACGAAAGATATTTTATTCATTCTTCTGTGTTTAATTCTATAAGATCGGTGTCGGACAAACGAAATCGGCTTTAATACCAGAAAACCCTTCTCAGGCTTCAAATTGATTTGATTGCCGTTTCAAGACAACTGATTTGTCGCTTTGAATAATCACTATTAATTTGATTACCAAATTCAATTAAGGCCATGCGATTAGCACTTTTGTCTTCTTGTTTCGGTTTACTATGAGTATTGTCGTCAGTTATACTTTTCATTGATTTTATAAAGTACGCTACAAAGCAATTTATTCAAAATGTAAGCCAACGCGCTACATAAATGAAAGCCGCGATAGCTCACTTAGCAGAGCACTCACCTTGTACTCTTTACACATGTTATATCCGGAAGGCCCTGGGTTCGTATTCTACTCAGACATTGTTTTTTTTAATCATCTTTTTTTCATACGCCGCCGGAGGCGGACGTATATTGGCGTCATCTTCTCTGTCTGTCCGTCCGTCCGTCCATCCATCCGTCCGTCCATCCGTCCGTCCGTCCGTCCGTCCGTACGTCCGTCCATTTTTCTTGTCAACGCAACTTCTCCTAAGTTTCTGGCTGGATCTTCTTGAAACTTGGTCAATGTTATCACCTCAATTGGTAGATGTGCATGAAGGAAGGATTGTATGGTTCGTTGATTTTTGCCAGAGTTATGCCCCTTAAAATTTAGTCTCTGGGGCTAATTGAAATTGCAGCCTTGTCAACGCAACTCCTCCTAAGTTTCTAGCTGGATCTTAATGAAACTTGGTCAATGTTATCACCTCAATTGGTATATGTTCATGAAGGAAGGATTTTATGGTTCGTTGATTTTTGCCTGAGTTATGCCCCTTAAAAACTTAGTCTCTGGGGCTTATTGAAATTGCAGCCTTGTCAACACAACTCCTGCTAAGTTTCTGGCTAGATCTTAATGAAACTTGGTCAATGTTATCACCTCAATTGGTAGATGTGCACGAAGGAGTTATGCCCCCTTAAAACGTAGTCTGTGGGGCTTATTGAAATTGCAGACTTGTCAACGCAAGTCCTCCTACGGTTATTGCTGGATATTAATGACACTTGGTCAATCACCTCAATTGGTAGATTTGAATGAAGGAAAGATTTTATGGTTCATTGATTTTTTCTAGAGTTATGCCCCCTTAAAACTTAGTCTCTGGGGCTGATTGAAATTGCAGCCTTGTCAACACAACTTCTTCTAAGATTCTGACTGGATCCTTATGAAACTTGGTGGATGTTATTACCTTAATTGGTAGATGTGCATGAAGTAAGGATTTTATGGTTCATTGATTTTTGTCTGAGTTATGCCCCCTTCAATCTTAGTCTCTAGGGCTTAATTATATTTCAGTCTCGTGAACGCAATTCCTTCCAGGTTTTTGACTGGATATTTATAAAAACCTTTTTGTGAACACAACTTTTTACAGGTTTTTGTGTGAATATTTATAAATCCTTGTCAATGTCATTTTTTTTGTCTCAAGTTTTATAAGTGGCGGCGTATATTGTGACCATGGCACTCTTGTTCGACTTCTATCTCCACCATCGTTGGCGAAAAAACGACCGCAGTGATTTAGAATCGATCTTAACACAAATTCAACGAAATAAAGTAATGAAACGCCGATCATTTACAAACAATACCGCTCAATCAATGAGAGGCGTCTAAATATAGTGGTCCAAGCACTTTGATTTTTATTCCTGTTTAGAGTAAAAAAAGAAAAAAAACACGGTAGCAGTTTTCCCTGGTTGTAGTTACAAAACAAATTCAATACATACTTTTCCTGAAACAAAATACCAGATGAATTGGAGCACCTAACCATGGATTCCTCTTACAAGTACTACCGCAGCATCCTTACATCTACAGATGTGCATAAAAGAAGAAATTGGGAACGTGCCGTCGGGAAAATGGCAGTGGAGTACAATAAGCAATTTAAATCTTCATATCACTATCAACGAAAATTTGAGAATAGCAACGTCCCTATCTGTAAACATATTCATACGATCATCCAGGTACCATCTGTTACAGACCCACTGCTTCATCTTCTTAGCTCAATACACGTAAACGGGTCTCTTAAACGAAATAAATACAGATCGCTGTCACTTAGTCTTATACTAGTAATAATCATTGTTGTCATGATCATCGATCAGTATGTAAATAGGTCATGATACTGTCGAATATCAGTGATACAGATGCTGGAGAAAAAAAAACTCGTAAGAGCAACTATTTTTCTGAATAGGGGGATTTCACTAGTGTCTCATCTGATGCTGTTCAGATGGAACCCCGATTTGTCATCGAGTCGAACCCGAGTTGCGAAATGAACTCACTCACCGATAATCAATTTCAAAACCCTGGTTCCAAAGTACGTCTCGTGGAAACCCCGTTCCTTTAAATGTGTCAAAGACTTAAACAACAATGATAAAAGAAAAGGAACCTATCATACACAATACGTGCATTAAATTGGGTAATCATTCTAAAATGTGTGTTTTCAGTAAACACATCAAGAAAAACAAACGTTTTACAGAAGAAATAATCCGAACTGGTTTTGAACCAACGGCGTTCCAAATTTCAAACTGAAAAAAGGTTGCGAGGTTAATCCTTTCCCGTTTGAGCTATCGCTGCTGCTGATGATATAGGGTGTCTGTTTACATTATAACCATAGTGTATGCATGTATCGCTTTCTAAAGATCTTACCCTTTACACAATAAATTTTACGAAAGTCAAAAAACTACAAGAAAATGATTAAATCGAAAAAAGATCGTAAAGTTGGTTAAGACGTGGTATGAATTGAATAGGCCAATGAATCTTATAGTATTTGTTAGAGAACACATAGAAAGTAGGAAAAGATACGACAGTTTTCCTGTATGGTCGCAAAATCTATTTTGAATTCTGGTCAACTGGCAATTGAGTCTGAGAAAGGGTTTTTTGGTAATGAAAACCCATTTCGCCTGTCCAAAAGTGGTTATAAGAATTGTACGTCCCTTCGGACGTCCAATTAAAAATGAAATAATTTATATCATAATGTATTAAAAATTTGCTAGAATCCATGACTACATATTTTCCATAACATGACGTTAGTCTTTACATTTAGTATGAACCACAAAGTATTCTTCTACGTCAGTGCATTATATTCGCTATGCAATATAAAGTAAGCAATGTTTTGTATTGTTTTAACTTGAACTTGAACAATGCATGCTTCTGTAAAGCATGTCTATGTTATAACCGTCTGCCTTTAATGAAACAGACTACCTAATTAATGACAATAGTGCATATGATCCAGGATCTGGAAACTGTCCCTAATAGCATTTGAGACTGCCATGTTTGGAAATCAGTTTGTAACAAATTGCATTATGACAAGAATCCATATTGCCCCAAGAGAACTGCATCGATCCTCATCAAGCTGTGTGAATACGCAAACTGGTCTGGTTCCATGATCTCAGAGTCTCACAGTCTGCCACATGGACATAAAACGAAAATGTACCGAGTGAAGCATTTACCGTTTCAACGACATCAATTTCGATAGTATCTATAATCATTCTTTGATGTTGAAAGAATTATCCCACTTAACCGCTGACTGTTTATGATGTATTCAATAAACACAACTTGCAGTTGCACATCTCCATTCAGACGTAGTCACAAACAGGTGGTTTAGTACATAGGAGTGAAATCAAACGTATTCGAATGAATTATTGCATTCATTCCCGTTTTCTTTTTTTGTGAGTCGTATTGCTAAAATGGACCTTTTAGAAAGTGTAAAAAATATCGACCCTAGTCAGTCTGCGCGGACGGCGTAGACTGATTGGGATCGAAGCGTTTCACCCTTAGTTTTTTTTAATTTAGAATGTTTTCTCTATCTTACAATATTTCCATTCTTCAAACACGACATCTTATTCGACAACAACCTCGTAAGTGCAGCTTGTTTTAAGCTGCAGGTACGTATTTTTTCTTGAAAAGCAGTAATATTATGAATACCAGCTTTGAGTTAATAAGAGTTTCTCGGAAAACATAAAGTTCTGTAACACAAGTATTTTCGTATTTCACATTAACGTCATGAGAAATATGTAATAAATGTAGACACTTTCTCTTAAACCATCACCTGTTTGACTTTGGCAAAGTGAGATAAAATTTATCAATGCTTTTCAACACAAACCTCATAACTGCAGCTTGTTTTCAGTTGCAGTAACGAGGTTTTCGTCGAAAAGCCACGACATGTAAGAATATCTCTGGTAAAATAGACATAAGGTACCATTTTTGTAGGCCATATAAAACTGGAAAATGTGAGATATGATTAAGTTTTCGGTTGCAAGATCTTTCAAAGCATCTTAATGTCAGATACCTCGATGTTTTCTTGCGATGTGTAGGAACTAAAATGAAGGCAAATCAACATTTTTCTGTGAAAAAAAGGCGCACTAATAGTAAGAATTTAATTTTGCTCGCCCGGAACGAAAGTCCTGAATGATCAATTGTCATACCCTCGGATGTCGGTGTCGGCGTCCGCAAAAAAACTTTATCCTGGTTTATATCACGCCTTTTAGAGATACAACCTTGGTATTGGTATTTCACGTGCGGATACCTCTCGGAGATATCTTTCATTTGAGATCATGATTCGTGACTTTGTGACATTGACCTTGGAGTTTTACCTTCTTTAAAAAAGATAACCATGCCTGAAATATTTCAATCTGGCCTAGATTCTATATCTTAAATCATGTTACCTATACAGCCTTGATTTTCACACGTGGATACCTCGTACCTTGTCCTTTCATTTGTGACCATGACATATGACCTCGAAACCTGCAGCTTGATTATTGACCTACTTTTAAGAACTTAAACATAGCCTTATTTTATGCTCTGTAATAGATAAAGCCTTGATATTTCACACATTGATACCTTCTGCTGAGGACTTTGTTTTAGGGACCATAACTTTTCACCTTAATAAGGCCTATGACTTTGATCCTTTCTTTGTGATAAGCTGCCATTAGGGTAGGGGAAATCCTTGTTTAACCCTTTCCCGAACGGCAAACTTTTAGGGAGATCCACTTCCAAAACTGCCACAAATGGCAAAATTGAATTTATTAAAGATTTAAAGACATAATTTGTGTAAAATATGGCGCAGAAAATATTGAGACAAAAGGAGAAACTGCTGGTTATCAGCAGTTTCTTCTTTTGTTTCAATTTTTCCCAAGCCTTTTCTATTAGGGCCGTCAAAATCAGGTCTTGTTTGGGAAAGGGTTAAATTGAAGAACATTAGCTGACCATTGAAAGGGATGAAAACAATAACATCTTCTTTTTGTCACATTTGTTCCATACTCCTTGGTTTTAACCCTTTCCCAAACAGCAAAATGTTGGGGCTACTCAATTTGAAAGCTACTGCAGATTTTTACAGGAAAGATGTTTATTAAGACAGAACTTGTGTAAAATCTAACACAGAAAATATTTTGTCAAAAAGAGAAAATATTGATAATCGACATTTCCTTCTTTTGCTTCAATTTTTTGCAGTCATTTTCTGTTATGAACGTCAAAACCATGTATTTCTTGTGAAAGTGTTATAACCTAAATCTGGTCAACAGTTAAGCCAACACGTAGAAATACAAAAAAAAGAACTTAAGACAATTGTTGTATCTCAGTAAACATATTTGATGACCCATATTTATTTATCTACTTTATTTCTATATCTACTATCTAGGAACCCATCATTTTTATCAGAATTAGGCAATTTAAGCCTTTACACAAGAAATCCTAATTTTGATGTTTCTGCTAGACCATGCTATGAATATATTGAGGCAAATAAACAGCCTTCTCTCTTTTAGTTCAACCATTTCACATGTCATTTTGTGCATAGATCCTTTTTTTTAAACAATATCCAGTTGTCTGCATTAGCCTCCAAATTGAAACTGTTTTTAAGGATTTGCGGCCGTGGGTAAGGGGTTACAAGAATTGGCCATTTTTAACACCACTGTGGTGCTTATGTATTGTTTATAGTGGTTTTAAACCCGATAAATCTTCCTTATCTGAGATAATGGGATCGTTCTTGCCTGGTAAGTTGAAGATTAGCTTCTGGTTTGTGTTTTCGTGAACACATATCGTCGATTTCATTCAAATGCCTTATTCAAACTGCAGCTTTCCTTTAGATACACGTATACCTATGACCATTTCGGAATGTTATAAAGATCAAGCCCTCCAATTTTTAAAGAAAACTCTGACCTAGATTGTACAATACGAATACAGAAATGCAATGTTCAGTCGGCAGTTTTTTTTACCATAATTGATGCAAATGGTGAAGTAATTTGTGGTGATACTTTTGTTTGCATACATACAGAGCCAGAAAGAGAGACAAGATTGTGTACTTTATTGTGCGACGAGTGTTAATTATTTCGACACAACCAACTGTTGCTTGCCGTCATAACGTTAACAGGTAGTTGCGTATTGTCATCATCAGTTTACCCTTTTCCAAAACAGCAAGAATCAGGCGTGTTCAAAAGCCGTTGCAACACGACAAAATGTATGTTTATAAGGATTTGCGAACAATACATTACAGAAAATATTGAGACAAAACGATGAAATGCTGGTAATCAGCATTTTCTTCCTTTGCTTCAATGTTCCAAAGCCTATTTTCTTAGGGACGTCAAAACCTGGTATTGCTTTAGAAAAAGTTAAGTAAGTAAGTTTACCGCTATATTTTGTGGTGATGCTATGAGTTTTTTTGCAAGATGTTTTTTGCATATTATTCTTGTCATCTGCATGACAAAATAGAAGACAAGTAAGATATTGTTTTGCAGTTTATACTTCTTCATGTTAACGCTGCATGCACGATGTGATATATGATCACAAATGGATTTAACATCGTTTCTTTTCAATAAAAGCTTGTTTTAAGCTGCAGTTACGAGGTTTTGATGCAAAGCAGCGCCATGCCCAAGAAAACTCGCATCAATGTAAGTATCGTATATCCACGGTGGATAATCACATGATACAATATTTTTAGAAAATCTTCAATAATTTTGTAAATACTGGACCGATTTAAATTCGGATTGAAGCAGAGAATGTGGACAGACGTGACGCATTAAATGAACGTGGTTGATTTTTGAAAAATCAACTGATGAAAAAGTTTTGAAGATAAACCGAAATTTTTAGGCACAGAGATAACGTACTGATTATCATTATTTTCTTCGCGTGTCTAATTTTTCCAAATAATTTATTTTTTGGGCATCAAAAACTAGTTTTTCACTGCTTTTCAACAAAACCCTCGCATTTAAAGCTTTAGATACGACGTTTTCGTTGAAAAGTGGCGTTTTGTTTGGCAAACGGTTCAAAATGCTTGTTCTGTTCTGCTTTATTTAATCAAACAAAACCAGAAATTCCTTGATTAATGAGGCTGAACTTTAATATATCATTATAATAGATTAACCCTTTCCCAAACAGCAGAATTTAATGGTGGATCAATTCGAAAGCATCTGCAAGCGACAAAATGAATAATAATAGAGATATATTAGTGTATGATTAAGCTAAAATATTGAGACAAAAGGAGAAAATGCTGATCATCAGCATAAAATTTCTTCTTTTGTTTCAATATTTTCCAATTTTTTCTATTAAACAGTAAAAATCAGGTTTTGTTTGGAAAAGGATTATTTCACCCATATTCCAGTACAGGTTAACCACTTTCCAAACGACACAAATCAAGGCTGTTCCAAACTAAAGGCTGTTGGAAACCACACAATGATTGTTGTCAAATGTAAGAACTGTGTTATAATCATCTCACAACTTTGAGAGAAAAAAGTGTATCTTTTGCTAAATGCAGCTTTTCAGGAAATAGCCCATTCGAATTTTTCGGAGCCTTGCAATGTCGAGTACAATGAAGTTTTATTTTTTCTTTGCATCGTATAGGTGCTCTAGAGCAGATCTAGCTTTGTTGCCCGCGTCGAATGGACTAAAAACATGTATCTGTTATTCTCCAATGTTGTAAGGTTTCTTTTATCAAGTACATCCTTATGCTGTGTTTTTCCGACGATTTTATCGAGTAAATGCAACATATGAAAGGTTATGAAATACCAAACCTTGGATGCTATAATGGTCTTGCCAATCTAATCATATCACTTCGGTATCTGACTAAAATATTTAAGCTCCTTTTGCAGATAAGATCGTCTGATAGAAAAGGAAACAGATGCTCTTACTATATTTAGAAAACTCTAAAGGAAATAGAAAAGTATTACAGTTGCAGATCAACAAGATAAGGGGATAAAGACACTCTTAATTTGTAATTTCAAATAAAAATTCTTTGTTGCGGGCACTAATTTGAATTGTCTCGTAGAGTCGATTCAAGTGAGTATTAACAACACAGCGAATGCTCAAAATGATGAAAGAAATTTTGCATTTTGAAAAGCAGAAAACCTCTCTTGTTCTGTAGTTTAACCATTTTCCAAACAATACCTAGTTTTGACGTCCCTAACCAACATGGTTGAGGAAAACATTGAAGCAAAAGAAGAAAATGCTGGTAACCAGCATTTTCTTCTTTTGCCTCAATATTGTCCATGTAATATTTAAAGAAATCCATCAATTTTATCAACTGCTGTAGTTTTGGAATTGGACCACCGTAAAATTATCTCGTTTATGAACGGGCTATGTACAGTTGGTTGCCTGGCTTATAGTAAAAGACTGAAACAGCTGATGCATTTCAAGAGCTTTGGTTCCGGATGTTTTCTCTCAAGTATTAAGTAAAGAGATGAATATAGAATGATAGATGATTTATATAATAAATATATTCATTTATTTCAGAGGAAATATCTCAAATGTTTCGGTGAATATGGAAAGGAAAAATTTTTGCCGGACTTTTAACCCATTTGACTCTGTGTATTATTTTCCTATCATCATTCTATATTCTCATAGACAATTCTTTCTGATTACAAAACTTCAAAACGAACATTTTCTTTTATTTATAAAGAGGTACAAATTCTTCGGAAAGAAGAACTTTTAGATATTTGGATTGGTTTATATCCTCGTTGACAGGGACATTCAGGCTTTGTGAAAGACGTGATTATATAGACATGGCCAAGGTGATCGCATTTTAGCTGTTACATGTACAGACTTGCCGCCATATTTGGTGATGTCCTTCATACATACACATTGACATACGTACAAATGTACCGAATTACTTTCCATCACAAGGACAAGCGAGTCCCACTTGGCAGTATCTCATTTCTGTCACAAAAAGATAGTATTGTCATAGAAATACCGAAAATACGCGTTAATTGATTCATGTCCAAGTCATCGTGCGACATTATTTCGTAAACAATTCTTTCCGATTTTCTTCAAAAACCTCGTAACTACAACTGTAATTCAGCTGGAGTTACGATGTTTTCGTAGCAAAGAAATGGTCTGCATTGTTTCTGTTGTTAAGTACATCAGTATCTAAGTAATTAATAGAAACTATGCATGTCTTTTCTTGCTTACTTATACTATAGATAACACTCTTTCAAAATGTGAAAACGTATAGAAAATGGCACACGCATCCCATTGCCTATTGGATTAAAGAAAATGCTTGGAAACACCATTGTGCCTGTATATGTGTATGTAGGACATAGTGTTTGTTGACAAATCCACAAGCTTGATTCAGGAACAATGACATTTTTGTATTTGAGACAAAAAAGAATTAAGATTAGCGTTTGCATGTTCTCATGGCCAGTTGCAACTCTACAACAGATTTTCAAATGCGCATTTACTTGAATGATGGAAACGGTTCACTGCCAAGCACGCGTGCAGTCTAACGTGGTTGACTTAATAAACTTGCTAATGATGTTGAAAATTACAACACACCTGCTAGAATAAAAATAAATTAGAGTATTCCATGCCAGATTGGTGGCAGACCTTACATATGTTTCATGTTGGGTCCTGTCCCTTATCTATTATAGGTCTTTAAAAAAGCTTGTTACGATTTTCAATAGTTCCATTTGTTTGCAGTCTAACTCAAACATGTTTCTCTGACATTTTGAAAGTTCTGCAGTCATGTCCATTTCTTAATGTTCATAAAATATACATATAAAAATAGAAATTAAATGGAAGTCTAAGAAGTCGAATAAGCCGTTATTAATCAGACTGCACTTAAGGTTTACGAACTGAGAATGAAATGCAGAGCCAGAGGTGACATTTTGAAAGTTCCAGTAATTCCTAAACTGTGTTACATTTCCATTTCAAATACAAACATAAGCATTTTGTATGGTTTAGAATTTTGAATTAATGCATACTTATGGAAATATTTGACAAAATGTTCAAAATTACTTCCCTTGCATATGAATATCTATAGAGTAAATTAACATTTGTAAATTATTTTCTTATTGAAGCATAATCTTGAAATCCGGCACGATGAATCAACTTATGTGAAGTATATTTACAAGTGTGTGTAATTTGGTGCATTTTGTATGACTAGAAAGTGGTGTTTTCATTCTCAGTTCGTTAACTTTAAGCACATGTTGGTCTACGTCCATCTTGGTTTTAAGTGCCATTAAAGCACGTTTTTAGATCTCAGCCCACGTAAAAATACAACCTGATCTTAGTGTTCGTCCTAGTTTTTGGACCAATGAAATTGCAGTATATTTGAAAATTTCGGCGTTATATTTCACATAAACGCACTACCGGTCAGTTTATGTCACGGATATACATAGCCACGCCCCCATTTCCTGTGCAGTTATGAAAGATGATGTAATTTTTGTGAAAATGATGTAATTTTTGTGAAAATGATGTAATTCCAGTAAGGTCCTCTCGATAGTAGCTGCGGTCGGAGGCGTGGTTTGAATAATGACAGTAGAAGCGTATGTTTTTATTGGTTGACGAACACTATTGCTTGTGTTGTTATAGGGAAATCTAAACAAAATATGTTTCAAACCACTTGGTAAGCGCGAGCCAAAGTTTAAGCCTCTCACAACCGGTCGTACGTGCTCCTGCGTGCGGTCTGCGTGCGATCTGCGTCTAAAACGTACGTTTAGTCGTGCGATGCACGCACGTGCAACGTACGATTTTAGTGGACGCAACCACGACGCAGACTGCACGCAGCAAAGAATTGACCGGACAATTCTTTAGGCGCTCTTACAACCCGTCGTGCGTCTTTATAAATCGTGCGATTTTGCAGAGTTTTAAAACGTGCGATTTAAAAAGACACACGACGGGTTTTAAGAGAGGCTTTATACAAGCGAGCTCAAACGTATAATGTGGTGTATATGCCTATGGTCAAATATTGAAAATTTGTTGCTTTTTCTTGGCACTTAGAGCTACGAACATAATATCATATATATAGTGTGTCCCAAAAGTAATGTTACCCAAAACTACTACTTTAGACATCAACACCGTGGGGCGCTGTGGTCTAGTGGTAGGACGCGGGCTTCGGGATCGAGAGGTCCTGGGTTCAAATCCCGCCGAGGTCACGGGAACTTTTCTGAGCAAAAAGGTTACCCCACATCGCTCCTCTTCACCCAGGTGTATAAATGGGTACACGGGAGAGTTTGAAAGCCGATGTGCTGTGGCTGCCGCAGGCGCCGACTGTAAACAGCCGACTTGAAGCTCGATGATCGTGGAGTAAAGTGTGAAAGTCGCGCGAATATGGACCTAGTTAGTAAATTTGAGACTATAAACCACCTTTACTTTACTATCACCAGAGACATGTTATTTAGAGCGACTTTTTAAATATTTCTTTAGATGTTTTAGAAAAAGACCGAGATTCT
Source organism: Fragum sueziense (assembly GCA_963680895.1). Taxonomy (NCBI): domain Eukaryota; kingdom Metazoa; phylum Mollusca; class Bivalvia; order Cardiida; family Cardiidae; genus Fragum; species Fragum sueziense. The sequence goes on along the minus strand of OY804609.1, from coordinate 1,760,756 downwards.
GACCGAGGAGTTCCGAATGCTCCTTACTTTGTTTAAATTATGTCATCATGACGTCATTTGTATAAAGTATGGAACTTTTGCAACACCGCGGTTTATAAATTATGGGGCATAAGGAGCAACTTGATCAAATGGTTAAAAATTGAAGCATTATTAATGGTTAAAAATGTACTTGATCGTTTAAGATTTTGAGGTTAATGTACAAGTGCTCCACTGGACGTGCTCCGACTTATTTAACGGAACTGCTTTTGGCCAAACCCAGCGGGCGTGCACTGATCGTCACATTCCAGTGACAAATGTTACCAAGTTCCCTTTAATAGCAGAAAAACGTTCAGTGACAGAAGTTTCGTCACAATAGGACCAAAACTTTGAAGTAATCTTCCAGTCAGTATAAAATACTGTGAAACGATTGAAATTTTCAAGAAACAGTTGAAAACTCACTATTTCACAAATTTTAATTCTCTGTTTTAACCCGTGTCCGAATGATACAGTTTTACATGAAGTAAATAGTTTGCAAATTAGAGGATAGAAAATTTTGATAGGAATGGGGAATTGATAAATATCGGAGATTTCTCCTTTTCTCTCAAAAGTTTCCCTCGCTGTTCATAAACTGCTCTGGACTACAAAACAAAATCTTACTCGGGAAAGGGTAAACAGAACAAAGGACTGTTTGTTAACATTGTGTATTTTTGGAGATTCAGAAATGTAATTGATCATTGTTGTAAAACGCCATTGAATATGGAATGTCGTAGAAATAGGCGTCTAATCAAATAAAGACAGTTTAAGTTTAAGTTTAATATTGTTTCTACAAAATTGACCGAGGAATTCCGAAAGAAGCATAAAGTAATGGTACTTCAAATCGATGGCTTAAAATTATGGGGCAGAATCAACGCCAAAATTATATACATGTAATTTTGTAACATGTTCAATTGTCAATTGTATTTTTTGTATTGTAAAATGCTAACTATATATTTTACAATGTGTAAACTTACAAATTGTGAAATGTAGAGTGTTCAATTAACACTTTGTTAGCTGTAATATAGTGAATTTACACTTGAACATTTGACAACGTGTAATGTGAAGACTTGACAATTTACCATTTTACTATTCTACGCTTATCAAATGCATCTTACACATTATTCAATACGTCAAATGACAATTCGACATTTTACAAGCCTACATTTCAATAGTTGACAATTTGCAACAAACCTTACTAATCAATATTCATGATTAAAAGTAGGTGTGGTTAGCGGGAAAAGCCGATAGTTGTCGAGCTTTAATTAGTAGCGTTCGTGGTTATACATGACGTCACACCATCTGGACCCATTAACCCATTACCACACAGTGACTCTTTTGACTCCCCAAGAGATAAAAGCTTTGGAAAACATCGTGGAAAATGAAGGAATTGCTTGTGACAAGCAATTTCTTCATTTCCCACAATGTTTTCTATGTAAAGAGAACGAAAAATGTGAAATTTCATTCACTTGAAATTGTCGTCTGCAGGATCTTTCAATTTAAATAGATCACGCTAAAAATTTTTCGTTTGGTAATGGGTTAAATAGACGAATATATAATATGAATGAATCACATGAATGAGAGTGGGAGGCATAGTTGACCTGGTTAGGCTTTCCTATTTGATATACACGTAGATCTAAAATGACTTAAAGCATTACGAGAAAAGAATTGTGAAACCTGCCGTTAGAGGGATGCTGCTGTTGCTGCTGATGGTGATTATGATAATGATTAGAACAGTTTATGTTTAGTACATGTTTTCTGGAGCCAGATCTTTGGGAGCTATCGGGTATCCAAGATTTTATTATCATGCTTCTTTTGACCAAGTGATAAAGATTGTCTTGTTTTCGTGGACGATAATACAAAGTGTAAACACCATACATTTGGCTACTAGTAATCAATTTAAGATAGAATAAGATAAAATAAACGTTCAGTCAAGGGCGGATCCAGGATTTTTTCCGGGGGGTGCGGGTTCCAAGCCCAACATTTTTTTCCAGGGGGGGTGTTCAAGCTCAAATTATGTCTTAAAATGTATGTAACGTAACACTAAATTTATAAAGTCCAAAATTAATTGTCGGCCATTGCCAGGGGCGGGGGGGTCCGGACCCACCGACCCATCTAGATCCGCCCATGGTTCTAGATTAAGAGTAGGCCTAAAAGATTTCAGTCCTAGTAAGCATGAGCAGCCCTCGGAGACAGACTAGGACTGATTGATACTTTTCACAGCTTACAAAAGGCCCTTAATTTTAGCGTAATGAATCACACTTTTCAAACCTTTCCCAAAGAACAAAATTCCATGCCAGTCATAATTGAAAGCTTCAGACGGCAACATGAATGTCAAATTTGTGTACATTACCCTAGAACACAGAAAATATTGTAGGAAAAGAATTATCTGTATTTTCTATTTTCCTTCAAAGATTTTCTGGTCCTCTCTCCTACTGATCTAGACCTAAATGTGTTCTTGTTTGGTAAAGGATTAAGCGTTTATAGATACAAGCTAAGTCATTCGATAAATATTCCCGTAGATATCGCGTGACGTCATAAATAAGCAATGAAACAGAATTTCGCTGCTTTTCAACAACAACAACAAAAAAAAACCGCGTAACTGCACCTTATTTTAAGCTGCAGATACGAAGTTTTTGTTGAAAAGCGACGATTTCTTTATCACTGAAACGTGTAGATCTACACGAGTAAGTATTCGTGTGTGTTCGGCTCGGTTGTCTAGACTTCGTAACCCCGCCTTTTTCTATAAATAGCTTAATTACCTATTCCACTTTTTTTTGCTTGAAATGTAAAATGTTCAATTGTCATTTGCTGAATTGTAATCTGTAGACTTTACACCTGAATAGAGTTGAGATTTAGACTGGTAACGCAACAGATGTTAACTGGACATTTGTCGATTGTACGCTTGTCGCATTGTAATGTGCTATTATATTAAGATACATGGTGAAATGTACATTTTATAAGTAAAACATTTCATTTCACAACTGCAATGTATAAAAGTTACATAGACATATGTCGATTCTACATTTGTCTGGTTAAGATTTGACACGTTGAAATGTGACATTTACAAAGTTACCAATTGACAATTGAACATGTTTCAAAATTACATGTATATAATTTTGGCGTTGATTCTGCCCCATAAAAAATCTCGATCTTAAGAATGCTTTATCTAAAACATATCAAAAAATCTTAAACTATCTTAAAAAATATTGATCTCTTGTCTTAATCTGGTAAGGGTTACGATATAAGGTGGTCATCTTTCACGATGTTTACTACAAGGCCATAATGGCAAGCAGATGTGTAATGTGGTATTTATGGTCAGGCATCAAGGGGCTTGTTCTTTGTCTGAAGAACTCTGAGCTTGATATCTTTTGCAAACGTTTCTTATATTCTCACATTATATCGTCCTTGTTCTGCTAAAACGTCGTACCTGTAACCTGTTGCAATATTTTCATATATAATGTATTGTACTCATTTTCCATTTAAGGTATCCGACCCCTCAAAAGCACCAAAGAACAAAAGGCGAAATTTGAAAAGTGCAAATAATTCCTAAACTGTGTTACATTTCCATTCCAAATACAAATATAACCATTTTGCACGATTTCTAGAACTTTGAATTAATGCATACTTTTGAAGATATTTGACAAAAATGTTCAAAATTACCTCCCTTGCATATGAATATAGAGTAAAATAATAATGGTAAATAATTTTCTTCTTTAAGCAAAATCTTGAAATCCGGCACGGTGCATCAACTTATGTGAAGTGTATTTACAAGTGTGTGAAATTTAATGCATTTCGTATGGCTAGAAAGTGTAGATTTTTTCAGTGTCTGTAAACCTTAAGCGCACAAACATATGCGTCTGAAGTCGCTTGTAACAGAATGCGGTCTAGAAGTTCATCGATTTGGGAAAGGGATAAACAAAGGTTAAAAAGTGTTTCATCAATGTATTTTTTAATACTGACTATGTAATATACACACGCAATATGCAAAATTATGTGACTTATCATGTCTAAAGGTACCTTCCGGGAAGCCCTTTAAACCAATATAATGAAAATTTTATTATACGCGGCCAAGGTCAGCCAGATATTCTATTTGTAAATTGAACAGATCGTCATTTTTCTGCAAATATCTCTTAACTGCAGCTTTGTTTTAGCTACAGTTACGAGGTTTTCGAAGAAAAGTAATTAGATAGTAATATTCTGCGTAAAACATTCAATCCAATCGCAGCTTTCATACTCTCCAATTGTTCTCTTTCAGCTTGACGTTTCACGAATCTTTAATTGATAATCAACAAACATTAATGAAATAATAAAATATTCGTTTAATCCAGATAGTTGATTTCATTGCAAATTGAATGAAAGGCCAAGAAAACAATAACCAACTTTTATCTATGACGAACGCTGATATAATTACTTTCTGACTTCCCGTGCTTCCATTGAAAGATACGGTATCAAAAGATCGCTTATTGCCACTTAAACCTATCCCAGACAATACCTTCTAATTTTGACGTCCCTTACAGCAATAGTTTGAGAATAATTTAGGCAAAATGAGTGTATAAACAACAACAGCACTACCTTTCTCCCAATCTATTTACATTATCTGTAACCTACGCAATTCCGTCAGGTTATATCAACGCATCATTGAATATCTACCACTTCTTTGAAATTGGTACTGTCTTTACTTTTGCTGTCTTGGAAAGCGTCACTACTAAAGCATAAAATTGAATCATACGTGTTAGGTAAAAAAATAATAAACTTCTACATTATCAGAAAAATGGATATGTCCAAAATGAAAGCTTAAGCAAATACTGAGATACTGAGAATACAATTTGTATTATCAAAGCACAATAAATGTTGACTCAATGTTTTTCAAGGTCTTTTCCATGATAAGGAACATCTTACGGAGTGAGAGGACATTACTAAAACATCACTCACATCCCTCCTTGATATCGACAAAAAAAACAAAAAGAAGTATTGCTTAGAATTTTCCGTTCTAGAAGCTTTAATTACCAATATCCAAACAATACTTTGGCTTTTGACTTTTGACTTTTGACTTTGACTAAAGGTTTGACAATAAAACACGCCGATGGCATAGAAATGCATGGAAGGAAACGAAGATTATACAGAAAACAAAATTTCAATCAACATTGTCAGTACTCGTATAACTTTGTAAACTTACGACTCTGACTTGAAGCTTTGCCATGTTAAACCCATGGTCGAACAACGGAACTACAGATTTTTCAAGATTCGAAGCTGACGCAGACGAAAAATTGGATGTTGATAATGTCAGGATTACTGAACAATATAGCGCTGAAAATATTTAAACACAAATAACATAATAATGATGATTTTCAGCAGTTTCTTCCTTTGCATGAGCAGTGTTTGACCTGTTGTTTTTTTTTTCACCAGAAACGTTTAAAACATTATTGAGAAAAGCTTTATTGTTGGCGACTCGAGTATATTTTGTTGTCAGAGAAACGGTTCAGCCTCATTTCACGGTGCCGTTACGGACGACTTGGGCAACTCTCTAATTGTACCAACAATACAACAGCCTCATTTCACGATGCAATTACGGACACATGCGGGCAACTCTCTAATTGTACCAACAAAACAACAGCCTCATTTTCTAGTGCCATTACGGACACATGGTACAAACTCTCTAATTGTACCAACAAAACAACAGCTTCATTTTCTAGTGCCATTACGGACACATAGGGACAACTCTCTAATTGTACCAACAAAACAACAGCCTCATTTCCCGGTGCCGTTACGGACATATGGGGGGGGGGCAACTCTCTAATTGTACCAACAAAACAACAGCCTCATTTTCTAGTGCCGTTACGGACATATGGGGGTTACTCTCTTATTGTACCAACAAAACAACAGCCTCATTTCACGGTGCCGTTACGGACATATGGGGGCAACTCTCTAATTGTACCAACAAAACAACAGCCTCATTTCCCGGTGGCGTTACGGACACATGGGGGCAACTCTCTAATTGTACCAACAAAACAACAGCCGGAGCAGAGATCAATGCATCAGATAGGCTGTAAATGCAATAAAGAGGGAACAGTTTTACGGGTAGGTTATAATTGGAAACAATCGCAATTTGGCTACAATCAAAAGATAAACTAAACGCTTACTTTTACTCATAGTGCACATGGTGTTATTGATTCGATGTACTTTCCAGAGCAGTATATCGCTGCTTTTCTGCGAAAACCTCGTTACCGCAGTTTAATACAAGCTGCAGTTACGAGGTTTTTGTTCAAAAGTGACGATATGTTGTTGAGACACCCCTTACAATATTTCAACACAATACTATATTATATTGTATGTCGAGTAGACGATTCCTATGAATAACCACAATAAAATACTTGGTTCACAATAAAATAAAGTGTTCATTTTAAAACGACTTTACCATATTTCATCTGTTTCTGGTTTTTTGTCTCCAAAATATTCCACTATACACAGACGAATAAAAATACAAAACAAAACACAACAACAACAACAACAACAACAACAACAACAACAACAACAACAAATAGTCATGTATATGCTCGATAATGTAAATGCCATCATGTAGCATGCGTCGATTTCATTATTATGTAAAGTTTGAGTAAAGAAAAAAAACTTAACAAACAGCAAAAACATGGAACACAAAACGCAAAAAATGAGGACCGTTCAAATGTGAAAGTTGTATGCTGCAAATGATTTGATTAGATTTGATTTCGACTTAATTTCTACTCCAGTATGTTTCCAATTCGTGAATAACGGAGCTCTTCTGCAATAAATATTGCTAAAGATGAAATTAATCAAGTTTGACGGTAATAATGCGCATAAACGCTCAACAAGCGCGTACACCTGCGGGGTACCAATAAACGGCGAGTTTGTGAGAATGACACTATCGTGAAAATTACAACTTCCTAGAAAAACAATAGAAACAGTATCTACCTTGTAAATACTTGGCAGTTCTCTGCTATAAAAACAATCAGAAACAATTGTCCAAATTAACGCGAATAGGATTTTTGCCTACAGTAGCTGCAACGTAGTATCCTAGAGGCAATGGTCGTTTCAAGGCTTGAATCGGGAATCGTGCTTCGAAAACGTACCAAAAGTATTAGTCTTTGGAAGGAAAAGGGTTTCAATGGGCCCTTTCAATACTACAAGTATAAGGTTTTTGACGAACTAAGATATTTGTAGGTTTAGGTTACATTGAAATCATTGAAAGCACCATACATTCTGATTTTATAAAGTTATTCTAGAGCAAGGATGAATCACACTCGATTTAGGAACGCACCTCTCCTGCAATATAACCAGAAGCAAGGTATAAAATATCATTATCATGAAAAGTTGTCTAAACACGCCCAAAACATTTTACTGTCCAAGTGATACGTATCTTACGTGTGTATTGGTGATGTTATCAATCATGTTCTTCTCTTTTACAATTTGAACATGCTTTTCTATATGTTTGCAGCATATTGTTAGGTGAGTTCAACAACAGTATACATGGACCTACAATAATTGGTGTCTTGAGTATCTTTATCTTAGGGCTAATATACAATTTAGAGTACATCAATTACAGAGGCCCGGGACATACATGTATGTACAAATAAGTAATGCCTAAGTGTGAAGCATAAGCCTGTTTTAAGCTGAAATTAAGTAGTTTGTTTTAATTAATAGATGATATTTACGTTACCATGCAGTTAAGAGTCTGAGAGGCAAAACCTGCCTAATAGAAATTACAGAGACACAAAAACGTGATATAAAAACATTGATAAGGACGACTTGTCATTGTCTTGCGTCTGATAAATGATAGCATATTTTTCTGCTGGTTTTTGTTCGTTTCCGCGCCGTCCAAAACCGATGGTACGTCATGTAAATATTTTTTTGCGTTTGGCAAAATCCTTGCTTGAAAGTTGTCACAGACGAACAAACCTATGGTTATAAGGACGGAAATTGCGTGCACTATATTATATCACGTACGCGGCACATAAATATTAGTCTTTACTATAGCGATGAATGGAAAAGATAATTGCTTTCTTCTCAAAGTAATGCTGAAATAATGAATGTGCAATTATTACACAACTTGTTTGATGAATCATTATAATGAAACTATCGTGAAAATGATAATTGATAAATGAAAGGAAATATGTTTCCCCGAAACAACATAATTATTGTAACAAAATATAATCTATGCATAGTAGATCTAGATGAAAGAAATCATTAATACTGCTACTATCAAGATTCTCATTTTTTATAAACGAATTTTACAATCACTTATGATGCAGTTCGGGTGTCAGAATATATCACCCCCATAAATCCAAGTGCGCACATTAGGAATGGTGCACTATATAAGGAAATTCCTAGACTCACAGACAAAATAACCTGTCGTAGAATGGGGCTTGCTTGGTACTATTACAGACACTCTGATCTACCCGCTAGTAAGGTGGTGTTATGGACCCCTAAGCATGGAAAGAGAAACAGAGGAAACCCAGGCACAACCATGGTGGATGTTCTGATACAGGATGCGGGTGAAGCAACTCCTGAGGAACTAAGCGCATTTATGATGAACAGGACTGATTGGAGGAGTCGACAGCGTGCCCGTCTGAGGACGACCTGACACATTGAAGCCGGTTGGAACAATTGAGAAACATATTTAAATGGAAATATAATAATTCTATTTCAGTATATCAAACTCGACCCTTATGTTGTGGTACTTATTGGAATAGCCTCAACCAGTAGATTCCATTGCGTACAGACAACAATGCGTTAGACCAAAAATGAATGACTTTTTGCATCTCGAAAAAAATAACACCCCCCTTATCTGTGACTCTATAGGTCCCAGTCTACAGTAGTGGGTGAAATATTCGAAGTGGCCCTGGTCAAAATCAGAAATATTATGAAAATGAGAGTTTTGAGGTGGCAGTTGATGTTAAAGAAAGAAAGTGGTTCTTTAAATGACTGCAAAACATGATTTTGGGACCATTTCCGGAATGCGCAAAGAATGGTAAATAGCTTTACACTTATTTCCTGCACCCGGTGAGTTTAGAAACAGAAAGTGGGTGGGGTAACGGATTTTTGCCTGCTGCAGAGGGTAAAATAGTGAGGTAAGAGTTTATCAAACAATTGTGAAAAAAGTAGACGGAAACCATATAGTTTTTGATGCACCAGCAGACTTTGTACTGTTTCTACTTTACAGAAAGCAAGCCATTTATGGGCCATCATTTCCCTTGTGGCTACCACATAAGATTGAGTTTGGTGTATAACACGTCATTTTTCAGTGAAATTGGCAGCCATGTCAAATATCTGTGATTGGTAAATTTCACACTGACTTCATGTATTTATTTAAATCATAGCATTTTTGTTCAAGCTTTACACTTCATTTATGCTAGAAAAATGTTCCTTTCATCGCAGGTTGTTGTTTGGGGGAGCTTAATCGGCTGTGAGGTGATAGGTGTGTTGACGTCAAGAATTCAGACAATTTTACTGTAGTCTGGACCCTTAAGGTAAATTTGACATTTCTAATTTCTTAAAAGCTGATGTTTAAATGCCTTTCTTTTAGTAATTTCACCAATTTTAAGTCAGATAATGTCCTTTAAATGGGTCTCAAATCTTCACTTGGGTCATGATTACACTTCAAAAAAGGGAGGTAATTCCAGAACGCGCAAAAAAACAAAATTCCGAGAAAATGTCGAAAGTGGTTTTTTTGTTATTTTCTGATTTTCTGGTGTTAATTCTGAATTTTGGAACCTTAAATAATGCATTTGTGCTTGTCTGCACAGTTTAGATGAATTGACTCTTCTGATATTACAGAAATAAATTCAAAATACCCCAAATTATGGCCAGTTGAACTCTTCTTTGAGTCCGGACAGATTCGCCATTATTTGTAATACTCTCCGACAACGAGTCGGTTGTCTTGGTCACTTGGTGTGTAGCATGGACTGGTACGATGCAGGGAGGGGGGAGGGGGGTGTCTGTAGGCGATTCTATCAGCTCATTATGGCAGGGTTGTAGAGTGGGTTGAGCCCCGGAAAAAACATCGCAAATCTCAGAAATCGTTTGTCCAATATCCCGGATTCCATTGGAACACGATTTGTCCACAGACAATGTAGTTCGCCTATTTGAGAGCTTGTCGCATAAAGGAGTCAAAGGTCAAGGTCACTAGGTCAAAGGTCATTGTCTCAAGGTCAAGGTCATGTCACAAGTTATCCACACATGAAATATCAAGGCTCTATCTATAATAGTGCATGATATATGGGCCAGGTTAAAGTTTTTTTTTCAAATTAGGTCAAACTCCAAGGTCAAGGTCACTAGGTCAAAGGTCATTGTCTCAAATAAAAGGTTTTGGCAGGAAGTATCCATGTCTGAAATATCATGACTATATCTCTAATAGTGCCTGAGATATAGACCAGGATACAGTTTTTTTCAAGTGAAGGTGTGACGCGATGCCGACACTAGGGCTGTGACATTAGCTCCCCGGAAATAACATCCCCGCTTGCTAAAATTATGGCATGTATGCAATCAGGGTTTTTCTTATTTTATTTTGTTGATATAACATTCTGATGCCTTTGAATTACTGTATTTTATAGAAAAAAGTTAAAAAATCTTGGAAAAAATAAATGGCTCACACCAATTCACAGGTTATTTGACATGTCGCGGGCTGACAATTTCTATTTTTTGGCATAAACAAGAACACAAGTCATGAATGAATGACTTTGGGCACATCTTTCAGCAAAGTGGAATATATACCAGATCAAAAAAGTTGGCTAACAAGATTGAGAAATAAGCACTTGTGCATGGGAGAAACTAACATGATTAATAGTATGTAAGTAACATTTTCATAGAATTTTGAGGTAAAATGAGCTACTTTAGTAAATGGTTAAATGCTGGAATTTGGACATTTAATGTCAAAAACTGGTGATGTCAATGGTCTAATTCTTTGAGGATTACATCAATCTATAAATGTAAGTATTTTTTCTATGCTAGAAGAAAACTTTTTCACCCCTTAAGGTCCCAGTCTACAGTAGTGGGTGAAATATTCGAAGTGGCCCTGGTCAAAATCAGAAATATTATGAAAATGAGAGTTTTGAGGTGGCAGTTGATGTTAAAGAAAGAAAGTGGTTCTTTAAATGACTGCAAAACATGATTTTGGGACCATTTCCGGAATGCGCAAAGAATGGTAAATAGCTTTACACTTATTTCCTGCACCCGGTGAGTTTAGAAACAGAAAGTGGGTGGGGTAACGGATTTTTGCCTGCTGCAGAGGGTAAAATAGTGAGGTAAGAGTTTATCAAACAATTGTGAAAAAAGTAGACGGAAACCATATAGTTTTTGATGCACCAGCAGACTTTGTACTGTTTCTACTTTACAGAAAGCAAGCCATTTATGGGCCATCATTTCCCTTGTGGCTACCACATAAGATTGAGTTTGGTGTATAACGCGTCATTTTTCAGCGAAATTGGCAGCCATGTCAAATATCTGTGATTGGTAAATTTCACACTGACTTCATGTATTTATTTAAATCATAGCATTTTTGTTCAAGCTTTACACTTCATTTATGCTAGAAAAATGTTCCTTTCATCGCAGGTTGTTGTTTGGGGGAGCTTAATCGGCTGTGAGGTGATAGGTGTGTTGACGTCAAGAATTCAGACAATTTTACTGTAGTCTGGACCCATATAATATGCGTATCGACGCCATCATTGTATCTATGCCACTACCTGTTGGATTGTGATGACTGCATGATTTATTTTTTGCTGTTTAGACAATAGGCTTGTTTTCTACAAAATGTGTGTTACAGACGATTCCAATAAGTGCCCATAACAAAGGTTTGACTAAAATTAATCCGAGTTTTCTCAGATGAAATTCGCTCTTTGATACGTTGATGTCGCTCAAATGAGCGACATCGACATATCAAATAGCGAATTTCATCAGAGAAAACTCGGATTTGACTAAAATGAATTACATATTGCATTTTAGAAAAAAAAACACCATGGCCCCCTTACCTGTGGCTTTATATAATATGCGTAATGCAAAATGTATGTTACAGACAAATGTGTACATGTAGATATGCAGCTACCTTTGTTTGACTATAAATGACTTATATATTGCATTTTGAAAAACCATCATACCCCCTTATCTGTGACTCTATATAATATGCGTATCGACGCCATCATAGTATGTATGCCACTACCTGTTGGATTGTGGTGACTGTATGATTTACTTTTTGCTGTTTAGACAATGGGTTTGTCACGTACAAAATATATGTCACGGACAAATTTGTACATGTAGATACTAGTATGCAGCTACCTTTATTTGACTATAAATGCCTTATATTTTGCATTTTGAAAAACCACCATGAGTCTCTTATCTGTGACTCTATATAATATGCGTATCGACGCCATCATGGTATGTATGCCACTAACTGTTGGATTGTGATTACTGTATGATTAACTTTTTGCTGTTTAGACAATAGGCTTGTCTTCTTCAAAATGTGTGTCACAGACGACGATATCAAGAGGTGTACATGTAGATATTATAAATACATTCTGTTGTTTACATGCATTCCAATGCCTGCATTTTAGTGACATGACATTTTCTCTGTTTCTATTTCTATTTCGAATATAAAGAAACACCCTTTGTATGAAAGAAATTCATTCACAAATACAATCGAATCTACGTATAGTACAGATATGGACGTTTTTGCACAGAATCATTGCGAAGCAGTTAGAAATTTAAAAGCGTTCTTTTTGTCACAAAACCGAGTTTCTGAAACGCTTTGCCCAAAACGACAAATATGCTTATTGATACCCTGTTAGTAAATGAATCATACATATACCAAAAATGGTATAAATTTATTGGTACATATTGCAACTAAATTTCTATAATTAAAGTTTCAATCCCTAACCCATTCAAAAACAAGACTCAGTTTTTGATGTAGACCTCCCATAGACATAACTTAGGAAAACATTGAGACGAAGAAGAAAATGCTGATAAGCAGCATTTCCCATTTTGCCACGGTATATTCGATGCTGTATCAAATTAGCCCACCCTTAAAGTTTGGCATTTGGTAAAGGTTTATGTGCACCCAGTTATTCTAGAACAAATAATGAATACAATAAATAGTGCGCCAAGTAAGAAAACCTGACTCGTAGGTGGACTAAAAATCAGAGCAAACATTCTTGGCGACTTTTTGAGTCCTGGTACAGTTTTCAGACAGTGTGTCTAAGGTACAGAAAAGTCGAGTAATGAATTGTCAAAAGATAAAATATCTTTTATTGTTCACCAAACGCTATGTTGTGGGTACTCATTTGAATCGTCTCTTTGAGACGATTCAAATGAGTACCCATAACATAGGTTTTGTATTTGACATGACACATATAGACTGTCTTTACTCCCTCTTAGCTGTTGCTCTAGTGTGTCAAACAATAAAAACAGACTTCGTGGTTATAAATGATGGAGCTAGCATTCTATGCTGTCTTGTCGAGTCTTGGAATAGTTTCCCAAAACTGTGTCTAACAAAAAACTAATTCCGAGCTATATATAAGAATAGGAGCAAGCATTCTAGAACGTCTTGTCGAGTCTTGGAATAGTTTCCACCATACTGTGTCTAAGAATAAAAACAGACTCCGAACTTTATTTAACAATGGGAACAAATTTTCTAGGCCGACTTGTCGGCTCTTGGCAATTTGTATACTCATCTTGGTAGAAAGGTGTCGCAAGACTGATTCACAATGTTCCCGGAGAGCTTAACAACAGATCATAGAGATACATGTACCTAGTTGCACGATTCAAATAATTTTAAAAAAAATATTTCCATTCCCTAATGCATTTCAATGACTCTATTAATGTAGAAATTATTTTGTTAAACGTTTATTTCTATTGATGAAGACGGGACTTTATTGTCATTTATACTTGAGCAGAAATTCAACTTAAACAAAAATATTTCTTTTTTTTCCTTTTTGTGTTTTATCATCTAGGGGCGTCAAAAAGCGTCATTATGCGGAGTTGGGTTCAGGCGCCTGAGTCGTTTACGAATATTTGACATGATAGTTGCATACCTGTTTCAGTAGAATGAGCAGTGAGGTTATTTATTTATACTGTAAACAAGCAACGTCTCAAGTCTGTATGTCATCGCCAGCGGTAATGTGGCTTCACTTACTAGAAATAGTACGATATACTTGTACCACTGCGTGACATGGATCTAGAATTCAGTCCAAATGGTCCAAATGGAGCTGAAAAAAGGACTTGTTCGTACTTCCTTTCTCAGGTCATAGTTTTAGACATGTTAAAGTACTGTAAATTGTACTGTTGTAAGTCCTTTTTCATTTAATTACAAGCTTATTATTTAGGATAAGTGAATTGGTTTTGATATGGAGTATCAGTCGTAATATGGCTTCACTTACTATAAATAGTGCGATATAGTAAAATTGAACCAGTTGTTGACATAGATCTATATTTCTCTCACAATGACCAATTGGATAAAAGTTTTCTGGTTAACAAAGCGTTATAGTTAACTCAGACATCATCTTTATGCCACCACCTTTATTATAATGATCAAAGACATTCCCTGAGTTTTCTCCGAGCTGACTCAGTCCCTATTTATCCTTCAGTATTAATTTGTGTGATACTGGAACACGTTCAGACGAAAGGAAAAGTTGAAAACAGAGATTACAGTCAGTTCTTGTTGTTTTTCTTCATTATTTAATACATCATTATTAGGATAGACGTACGTATTGTCATGATCTAAATACCACATACGAAGAAAACTGGTCAGGGACGAAACTTTCACAATGAAGACATTCACTATTTGCCCAAAGTATGATCTAATGTATAGTGCATCATCGTGAGCCAAGGACTCGATCCCTACTTTGTTCCCTACGTACAGAAACAAAGTTGAGGTAGAATCTTTGTGCCGGTGCCATATTGTTTTGCCGTCGCCCATAAGTCTGTTTGTCCCTCAAGAATGTGTCATTCTCATAACTTTTAAATGGAATATAGTTCTTATTTAATACATGAACGTACTTGAAGAGCAAAATAAACGGATGAATATAATTTCAGTCAGAAGCTGAACATTTTTTGGTGTAGTTTAAATCCAGATATAATGAACTAAAATCGCGACTTTCAACGGTATTCATCACAAAAGTAAGAAATATTTCGTAACTTTTCACAATCCTAGTTTTCTTTTATTACTCTCTAAGATAATACGTATTTAAATAATACTGATGTGTAACAATAAAATACTTATTTTGCTACAGAACAACATTCAATGAAAATGTTATTCTATAGTCCACCAAGAGACAATGGGTAATTGTATGCCAAATTGCTCTGAATTTAAAATTTAGTGTTCCAAATACATTGACATCTGACTTATAAATAAAATTTACTCTTCAATAATTTTCATCTAAAAGATGCATTTGCTTCCCCCCACATGTTGATATAATGGAAAAAATCAAATGCCAGTATAAACAAATCTGACTTTTAATGAAAAATAATGATGTCCCCTTAAACGCCGTTTGGTTTGTACTATATGCACTACTACGTCTACATTTTTAACATATGATAATGTATAATGGCAAACTCGATTTTAAAAAATGCGATAAGTATGAAAAAAAAAAAAAAAAAAAAAAAACAAAAAACAAAAAAAAAAAAAAAAACAAAAAACAAAACAAAAAAACAATCAAACAATACTTACAGGTCCATTTGTCACCAGCTATTCTACTTTCATTATCAATTCCACATTGTTGTCAAGTTATAATTCCATTTTATTCACTTTTCAACTGGAATACACATTAGGCGACGTTTAAAGATTCTATATCCCGTTTTGTTATTCAAATTAAACAAATCTATCAACAGTCATTTGTACACATTTGATGACGTTTAAAGATTTTATTTCCGTTTTTTGTTATTTCAAATTAAACAAATCTATCAACAGTAATTTGTACACGCATGGTGAAGTTTCAAGATTTTATATCCGTTTTTGTTATTTCAAATTAAACAAATCTATCAACAGTCATTTGTACACATTTTGTGAAGTTTCAAAGATTTCGTATCCGTTTTTGTTATTTCAAATTAAACAAATCTATCAACAGTCATTTGTACACATTTGGTGAAGTTTAAAGATTTTATTTCCGTTATTGTTATTTCAAATTAAACAAATCTATCAACAGTCATTTGTGCACATTTGGTGAAGTTTAAAGATCAATCTTTTTGTTATTTCAAATTAAACGAATCTATCAACAGTCATTTGTACACATTTTGTGAAGTTTCAAAGATTTCGTATCCGTTTTTGTTATTTCAAATTAAACAAATCTATCAACAGTCATTTGTACACATTTGGTGAAGTTTAAAGATTTTATATCCCTTTTATGCGATTCCAAATTAAACAAATCTATCAACAGTTATTTGTACACATTCGGTGAAGTTTCAAGATTTTATATCCGTTTTTGTTATTTCAAATTAAACAAATCTATCAACAGTCACTTGTATATTGTATTCTACAAGTATAATGCCAAAGTGATAAGTAACTTCTATTCCCCCAAGTATCGATACCATAGTCATCTAGAACCTAGGTAATTTGATTCATGAAAGTAGCTTCCTTATTATACTTATGATCCTTTTCTATATTTGCTGACTATCATATTAATCACGTGACCATACATTCAACCGGGTGCACTAATCTCGGAATCACATATATAAGTAGAAAGATAAACTATCATCAGTTTTTGTAATAAACAGTTATTAATGACCAGTGTATTTCAATAAAATAAGTCTTAAATTATTCCCAATCCTTTCATATATAAATTAATCCTTTTCTTTTAGTCATTCGACCTAGATATCTATATATACATAGACGTTATTTTTTCATCGTTTCCGTGTGGAATTTGCTATAACCACTGACTGAGAAAGTAATCATAATTAATTCGGAGCATTTCTGAGTAAGAAGCAGGGGTGGATAGACGTATTATCCTACGATAAAAAGTTAACCCTTTCCCAAACATGACCTGGTTTTGACGCCCTTAATAGAAAAGGCTTGGGAAAACATTGAGACAAAAGAAGAAACTGCTGATAACCAGCAGTTTTTTCTTTTGTCTCAATATTTTCTATGCCATATTTTACATAAATTCTACCTTTTATAACTTCCATTTTTTTCATTATTGGCAGTTTTTGAAGTGGATCACCCTACAATTTTGCCGTTTGCGAAAGGGATAGAGAACAGTCGGATAGGTGCAAGTATGTATGTTTACTTCGCTATCATTTATTTGCTGGAACTGATAAGCCAGAACAGGTAACCAACAACCAATACACGCACGTTCAGAATACCCATTCCAAACAACCTGTGGACTGACTTTGAACTTGCCCTGTACCAGGTGCAGTCTGTTAACTTTTCATTAAGCAGCAAATGTGTGTAAACTAGGTAACTGTGATTGAAAAAATAAACCAAGAAATGACTTGATAATATTGAGTACATGTGCATTTAATATAGTTTAGCGCAGGTTAAATGACAAAAAAGAAAGAAAGAAACAAACAAAAAGATCAACAGAGAATTAGAACGTGTGGTAACAGAAAAGCATACAATAACATACAACCAACTTTGTAAAGTTTACATATTTTAAAGGGACATTTCATTCCGATTTCAATTTTTTAAAGTTTGTCTTGATGCCAAGATTGGTTATTCTAATGAGTATAAATACTATTAGTTTTTTAAGGTGTTGCCAATAAGCGAGAAACACGCATTTCAAGTTGACACATAATCGATAAACTGCATATAAATCCGAACTGTTGTCCACAACAATTTGTTCAATTTTAACACAAAAATAAAAAATTCTCGTAAACGGCGCAATATTTTGGCTTGCAATTTTCAGAATTTCCATAAGGAAATGTGCTTTTTCAGATAAAAATAAAAGTAAAATTTATGACAAAAATTTCTGAAATGTCTCTTTAAGAAATCGATTTATATATAATTATATCTATAAAATTTTGAATCATTAGTCATGTAAAATATATTTCGGTACATTACGAGCGAAGATCACAGTTCACAGATACTTCCATTACCCTTGTTTCAGGCCCTGTATGTGTTTATGTATCACGAAAAATCAAATATTAAAATATTGAATACACATATTTACTTTCTTTGATCTAGATCAACAGAACCACATTTTTTATGTATCGCATCTTTATATTTTTCTCTGTATTCTTATATTTTTTAATACAAATTATGTTATTGTAATTTCTTAAAAGACTGAAACTAGTCTAATACTTTCACATGCTTTCTCATTTTGCTCTATCTTTAAAAGCTTCTTTCTACCCCCTTCCTTTGTTATCACGAGCTCGTTTATCGCATATTCTCCTAACATGTCCAATCTTTGGTCGTAAATTTCATAAAAATGAACAATCTGATATAAATTTTGTTTGGCTTAAAAAATCATTTAATATTGTTCACAAAAAATTGATTTACTTGAATAAGCGTTATTCAATGGTGGTACCCTTTACTGGATAATGCTGAATGACACTTATGCCACTTTGTGTCATCTGAAAAATATATCTAAAACTGTAAACACTGCTGAAACTGATGGTCAATGAAAATACATGTATGGTGAAATTGTACAAATCTAAATCAATTTATTTTTTGAAAAGAAAACCGCACACGAAAAAAAAGCATTTCGAGGACAAGAACATATTTTGAAAGGTATATAAAATTAACATTCTGTGTTCCTATTATATGTAATAATCTTTGACCCTGGCACAAATACACACTATCTGTACTGTCAGTACTTTGATTATTTGATAGAAAATACCAAATGGCCGCGAGTCTTTACAGAAGATAATGGGATGAACAGTTAATAAGAATGTTTTACTATTATCGTCAGGTCAACACAAAATAGGTCTTTTTAAAAATGCAAATATGATCTGCCATCTTCGTCATCTCCCGCCATTCGCGGAGTCTAAACAATGTATTTTGACGAGTCATCCAATTTAGTCCACCAATGGCAATGCATTTTGTGCTAAGAAGACATCGGGTTTGCCGTTATGTTTTGATAAACCATCGGTGTTTTTATTAAACTTTTAACTACGGCTTGAATCAAGCCGTAGTTACGAGTTTTTATAACAACACCTACGAAATAATAGTGTTTGTCCGAAATTAGATCATTCCCTATTCCTTAAGTTTATGTCTACCTTAAAGAATATCAATACATTAAGAACAGCATGGACCATTGCACAAGCAGTTAACCTGTAAACCATGGTGTTCTGAAAAAAAAAAACCTTAAAAATGCATGGCTTATCTATTTACGGAGTTTGAAAAGGCACTTTTTGTCGCAACCTGGCGTATTTTCTGATTAGTTTTTGTACCCTATTTACTTTTTGTGAAACATTGTTGAGCAAATAAAAACTAATGAAGGCATAATGACTATATAAATAACCAAAATGGACGTCCTGGATGGAGTGTAACTCGCTTTTTATCTGATACGATTGAATTATCTTTATAACTAGAAAAAATACCTAGTGTATTAATAGGCAATTATGAAAACATCTGACCAGATCTTTAATAATTATGTACTTCGTAATTGAAAACACAAGTTTTTATGGCAAGGATCGAAATGTAAATGCAGTCTACCAACGAGTCAACTCTGAATTTATACTTTAGTCTAGGGGCCCGTCCCGCAAAATGAATTTTTATTGGACCAATCGTCCAGAAAAAATCTGTTGGTATCAGGTGATTGTTAGTTCAATGGGACGTTAGAATAGGGTGGATGCCATAATCAAAAGTGGTGCAAATTTTTTTTACAAGCACTTTTCTTACCTCACCCACTTGAAATTAAGGTTAAATAGTAGTCGTCAGAAATTGTTTCTATTCTACTATTTTTATCTAATTGATAAATCATTTTTATGGAAAGAAATCACATTTGAATAGCCTTCGTGATTGTAATTTTCTTATACCAAAAATCATCTTGAATTCTAAGAAATATACAATTGTCCTTACCCCACCCACCAATTTAAGCTATGTCTACCCCCTTTTACTAATGATGTCGTTAAGAAGCCAAAAACTCATAGATCTGCTTAAAACTGTGAAAATGCATTTCCAAGTACCCGGAAATGTTTTTAAACTTCTAACATGACATGTCATTTGATAAAAACATGTTAAATCCATGTCCGCAAGTAAATATATTTTTTTGAAAATTTGAAGTTTTCTGTCGGAAATGGCTGATAGCTTATTTATTGGCAGATAATTCAGATAAGTCACAATTTTGCACTCAAATCATCGAAAAAGACTGATAGAAGTAATGTAGAAGGAGACAATTTAGAATATGTTAATGAATTCTTCTGTCCATTTTGTCCGTCCGATCATGATCAGGCTGAAAACTGAACCATATCTTGTGGTCACTTACATTTTGTCCACGTTTTGTATCGACCGATCAACATGTGTGTCTTTTGTAATGAAAACAAAGTCAAAAATGGTCATTTTGTCAAATTAAATACTTATTACTGAGGATGTCAGATTCGCATTAACACTACAAATTATATCTAACAGTCACAGACTGAGATTTGTCTAGTTTGGCCAATGTTTGTGGTAGCTAGGGTGACAACAGGGTCGAAAAAGTCAATTTTACAGAATTCAAGAGCAAATAACTCTAGACTTTCTATCCTGACTAAATTACTGAATGCCAAACTAATCCAAAATCTCGTAGTCGTTATCTTGGTGTCCAAGTTTTGTCTTGATTGTTCGCTTTGTGTGGTTTTTAGAGTAAAAACAACGTCGGAAACATTCTACCCATCAAATATCGTCTTAATTTGTCCATCTATCTGGTTATTTGACTGAAAATAAAGTCAAAATGGAACGTTTGTCCAATTCAAAGGAAGATAACTTAACAACTTCTGGTCCAATTATGTCGAAATTTGTATTCATCTTATAAGAATGGTCACCAACATTATGTTTTAGTTTTTTGTCTCGACTGGCCAAAATTTGTGGTTGTTAGAGTAAAACCAAAGTAAAAAAAACATCAGATTTTATCAAATTCAAGGGCACAAAAACACAGCTTTCTGATCCTGCCTGACTGAAATTAAAATATATATCTTATCTATATCTTATGGTCACCAAGATTGTGTCCAAGTTTCATTTGGATTGGTCATTAAGTGTAGATGCTAGAGTGTAAACCAAGTCGAAAATAGTCTATAAAAGCAATTTTGTAAAATTCAAGGGCATATTTCATGACTTCCAGTCCCGATCATTCTGAAAATTATACTCGTCCTAGATCTTATGGTCACCAACATTGTATAAAAGTTTCATTTGGAATAATTAATAATTGTAAATGCTAGAGTGTAAACCAAGTCAAAATATTCGAAAACGGCAATTTTGTAACATTCAAGGGCATATAACTCATAACTTAATGTCCCGATCATTCTGAAAATTGTATACAATCGAGATACCATAGTCCCAATCCTTATGTATAAGTTTCATTTGGATTGGTCAATAATTATACATGCTAGAGTGTAAACGGAGTCGAAAATAGACGAAAATGGCAATTTTGTAAAATTCAAGGGCATATAACTCATGACTTTATGTCCCGATCATTCTTAAAATTGTACTCAATCGAGATATTATAGTCCCAATCCTTATGTACGAGTTTCATTTGGATTGGTCAATAATTATACACTCTAGAGTGTAAACGGAGTTGAAAATAGGTGAAAATGACTATCTTGTAAAATTCAAGGGCATTTAACTCATGACTTTATGTCCCTATCATTCTGAAAATTGTACTCAGTCGCGATCTCATGGTCAACAATATCATGACCAAGTTTCAAATTGATTGGTCTCTAGTTGTAGATACTAAAGTGTAAACGGAGTCGTAAATAGTCGTAAAACGGCAATTTTGTAAGATTCAAGGGCAAGTAATTCATGAATTTATGTCCTGATCATTCTGAAAATTGTACTCATCTGAGATCTTTTGGTTCCAATCGTTATTTGGATTGATCAATACTTGAAGATTCTAGAGTGTAAATCAAGTCGGAAATAGTCGAAAAATGGCAAATCTGTTAAATTCAAGGGCATATAACTCGCGATGTTCTATTCTGATCATTCTGAGAATAAAACGCCTTAGAGATCTTTTAGTCAGCAACATAATGTCCAGGTTTCAACTTGATTGGTCAATATTTATAAATGCTAGAGTGTAAACATAGTCGAAAACAGTTAAAAACGACAATTTTGTCAAATTCAAGGGCAAATAACTCATAATTTTCTTGTCCGATCAGGCCGAAAATCACACTCATTTGAGATCTTATATACCTTATCATTATGTAGAAGTTTCATTTTCATTGGTAAATATGTGTGGATGCTAGATGGTAAACAAAGTCTAAAATAGCTATTTTTGATGTTCAAGGGCAGATAACTCAGGAGTTTCTGGTCCGATCTAGCCAATAATCAAACTCATTGAAGAACCTATTATCATACTTGTTCTGATTAAGTTTAATGGATATTGGTTTACTTTTGCGAGAACTAGATTGTAAACATGTTTTGTCATATTTAGCCTTTCTTTGAAAATGCCCTTATTGGTGGTAAGAGTTGTCTGCCCCCAGAAAAAAATCACACTGACATTTGTTGCAAAAGTCATCCTGGAACGAAACCTAATTGACTTCAAAATATCCCTATGGTGTCTAAACTTTTCTATCATCAACGTTTAAAAAGATAATAAAGTTTGAAAAAACTTTTCTTAATTATTTTAGAGTGATTTTTCTATTTTGGTGAATGATCATTTATTAGGGCAATTACGGTAAATGTGTTTAAAAACCCGACTATTCTATTACTAATTATTTTTTGGCATACATAATATTTCAATAAAAACATAAAGTTATTGAGGAAAAAAGTCGCAGAAAAAAATTTGACGACAATTTCGATTCATGGTCAACTAAAAAACTGTTTATTTCATTTTTGGGTGGGTAGAGTTATCTGCCCCTGGAAAAAATCTGCACCACTTTCAGTTCTGGCATCCACCTTAAAATAAAGCCCCAATGGTTACCCTAACTCACTGTACCATCGGAATCTTTCTGGACTATTGGTCCAAAGAAAACCACTTTCTAGGCCTCTTTTTGGGGTTGGCCCCTAGACTACTTCATTTCGAATTCCATATATATCCGGACCAATTTAATAGCGAAATGGATATTTGTGAAAATACGATATATTGTATTCAAAATATCAGTGAAAAGGCTTTAACGTGAAAATACGCCTCATCATCTTTCTCCTTTTTACTGTCAATGTTTTCCAAAGTTGTCTTTGATAAAACGCTTATGTCAAATCAGGATTTTTTAAGAAACAGCTAAAATCATTTAAACGTCAAGCCCGATTCCACAAGAATGGCTTCAATTGTCTAGATAAGGAAAGTTGGATACCAGCATGTGTTCATACACAAGCAATAAACAAGACAAGCACTATCAAATAATGAAACATAGCAGTAATTTGCAGCCCTATCGGAAATTATTTATCAACACTTTTCCCAAATATGACCTTGTTTTAACGTTCCAGTAGAGGAGGTTCGAGAAAAAATTGAGACAAAAGGAGTAATTTCTGAGCAATTTCTCCTTTTCCCTCAACATTTTCCTTGTCATAACATAAACACAATATCCAACTTTTTACTATTATTCATTTAATTGTCTGCGGCAGCTTTTAATTTAAACTACCCTGAAATTGTGTTGGTAGGTAAATGGTTAACGTACGTGTCTATCAACCGTATATCACGTTCGTTCTTCTCGAGTGTTTATTTCGCACGAGCGGGCCAGACAGCGGAATCATTCAAACACTTCATTAATCAATCATTTTACCTTTATCTGATTATTTGGAAATCCATCAATCTTCGAGAATCGACATGGAATGCTAATTACCGGTACCTATCGTCCGGTATCGTCCGGTATCTGTCCAATTGGATGTATATCCGCTGATTATCATCCGGTCCCGGACAGATTCCATCCATATTTGATATGGAATCAATTTACGAATTGCAGCTGCACCAATGTTTTTTTGATGAATCGAGCATTTGATTTAAACAATTGCTTAATAATGTACTTGGAGTTAAGTTTTGCTCAAATCCTTATTTTTCCTTTTTTCAAAGCACCAAATAGTTCACTTTTCGCGATTTTTAAGGCTATCTAAACATGAATAATGTACATGAAATTGTGTAAAGAGTAAAAGAATGTATGAAGTAGGGTGACAGAATAATTTCACTCATTTTTTGTGATCAAATGAGTTATTAAGGTAGTCCACTCCTAACGAGATTTATTCGATGTAACAATTATGCGGACGACGATTTTCTAAATTTCCATCAACATGAAATTGTCGTCTGTGACAGCTTCGAAATTGGAGCAATCCAAATGTCTGGTCCTGTTTTGTCTGGCCTCGTTAATACACAAATTGATGTATCAAATATCAGGATGGACCGTTTTTCTCCGAAAACTCGAGATATTTAGGTCAATTTATGGGTACTTTTTTAAATTTTTACTTAGATTTGCTGCTTGCTAGTTTTGCAACCAACCTGGCTTACCCCAAAATAAACCAAAACAATCATCGAAAAATATCACTTTTATTGTATTTTAAACAATGTCCTTTGTGAAAAAAGTCTAAAACGTTTTAGATTGAATATTTCGGGGATCAGTGTAACACTTAAACTTTTGATGAACAGATGTCTTGAATGTTTCCTGAGATTTATTCTACGTATTTGATAAATGTTCCCGCCACTCGACACTCTGGAGTTGTTAATAAACTATTTGTATTGGCACACATTGTGGCCTGGATACACATTTGTTTGTATATCTGTTTACATTTCACCCACACCATAATGTACAAAATTTATTTAACGAATGTCTGTGTAACATCTGCTGCTTCGGAGCTTTCTACGTTTAATGTCGGGTATTTCCGTAAGACTCTCTTAAAACGCTTTTGAATAAGTCCATCCCAAATTAGATTCAGCGAGGTCAGACTTTTGGATGTGACGTCATTAAAATTCGTTACGTATCAGAATATTCGGGCGACATCGTAAACATTCGGCGGTGGAATATTCCACCGCCGAATGTTTATGACGTCGTCCGAATAATTCTGACATCGAATGGATCTCATTAGGTATGGACTACCTTAATAACACATTTGATCATATACAAGAATCAAATAATTTTGTCACCCTGCTTCACACCTTGCGGTATTCTTTACATTTTTTGCACATTATCAATGTTTTTATGAACAAATGTCTTGAAAGTTTCCTGAGATTAATTCTTCGTGTTTGATAAATGTTCCCCGCCACTCGACACTCTGGAGTTGTTAATAAACTGTTTGTATAGAACAGTTGCAAAAGTTCTATTTATAGAATAGTTTTACCTCATTTGCATAATTGTCCCCCACAGGAGGCAAAACATTCCACTGATAAGCCATAACTGAGTATAGTGTATAGTAGAATTAATTAGTATTAATCATTTTATTGTAATGTAAATATGACAACTGGTTTTAACCTGTCCCAGTTACAAATGTCAGATTATGCTGCTAATTTACCAGTGCCTGATCTTGTAGTTTACTTGGATAAACTAGCCATTTCTTCTCATAAAACATTACCAGGTGCATACAGTATTGGCAGGAAATGTTGGATAAGCACTCATAAAGTGTGTTCCGACATAGGCTTTCTAGACATTTATCACTATTTCTTGATAGTACAATAATTAATGTCTGAAGAGGTCAACTTGTGTATCCGAGAACCAATTATAAAGATTGATAATAAATTCTTACCTTTTCCCAAAGTTACAGTACAATTATGTAACAAATATAAATCCAGTTCAAAAATGCTTTGTAGATTTAGTCTTAAAGTGTTTTTCATAATTATTGATACATTATTTTGTACGAAATGAGTCTTTGTAAAATGACAACATGGTTAATATAATTTGACTAAATATAAATTCAATTGTCCATATATTTAAAACATTATAGTCCTTCAGTCTAATCTTAATGCATTCTCAAAATAATCTAGCCTACTTAAAATGAAAGCTGTTATTACTGGTTAAATTACTGGTTATCAGAATTTTCTTCTTTTGTCTCAATGTTTTCCCAATCCCATTTCTGCTAGAGACATCAAAACCAGTTCTTGTTTAGGTAATAGTTTAAGCTTTTGCTGTTAATTTTTAGCTTAACATACAGTAAAGAAATATGAATATACCAGCTTAACTTTAATAATAAATATTTCATGGAAACGTTTGTTGTAGGTACTCAAAATCCTCCCAAGTACTAACAATATAGGGAGCTAAAATTATAAACGGTAATTGGCTTTGTCACATGACCCGGTCTTGAGATAACAGCGTGTTAATTTATGTGTTTTTACTATTGGAGGCATATCAGTAGGGCTCCTTTTGCCTCCTCATGAATAATTCATTAGTGACCTGATATTATGAAACTGGTCTATTGGCACACATTGTGGCCTGGATACACATTTGTTTGTATATCTGTTTATATTTCACCCACACCATAATGTACAAAATTTATTTTACGAGTGTCTGTCTAACATCTGCTACTTCGGAGATTTCTACGATTCGCATCGGGCGTTTCCGTAAGAATCACTCTCTTCAGTCCATCTCCAATTCACGCGAGGTAGAGCTATTGCAAGATTCGTCGTTAACATCCGTGATTTATCAGAACCTATTCGGGCGACGTCGTAAACATTCAGCGGTGGAACCTTCCACTGCCGAGTGTTTATGACGTTGCATTTTATGTTGGAAAACATTGAGGGTAATGTAGAAATTGCTTGTCGCAACCAATTTTTTCGATATCTACAATGTCTTTTCAAACATTTCTATCTAAGAGTGTCAAAAAACGTCGCTGGTAATTTGTGAAAGTGTTGCCCCATTGTTGTTCTATACCAGTATGTTGTGTACATCACAAATGTAATGGTGGATGTAATGAGAAGACTCACCTTTACAAAATAAATCCACTAATCAAGAGAAAATATCCGTCCTGATATTTGATAAATCAATTAGTGAATTAACGAGGTCAAGCATAACCTGGTCCATACAACTTTACTGGATAGCGAGTTGTCTTTTGCCAAAAGAATCTTGAATCATTGCCAGAATTTCTAAACTATTGAATTTGAATTGCAGAGGAGAATTTAATGTTGATGAAATTTAGGAAAATGCATGCATTTTCGGTTTGAAAACATTGTGGATAATGGAGAAATTGTTTGTCACAAGCGACTTCTTCATTACCTACAATATTTTCCCAAGCATTTCTATTTCGGGGTTTCAAAAAACACAACTTTGTGGTAATTTGTGAACGTGAATGAGAAGATTCCCCTTTACAAATAAACCCACTTATCAAGAGAAATGATCCGTTCAAAATATTTGATAAATCAATTAGTGAATTAACAAGGTCAGACAAAACATGGTCCTTATTCTTTTTTTTTTTCAAATTCACTAGAATTAACACTTCTTTTGCCAAATGCTTTGCAACGCTTTCCAAAGGGGTTGAATTCATACTTTGCCATTATCAAGTTAAAACTTTATTTCAACAAATCCTATAGGAAACAACAAATATTTAGACTGTCCAAAATGAATTTAAAGCTGTTTTTGGAGAACAAAATAATTATTAATGATGATAGTTTTTTTGCAGATAATAGAACGAAAACGAATATTTGTAAGGTAAAATGGGTTGCATTGTTTGAGACATTGTTTATTTAAATACGAAAGTGTAAACGTGTCTAATTAGTGATTACAAGCTAATTTCAACTTGGTAGAGATAGTGATGGTCAATTAATATTAACACGTATTTTCACTGCTTAAAGGTGATTCTCCTTATTTCATGCGTAATTAGTATCTAATATAGATAAACAACTCTCTTTCTTTTCCCCTCTTCAATCTTCCCATGTCATTACGATGAAAGGTAACCATTGGTTGATCTTCGACAAAGGGAAAAAAGACACACACCGCACTAAAAGTCACGAAGGGTGACATTTGGCCAAAAATGCCAATAAAAGAAGAAGGATGTAGGAAAGACAAAATGAAAACAACAAAGGAAACAAATACATTTGAATGACTTTCAAATACAAAAATATGTTGATTAATTCCTTACATTGTTATTACTAATATTTACAGCTTAAATATATACAGAAGAAACCATCAATAAAGCATCATTTGTATGATCACCGAACGGAGTGATATTCGATTTAGTCCAGACACAATGTTATGTTTAAATTTACTAATGTAACCAAAACACCAAACGAGTGTTATTTTGCATGTGGTAGTTCTGATCTTGCATTCAAAATTGTATTAAGAATTGAGCCTTTATTGAACCCTTATTTGCACTATGAAATTTGTAAACATGTACAATATCATTGTGACTGGACTAAAGATGATGGCACGCATATCTGAACAACGTCAAAATATAAAGTAGCACCGACTTCGTTATTTTTCTCATTATTGTGCATATCGTCGGTGTAAATGCAAAAGCTCGTATGTCGATTCTTGCAATTTCCAAAGTACAAACTTGTGTGCCCAATTTAGACAATTCTCGCAGATTTTGGAAAATTTTTACTGGTCAGTATTAATGCCACATTATTTGTGAACAGTATGTCAAAATTTCAAGTAAAACATTTCAGTCTGGGAAAAGTTATTACATTTTTTCCCCTCCCCTTTGAAATTTTCCAAAGACGCGATACGAGGTTTTGCATTTACAACGACGATATATTGTAAATGAAGTTTTGCGGTTTACAACCATCCAATTGCAGTTAGTGAACTATTTTCTTAGACACTTCAAATACTTTGCTACACAGATTTATGCATTGCGACTGTCCGTCGTAATGTTATTAGAAATGACACTTTTGACTCCTATGATCTCGAACGTCCACATAGATTATTTTGGCGATTTCGGCACATCGTAGATATGTTTTTCTTTTTCTTTATGCCTGTACTCGTATGCTGGGGACACGTAAAAGTTTTTGATGTCTTTTGTTATCTCATCATTCACGTAAATATGTTCTCCGTCATCTGTTTTTGTATCCGATAACGAAGTTTCGCTTGTTTCGGAAGATTTCAATGTCTTTTCACTATCTTCCAAAGCTTCTTTCATTTTCCAGTGCATTTCTTGTTCGATATCATCATGTTGTTTATCCGTTTTAGTGTCATTCGAATCATTTGTCTCAGAATTCTGAGATGACTTAGAAGCTTTTCTTTCGGCATTCACAGAATTAGTCTTGACTGGAACAATTCTTCCATCACTAACATCACAATTTTCATACACGTTAGTATCTTGATTTTCACCATCAAGAGACTCGACGTCAGCGTTTTCTTCGTACTCGGGCGGATCATAATAAACATCTCTCTCGTGGTTTATTGCCACTTTAGTCTGTTTATCACGGTTTTTGTTTACTTTCTTATACATGTCGTCAAGTTGCTTTTTCCGCGCTGGCTTCTTCGCCTTCTTTATTGTTGGACCAGCAAACAATCCTGTAATCTCCTTTAAGAACCTAGCCCCAGCAGAACCCTTTCTAACACTCGGAACAGCTATCGGTGGTTCAGTAAAAACCTCGTCATTTTGTATCTCGTCAGCGGGGTCTTCTTCTTCCGGTGGCTCGCTGTAAATACTATCAGTGCTTTGATTTCTTCCATTGTCCGCCATATTGTTGTCGTAAATAGTGACGTCATCTTTGGATTCGGTTGGTTTACTTTCCTCATTTTTGTATGTCTCTTCATTTTCGTCCACTTTTACATTATTCGCCTTGTTTTCCTGTTCTTCAATACTTTTACCGTCACTATTGTCATCAGTTTTACCATCAATTTTCCCGTCATCGTTGTCGTTGTTTTGGTCGTTGTCATCTCCCTCCTCCTCGTCTGAATCTTCGAATTCTGAATCGTTGTAGCAGAAACTGGAACCGAGCTCAGAGTAAACATTGACGCCATCCGGGCGACTCTGACGCTTACCAGCCTTTGTTAATCTGAAAAAGCATGAATCATTTAAGTATGTGCGTGCTTGCATGTATAAATGAGCCAATATCTGAATAAATAGCCTTTTTGAGACAAGCATGAATACAGATCAGCCTATTTTTACGCATGGTCTGATAAAATTTTGTCTCTATTATGTTTTATTGAGAAGACGAGTTGTTCCTTAACATAAAATAAAATAAATTTCGAAAATTGCAAGTTTCAAGTTTGCTTACGACATTATTTTATGCTGGTTTTATTCCCATACGAATCTTTACTGTCCGTTAATGATGTTCTGTGTCGCTTTTGAGGTC
The DNA here is from genome assembly GCA_963680895.1 of Fragum sueziense. Lineage (NCBI taxonomy): Eukaryota > Metazoa > Mollusca > Bivalvia > Cardiida > Cardiidae > Fragum > Fragum sueziense. The sequence goes on along the minus strand of OY804609.1, from coordinate 1,730,505 downwards.
AACATTCTGTTCAATGAATAAGTTTAAACGTTTAATGTTTCAAATCCGATTAAATATGAACTTACCGTTTGTCAATAGTTGCATTTTCGACAGTTGTGTCTGAAATCAAGATAAAAGTGGGGAATTATCTAAAATTGTAAAATCAAGAGAGACTTGAAAAAGGTAGATGGACACGAATTTCGACAAAAATGTGATGAAATAGATTAACTCTATTGATGACAGATTGCTTGTGTAATATGATATGCTCATTTTCCTACAAATACCGATATAAGAAATCAATGTGTAGGGATCTAGAAATGGAAATTATGGCATTTGAGACCAACACGGATCTAGACCAGCTGTGTAAGTGCTATCTGGTCAGGACTCACAAAGCACTCTTGCATTTGATAAAAGTTATTCAAACAGCTATTGGAGATACATGTAAATCTCGACGAGAGTGTGCACACGCTGACCTGGATTCATGTTGGTCTCGAATACGATAAGTGCCCGTTTTCTAAGCCCCAGCTCAAATATTCAAAAAATAACTGAAAGAATGGCACATAAATTAACAGATACGGTCAAACCAATCAACTGTATTTGAAGAATGCTACAATAACCAAAACGCAGGAATTAAAGCAGTTGGGTTTGGGTACTTCCATGCTTCTAAAATGAATCATATCACATAAAGATAAAAATAAACATTTAAGAAGAACCCCTAAACAAAACAAAAATATTTACCTTCTGTCAATTTATGTGAGTTTTAAAACAGAGTAAGAGGACTAATAGAGTTACGCATTAATACTTAAATTCCAGACACACCATATAGTCGTTTCTTAAAAAAGACTAAAATGAGAAATAATTGTGGAAAACAACAAAATTATGAAACAAAAATGTTGTTACCTCTTGCTAATCTGGCACTGTTAATCCTCTTAATTTTGAGTCGTCGCCTAATCAACATAAATATAACAATCAGTATAATCAGAGTAATCGCCCCTGCTATGACTAGGAACACAATCAGGTTCAGTCTTGACAACCAACCACCGGAAGCTACCTCCGTCTCGTGGATGACGTCATCAGTTGTTACGTTTGTATATGTACCATTTGTGTCATCTGAAATTGAAAACGATTCTTCTTTAGAAAAAACTGCTTTGTAAAGTTCTTGAACACGAAAATGAATTTAAAAGAAATATAAGTTTAAAATTAAAGTGACATTTCACATTAATTTGTCAAAAAAACTTTAATTTTTATCTGAAAGAGCAAATTTTCTTATGAAAATCCTGAATTTTAAGCCAAAATATTGAACCGTTTCCGAGAAATATATATTTTTGTACTAAAATTAAACAAATTGTTGTTGACAACAGTTCAGATTTATATGTAATTTGTCATTTATGTCTCAACTTTAGAGGCGTATTTTCGCTTATAAATTACAACTTCAAATATATGATAGCAGTTCAACTCATTAGAAAAAACAATTTTTGCACCACGACATACTTTTAAAAAATGAAATTGGAATGTTATGTCCCTTTCAGTACAAATACGAATCGTATATTAATAATTTTCTTAAAGGTTGGATTAAAGGAAAAATAAATACGTAATACAACTCCGATCATCTAACATGTAACATATTCGTTCCAGCAAAGCACAGTTCTGAACAATTTTTCCAATACCAGATGAACTATGCAACACAACCCATGTATTAAAATACCCGTTACTAAATTTGCTTGTGGCTTTAAATTCACATCTAAATGCAACAAATCAAGTCGCAGAAATTTATCTAGTATGATTTCTGTCTTACTATATATTTGATAAGTGTAAAGTGTTTAGCCTTCGACTTACTTGAACATCTTGAGCTAGGACAGTCCTCGTATTCCGTGTAATTTCCGGGACATCCGGGAGTCTCCCGGGGATCATTACAGATACGCGTACGATTCCGGGTCCTCCCGGCGCCAAATTCCGGGAAACATCCAGCCCATTCCGTCCATGCTGTCCATACACCCACAACTGGTAAATGATATATAGATGTCGTCAATAAAAACTCCAGATAAGAGGAGGTTACTGCTTTTCAAAATGTGATATTTCGTTCATGTTTCATCAAACCCTATGATGTGGGTACTCATTTGAATCGTCTCTTCGAAACATAGGGTTTGGATTTAAAATAAGAAAGAAAGAGCGCATTCACTCCCTCTTATTTGTTACTCTGATGTACTGGTATACAATGTAGCTCTCACGGGCTGAAAATTGTATGTTGGCTCATTAAATTTCTCATAACCAAAATTACAATATTTTATAAATACACTAAGACGAAATAAATGTTTTATCGTGTAACAAAATGATTGTCGATTACAAATGTAACATTTTTGCAAATGAAACAAAGACAATTATAAAACGTTTCATTGTTTTCCTTCATATTTTCATGCATTTAGATATAGGATTAATTAAATAGATCGTGATCAGACCTTCATGAAATAAAAAGAAGAAAAAACGTGTTTCAGCATCGACAATGATTCAATTCAATTGAACTTACTTTCACATACAGTCATACACAGGTGAGATTGCATAGACGGTCCGACACAGTCCCCGGTAGATAACAGGGAGGAACTACTCTTCAAGCAGTTACGGGATCGAATCTTGAATCCTTTACCACATTTAGCACTACATTCACCGAACGCTGACCATTCGCTCCAGTCTGAATGACAGAAAAAATCCAAGTTTTTATATTTCATTGACCTTGTTAGCAGCTTGTTCATTACAAAAAGTAAATATATATGTCTTATGTCTTAACAGCATAACGTTTTTATAAGAATGGCTAAGGTTAATAATTATGTAAAACAAGACCGCAGTACTACATACATGAACACTGGAAACTTGTCATGCCGACATCGGATAATAAGTCGGAGTTCTGCGTAAGTCGACGTGTAATTCCGTTTTCATCAATGTATACCAAGCAGTTTTAGGAATAAAGCAAATATCCATTTTGATAAAGTATCTTCTCGAGCAATTTCTTTCCTTTTTCTATAAAATTTATAAATGTGCTTACGAGATGAACAACAAAATTGGTGAGATATGATTTCAGCCGAAACTGAACAAAATCCAATGAGCCGAACTCGGGATAACTTCAGGTAAAATGACGTTTCAACAGTATTGTAAATGTTGTCTGAATGTGACAAATAACAGACTAGATTCAATCTAAAACTTCTACATACGTGCACAATTATCCGCCAAGTTACAGGCTTGTGTCTCCTCTAGAGGTCCCATATCTTGACATCCACCATTCACACTACAGTTGCGTGTACGAGACCTGGTTTCTGTGCCATCACATGGTCTTGTGCACGTCGACCAGCTGCCCCATTGTTCTAGATACGCCTGCTGAATAGCTGAAGGATAGAATAACATACTTAAGTTAATCCACGCATAATGAGATTCATGTGACGTTGCAATTGTTCGAGCGACGACGTAAACATTCGGTGGTGGAACGTTCCACCACCGAATATTATACGACGTCGACCAAATAGGTTCGGATATACCGGTATAAAGAATATCAACCACGTCGCAGGACAAAAAGCGACTATAAATAAATTATCTTTAGGGAAAGACAAGCCTACGTTTATGGTACAAATGACATTCACCGTTCACGCTACAGTCATAATCGAGAACAACGCCCCACCTGCTGAATACCTGAATGAAGGTAGATCGGAATCATAATTTAGCTAATTCACGCCTAATGAGATTCATGTGACATTGGATTTGTGCTAGCGACATCGGAGATATTTTTTTAAATCTCCGAAGACGTACGATTTATAAGAACGCACGACGTGTTGTAAGAGAGGTTTCTGCATACCACTGGCATTGAAAAAGACGCAGAATTGTTGAAGTTAAGAATTACTAGGCTAGTTCTTTGGTACGTCCATTCTACGACGTGTTTGAATCCACCAAAGACGTACTTTAAACACTCTAGCTTCCTACGCACGACAAGGTCTAAACTTTAGACTTAGACCGCTAGCAGGAGCACGTTCGACCAATTATAAGAGTAGATTAGGTTACAGCAATAAAAGGTCCCGCTGCACCATATTAACCCTTTCCCAAACGAGAAAATGTTGATATGGTCCAATTTAACAGCTGCTGCAGACGACAAACCGAATGACGATAGTGATAAAATGTATGTAAGATTTGGCATGGAAAATATTGATATAAAAGAAGAAAATGCTGATTTTCAGCATTTTCTTCCTTTGTCTCAATGTTTTCCAAGCCAATTCTGTTCGGAACGTCAAAAACAGGTCTTGTTTGGGAAGGGGTTAACATAATCACATAAAACCAAAATAACTGAATGCATTACCTTTAACAGTAACATAATACTGTTTATCCTTGCAGTCGGGTTTGGACGAAGCCACTTTATAACGCCCCTGGTCTTGTAGATTTGCTTCTTTAATCGTCAGATCGAAACCCGAGTCAGTGATAATAATTTCAGACCTCTGGGCATAACCTCCGAGTAGTTTAGGAGTGTTCTTCTCAATAACTAGAACTGGCCGAAGGAATCCGTTCAATAGTGTGTACTGTCCGCACTCCGTCCCCGGTAGCCGCAAAATAAACGTAGCGCCTTGACTAATCGTAATCTTTGTTTCATCTATCATATAAGAAAATGTAATAAAATATGTGAACCTTTTGATAAAAGGAAATATCTTGCAAGGGCGAAAAGTATAGACCCTATTCGAGATTGAATTTTTTTTTTTGCACCATGAAATGATTTTCTGGACCAAGAACATTAATTTTTTTAAGTTGACCATATACTCACTAGTGGGGAACTCGGCCAAAGCGAGGGACATTTATTCGCGAATAATGTATTCCGTCGGACTTATTATAAAATATCATAACTACGGCTCTATCGAAGCCGTAGTTACGAGATTTTATAACAACACCGACAGTTTGTCAATACAAAACGTTAAACCAGGTCTGTTTTTAGAACAGGCTCATTGTCATTTGAAAAAAATCTATATAAACTCACATTTAAACGCAAAATATCTATACCTTGTTGTAGCGAAAATTGTTTTAGTTCACCACCAGTGATACTTGTGTCAGTCTGTTAAGAATAACATCCTTTGTAGTGAGACAGATTATAAAATACTTCTGATTATTTGCCTGTTGAAAGACTGAAACTCATAAATCAAGGGCATGAAACCAGGCCAGGTTGACCTCTACTATGTGTTATCCTTGCTTCATATATTTGATTCGTGGAATTTCCAGATAGTTTTTTTTTGCGTGACGGGTCATATTTTTTTTAATGAAAATTCATAAGTATATAGGCCTAACCATAAAACATCAAATGAATTTACTACTTAACATGGTATGGGATAAGAACAACAATAATGTATAGTAGATCTACATAAGAATTAACATGGAGCATTTACATGTGCAGTGAACCCAATTCGGACATCTTTCTGAAGACATTTAACTTCCGGAATTTTCCGACGAAGGTAAATGTTTCCCAAGATTATAAAGAACAGTCCATAGATGTAGGGGAGATAACATGATTTTTAGTTTAAATATCTTAAATATCTAAGTTGTTTCCCATGTTTATTGTCTGTCAGAATATGAATACAGGGGCTTCCTTAACGTTTTATAAGTCTTTAGCCATCAAGCTTGGACGAACCTAAACATATTCTACTTGTGTTGTCAAATAATTTTACTTTAAAATCGGGGGACTCAAAGCAATTCATTCTTGCAAGCCAATGATTCTATCTCTACTTTGTTTCCTTCTTAAAAATTGAAATCCTAAACCCTGAAACAAATCGTCGCTTTTCAACAAAAACATCGTAAATGCAGCTCAACACAAGCTACATGTACGAGCTTTTTGTTGAAAAGCAGCAAATTGTCGCTTTAACAAGCCGTTGTTACGAGGTTTTGAATAAAAACGACAATATTACTTACTTTGACAATAAACAGCTCCGATTAAAAGAAAAACGGCTGATGCTGTTATCAAATACATTGTTAATATTTATCTTCTAGGCGATCATTTGTTGTTTTCTGCTTGGAATTGTTCGGACCCCATCACGTCGAGCTTCTCTTTTAGATTGTTCTGTTAACCAGGAAAGAGCAAAAGATGAGAATAGGCCTACTAATTATACGTCGTCGCTTTTCAACAAAAATCTCGTAACTGCAGCTTTTTTGAAGCTGCAGTTACGAGCTTTTTGTTGGAAAGCAGCGACATTCTTAATGACATGTGTTAATTTTGAAAATCGTCTCTATTGTCTTGCCTGGGAAAGGTTTTGCAAGGCCCCAGTTTCTCGAAATTACTTAAGGACAGATACTCCAGTTGTTACTGCGCAACTTACTGCGCATACCCTAAATAACGAAATAAAGCTGTTTCAATAATTGACCTTTTTCAGCAAATGTATTTTTTACATTTAGTTAATGTTTGGTTGATAAATGACAAGACCCTTTTCGGTTATTTCAATTTTCTCTGTTTAGTCAATTAAAGTGTAATAGTACTCGGATGGTACATTTTGTTTTTTGATACGCGTTCAACATGTGGCGTTAGCGATAGGAAACGGAGCAACAAATGCAAAACGGTGTCTTTATGAGCTAGCCCGCTTCAGATGGACACAAAAGATGACACTTTGTATTATCTAAAGCTGGTAATAAGGAAGAAAATGGATAAAAATAGTGAAACAATTTCGGACAGAGCTGCAAAAAGTAAACCAAATTTTACTTATAACTAAGAAAAACGCTTGGTTTGATATATTTTTCTTTTTTTGTTTTTGTAGGTATGACCAAGCACTATGTCTATACCAAAAAAGAAAAAAATTCTTACCGCCGGAATATTTTTTTTATCAGAAACGTTGCGAAATAAGAGTAATTTCAGCTACTTTTGAAAGAATGTTTTTCTAAAAAATTCAAAATCATCACTAAAATTTCCCACATTGATACTCATTTAGACAGAATAAAACATATCGAACACAATAAAGACATATTTATGTAATCCTAGTCATTCCAAACACCTTTTTTGTGGGTATTTAAGTGACACCCCATTTTTGCAATTTTAGACAAGAGTAGTCTCCCTTGAAATCCAATAACCTTTTAATTCGCTTGGTGACCTATAGTTTTTAACTCTTTCCCAAACGACAAAATTTTAGGGTGGTCCAATTTGAAAGCTGCTGCAGACGACAAAATAAATGTTTATAAATATAGTATTTGTGTAAAACAATGCACAGAAAATATTGAGACAAAAGGAGAAACTGCTGGTTATCAGCAGTTTCTTCTTTTGTCTCAATGTTTTCCCAAGCATTTTCTATTGGGGACGTCAAAACCAGGTCTTGTTTGGGAAAGGGTTAAGTCATTTTTTTACTTCTCATATATTTAAATATCAGTACAGGAAAATTAAAAAAAATCTTACCGTAGGAAATAAATTGAGGATCTGTCCTTAAGTACGTTCTGATGCTTAAATCTGAGCAACGTGCTCAAATCGCACGAAATCCACGTGAACTTCAATCGAATACCGTTCAACGTTGGAGAGTTTTCCTTAAGTTTGAAGTTGAGCATGTTCTCATGAGTATGTAAAGTTTTTTCGAGAAACCGGGGCCAGGTGATTACACTTTCATGTTTACATGTATTATGGACACGGTCAATCGACAGTAAAAGTCAGCTCGTTTGACAGTCATCAACATGTATATTATTATTTACTAGCAATGTTTTTGTCCTGCATTAACCCTTTCCCAAACAACGAAATTTTAAGGTGACCCAATTTTAAAGCTTCTGCCAACGACAAAATATATATTTTGATAAACATAGAATTTGTGTATAATAAGCATGGAAAATATTGAGACAAAAGGAGAAACTGCTGGTTATCAGCAGTTTCTTCTTTTGTTTCAATGTTTTCCCAAGCCAATTCTATTAGAGACGTCAAAACCAGGTCTTATTTGGGAAGAGTTAAGGAATGTTCACTTTGCAGCCATTCGAATGCCATTGTTTGGGTCTTAACAGTGATTATTGACAGAAATATTTTATTTTGAATTAACCCTCTCTCAAAAGATTAGAGCTGCTCCGGTCGACAACATGGATGCTATAGGAGAAAAAAAAATCCCAAAACTTTTGTATTAGGGCTGTGTACACCACACCCTGTTTTCTCGTAAATAACTTAAGTACACGTGGATTTCGTGTGATTTGACTACGGTGCTCAGATGTGAGTCTGAGAACGTACCTAAGTTTATTTCGAGAAACCGGGGCCAGGTCTTGGTTGGGTCTTGGCAATAAATATATAATATTATATGAATTACTATAAAGTGTTAAAGAAAAGTAAAATGACAGATAGAAATATACCATAATATATGATTTATACAAAAAGATGCGATTGCATAAAACCCACACGACTTTATGTCGCTTTGTGACGGATTAGAAGATAGAGGCTTTGAAAAATATTGTGCAAAATGAAGAAATTGATTTATGACAAGCAATTTCTTCATTTCCCATGATGTTTTCTTCCCAGAAAGACAAACAATGTTAAATTTCATTTGCTTTAAATTTTCGTTTGCAACATCTTTGTATTTTTACAAGTCTATGTTTATCTTCCAAACAGGACATTATTTTTAGAATTCGAATGAGAGAAAAGAAAATGATCTCTTTCCCTGAAGATTGTCTGGAATACTTTGTACACTATTAATTTCTTGGTGTTTCACACCAACTTGTCTTCAACAGCTTTCTTTTTTTAAAATATAAATCTACGATATTGTCATTTGAAAATGACACCAAATGGCATTATATGCTTGTTCCAGACGGAAAGTAAATCTTGATTTGACTCAATTGCTGTTCAAAAGTACGCGCACGTGAAGGTAGTCCATCCCTAACGAGATTCATGCTTCGTCAGATTTTTTTTTATACAACCTCCTTAACATTCGTTACGTATCCGAATCTATTCGGGCAATATCGTAATTATTCAGCGGTGAAACGTTCCACCGTCGAATGTTTACGACGTCGTTTCAAATACGTCGTGTGAATCTCATTAGGAGTGGACTATCCTTAATTGAAATTAATGTTAACGAAATCGCAATATTTATTTATCATTTATTTTCAAAACTTTGTATCAGATTTTGTATTTGTACATCGAACGGAAGGCGAAATCTAAAAAGTTTTGAGAATAGACGATTATATTCGAAGTCAAAATCAAAGACCGTCAATATACCTCTACTTATCCTGAGTTTGACTCATCCGATTTTCATCCGAAGTCAGAATCTTAAAGGGAATGTAGTTGCAACATTTTTGTTGACAAGCGACGAAACGCACGAAAAAGTTTTATCTTTTCTTTTATACTTTTTTAAAAATGTACACTCCTCAAAACTTCTAAGCGATCAGCTGCTTTTATGAACATTATATTTTCCGGAGTAATGACAACGATTTATGTTTAGGAATAAAAATGAGTTTTTTTTTCTAAGAAAGCGAGATGCAATTCAATTGAAAATTATGGGAAGCTTTTTTTAAAATTGACATATGTTTAACAAAATATCTCTTATTTTGAGTTCGGCATAGTTGGTAGCGGAATTTTGCAGATTTTGCCACAACAGTGTGGAATAGATATTGTTTCCATCGTAAATAACTTTCCTTTAATAGTTCCATATAAATATCGATAGATGAATATTTAAATAATGAATTTATCTTGAGGAAAGTTAGAGTGTCCGTTAGAATCATCCGATTTTTTGTACTTTTTGAATGTACAGATACCCGTTTTTATCGAAATTGTTATTAGGTCAATTAATGCATTGCCGCATGACATTTGTATGGATTAACATCGAAATGACCAGTCCATTTTTTTTCCAATCACATCATTGTAAAAGATTCGAAAATTAAATTTGAATGTGGCCCCGCAAATGTTTGATTATAGTACACATACCTCGTTTTTTTAAAACAATATCCCAAAATACATACACTAGAAATAATGAAAGGGTAAATTCCTTGATAATAACCAAAACTTGTCAGTATCCATTACAAGTAAACATGAATTCTTTACAATATCATTCAATTAATATCATCATCATGTGATGAGATGTAAACATCCATGAAATGCATTTATATAAACATAAATGTAGAAAAATGTTTTAGATCATTACCAAATATATGGATGTAGTGCTTGGAGCGTCTAATTGTCCGATTTACTCCATATTTGGTAATCTGACAACAAAAACACTTGCGCACGTACACACCACAAATCATCGACTGTCAATAAGCGGGGAGATCGAATACAACGTAAAACGTTTATGATGTATCTGTGTCCCGTCATTTATAAATGTGTTGTCCAAGAATAGTTAGTTTAGATTTCGTAGCAAACAACATAGCTATACATAAAACGAACGTCTAGTTTATGTACGAACTTTGAAATTCTGAAAAGAATGATTCATGAAAATTTAAGGTATTGAACCCTTTAAAGACAACTTCATGATATTATTTGAACATGCAGCGACCCACTGATGGAGGGTCAGGTTGCAGACCCCTCGACTTTGTCTAAAAGATATAGTTATCCAAATGATTTGTACATGCATTTTTCATGTGTTAACCTATAATCAGACGGCGGATTTCAAAACTTGTTCAAAATCAAAGATGCTGCAAACGACTGTGTAATGGAATCTTATTTTTTGGTCTAAAATTCTGTGATGAAAACATTTTGGGGAAATAGAAATAGCTTAGCACAAGCGATTTCTCCATTTTCACAATGACTACCATAAATCATATCTTTTTTTTAATCAAAAAGTTTTATTTAGCGGGAATGGGCGGAAATATTACAAACTAGAAAGTGATCAGAGGTGGTATTCATCAATCAGTCTTAGTCTAAATTTAAATTCAAAATTACACAACAATCCATCTGATTGGCCGAGACATATTATGATTTCATTTGACCTAACACTGACCTTTATTCAAAGTGTGTTAAAATATTTGGCTTTTCAACGAACGCTTTGTAACTACAGGTTGTTTAAAGCTCTAGTTACGAGGTTTTTGTTGACAATAAGCGATACCGGTAGTTTGGAAACATGGTGGTCTCAAATGGTATAGCATCAATACTGGCATCAATACTGGCGTAGACGGCGATATATGGCTCATTTTGGATTAAGACTGTGGGCATTGGAAACGTGTGTATCTACATATTTCTCCAGATGTTTGTACTTTCATATTTAACGGATTTCATCGGAATCTTTTATGAAGAAAAAATAAAGAGCATGTATGCAACAAGTCATCTTATTTACCCATTCGAAACATTGACACACCTCATGATAACGCCTTTGAAAACATTCTGTGACAACCAATTTCTACATTTCCCTCAATGTTTTATACCTAAAAAAAGACATAAAAGATATACATTTACATTTGCCATTCGCTTGCAATTGTCGTCTGCAACGTCTTTGAATTAGGGAAAGTATAAAACTTTGCTGTTTTGTAATGGCTTAATTGAGATATAGATGTATGTCTCGCACAAGTTAGGAACAATCAGATTGGTTGTTGTGTATTTACGTTCAAAAGGCGATAGATGTACGTACGATGGTTAGTAAACGGGGTCTTGGATCGCTATCAGCCAGTAGCAAAAACACGGTGAATAATCACGTGACTTAGATCAAATACTAAAGTTATCTCTATACAAAAAGAAGTGAAATCAATATTAGTCTAGGGGCCCGTCCCGCAAAATGAATTTTTATTGGACCAATCGTCCAGAAAAAATCTGTTGGTACCAGGTGATTGTTAGTTCAATGTGACGTTAGAATAGGGTGGATGCCACAATCAAAAGTGGTGCAAATTTTTTTACAAGCACTTTTCTTACCCCACCCACTTGAAATTAAGGTTAAATAGTAGTCGTCAGAAATTGTTTCTATACTACCATTTTTATCTAATTGATAAATCATGTTTATGGAAAGAAATCACATTTGAATAGTCTTCGTGATTGTAATTTTCTTATACCAAAAATCACCTTGAATTCTAACAAATCTACAATTGTCCTTACCCCACCCACCAATTTAAGCTATGTCTACCCCCTTCTACTTCATGATGTCGTTAAAAAGCCAAAAAACTCATAGATCTGCTTAAAACTGTGGAAATGCATTTCCAAGTACCCGGAAATGTTTTTAAACTTCTAACATGACATGTCATTTGATAAAAACATGTTTAATCCATGTCCGCAAGTTGATATATTTTTTGAAAATTTGAAGTTTTCTGTCGGAAATGGCTGACAGCTTATTTATTGGCAAATAATTAAGATAAGTCACAATTTTGCACCCAAATCATCGAAAAAGACTGATAGAAGTAATGTAGAAGGAGACAATTTAGAATATGTTAATGAATTCTACTGTCCATTTTGTCCGTCTGATCGTCTGTACGTCTTTCATCGCCCAAACTTTGTGTGCTTAAAACGTAATCAATATTTACCTGTAACTTAACGAATTTCGCGTTTTCAACTGGCATTTAACGCAAATCCTTGAAAAAGAGTTTTGATTGTCAGATATTCTTAAAAATAACATGAGGACCATGATGGTCCTAAATCGCTCACCTGAACCAAGATAATATGAGCCCAAGTTTTATTCAAATCAATTAATATTTGTGACTGCAAAACTGAACACTCGTAAACAGCAGTTTTGTCAAGTTCAAGGGAAAGCAATTAAATTTGTTGGATCATGATCAGGCTAAAAACTGAACCATATCTTGTGGTCACTTACATTTTGTCCACGTTTTGTATCGACCGATCAACATAAGTGTCTTTCACAATGAAAACAAAGTCAAAAATGGTCATTTTGTCAAAATTAAAGGCTTATAACTCAGGATGTCAGATTCACATTAACACTATAAAATATATCTCACAGTCAAAGACTGGGATTTGTCTAGCTTGGTCAATGTTTGTAGTAGCTAGGGTGACAACAGGGTCGAAAAAGTCAATTTTAACAGAATTTAAGAGCAAATAACTCTAGACTTTCTATCCTGACTAAATAACTGAATGCCAAACTAATCCAAAATCTCGTAGTCGTTATCTTGGTGTCCATGTTTTGTCTTGATTGTTCACTATGTGTGGTTTTTAGAGTAAAAACAACGTCGGAAACATTCTACCCATCAAATATCGTCTTGATTTGTCCATCTATCTGGTTATTTGACTGAAAATAAAGAAAAAATGGAAAGTCTGTCCATTCCAAAGAAAGACAACTTCTGGTCCAATTATGTCGAAATTTGTATTCATCTTATAAGAACGGTCACCAACATTATGTTTTAGTTTTTTGTCTCGACTGGCCAAAATTTGTGGTTGTTAGAGTAAAACCAAAGTAAAAAACATCAGTTTTTATCAAATTCAAGGGCACAAAAACACAGTTTTCTGATCCTGCCTGACTGAAATTAAAATCATTCTATATCTTATGGTCACCAAGATTGTGTCCAAGTTTCATTTGGATTGGTCATTAAGTGTAGATGCTACAATGTAATTTTGTAAAATTCAAGGGCATATTCATGACTTCCAGTCCCGATCATTCTGAAAATTATACTCGTCCTAGATCTTATGGTCACCAACATTGTATAAAAGTTTCATTTGGATTAATTAATAATTGTAAATGCTAGAGTGTAAACCAAGTCAAAATATTCGAAAACGGCAATTTTGTAAAATTCAAGGGCATATAACTCATGACTTAATGTCCCGGTCATTCTGAAAATTGTATTCAATCGAGATATCATAGTCCCAATCCTTATGTATAAGTTTCATTTGGATTGGTCAATAATTATACATGCTAGAGTGTAAACGGAGTCAAAAATAGTCGAAAATGGCAATTTTGTGAAATTCAAGGGCATATAACTCATGACTTTATGTCCCGATCATTCTGAAAATTGTACTTAATCGAGATATTATAGTCCCAATCCTTATGTATGAGTTTCATTTGGATTGGTCAATAATTATACACTCTAGAGTGTAAACGGAGTTGAAAATAGTTGAAAATGGCTATCTTGTAAAATTCAAGGGCATATAACTCATTACTTTATGTCCCTATCATTCTGAAAATTGTACTTAGTCGCGATCTCATGGTCAACAATATTATGACCAAGTTTCAAATTGATTGGTCTCTAGTTGTAGATACTAAAGTGTAAACGAAGTCGTAAATAGTCGTGAAACGGCAATATTGTAAAATTCAAGGGCAAGTAACCCATGAATTTATGTCCTGATCATTCTGAAAATTGTAATCATCTGAGATCTTTTGGTTCCAATCGTTATGCATAAGTTTTATTTTGATTGATCAATACTTGAAGATTCAAGAGTGTAAATCAAGTCGAAAATAGTCGAAAATGGCAAATCTGTTAAATGCAAGGGCATATAACTCGCGATGTTCTATTCTGATCATTCTGAGAGTTAAACGCCATAGAGATCTTATAGTCAGCAACATAATTTCCAGGTTTCAACTTGATTGGTCAATATTTATAAATGCTAGAGTGTAAACAAAGTCGAAAACAGTCAAAAACGGCAATTTTGTCAAATTCAAGGGCAAATAACTCATAATTTTCTTGTCCGACTAGGCCGAAAATCACACTCATTTGAGATCTTATGGTCCTTATCATTATGTAGAAGTTTCATTTTCATTGGTCAATATTTGTGGATGCTAGATGGTAAACAAAGTCTAAAATAGATATTTTTGTTGTTCAAGGGCAGATAACTCATGACTTTCTTGTCCGATCTGGCCAATAATCAAACTCATTGAAGAACCTATTGTCATACTTATTCTGATTAAGTTTAATGAATATTGGTTTACTTTTGCGAGAACTAGATTGTAAACATGTTTTGTCATAAAGCCTTTCTTTGAACATGCCCTTTTTGGTGGTAAGAGTTGTCTGCCCCCAGAAAAAAATCACACCGACATTTGTTGCAAAAGTCATCCTGGAACGAAACCTAATTGACTTCAAAATATCACCATGGTGTCTAAACTTTTCTATCATCAACGTTTAAAAAGATAATAAAGTTTGAAAAAACGTTTCTTTATTATTTACAGTGATTTTTCTATTTTGGTGAATGAACATTTATTAGGGCAATTACGGTAAATGTGTTTTAAAAAACCGACTATTCTATTACTAATTATTTTTTGGCATAAATGATATTTCAATAAAAACATTAAGTTATTGAGGAAAAAAGTCACAGAAAAAATTTTGACGACAATTTCGATTCATGGTCAACTAAAAAACTGTTTATTTCATTTTTGGGTGAGTAGAGTTATCTGCCCCTGGAAAAAATCTGCACCACTTTCAGTTCTGGCATCCACCATAAAATAAAGCCCCACTGGTTACCTTAACTCACTGTACCATCGGAATCTTTCTGGACTATTGGTCCAAAGAAAACCACTTTCTAGGCCTCTTTTTGGGGTTGGCCCCTAGACTATATCGTCAAAAGTTACCGAATATGACCAATCAATTCACCACTATAGTGAAATATGTGACCAAATCACCAGCAGAAATAGTGAAATGGACAAAGCCATTAACAAACTCAATAGCAGAATTGATAGAATAGAAATGGACAGTATGTCACTAGAGCAGCGTCACGAAGAAATCCAAGAAGAGCAAGAGAAGATAGGTGAAAAGTGTATAGACATGCAGTGGCGAAGTATGAGACAAAACCTTGTCTTCGCGGGTATAGAAGAAAACCACGATATTGATGAAAGAGAGAACTGCGAAGAAATTGTACAAACCCTTATAAGAAATGAACTGAAAGTAGAAAGAGAAATACCGATAGATAGAGCGCATAGATTAGGTAAATATAGTGAAGATCGTGTGAAACCAAGGCCAATAGTGGCTAGATTTACCTACTATAAAGATAAGGAAGAAATTAGAGAGAGAGCACCAAAATATCTGCGAAATACAAATGTGTATGTAAACGAGCACTTTCCAAGAGAGATCGAGGATAGAAGAAAGGAGTTATATCCGATAGCCAAAGAAGCAAGAAAGAATACATTTAACAAAGTAAGGCTTGTACGCGATAAGCTTTTTATTAATGACAGAGAGCAGATTGTCCCTAGAAAAGAAACGAAAGGTGTTGAAAAAAGTAGAAATCAGCAGAAAAGTGTTAATCAGAGACCAAAGACTGGTTATAAAAACGGTATACAATCTAAAGGTCAAGGCAAATGGTCTCAAATCGTATCTCGAAAACCACACGGAAAAACCAACGAGACACATGGTGATAAAAGTGCAGATATACCACTAAAAATAGCTATTCTATCTTCGGAGAAAAAACACCATCACGTCCAAATAATGCGGGGAAGAAAAAGGCTACATCACCGTTGGACACTGACTTAGTCTATAAAAAGTCAAAAGATGGCGACCGTAATGACTATGAATCAGGCACCAGTGAGCCTTACTCAAACAACCAATATGCCGCGTACAGTACTACTGTTAACACCACCGCGCCAAATAGTGAAGCACGAGAAAATGCGGCTAGCAACGCTGCATAGGAAAACGCGGAAGGCGTTTATGACAAACAGTGTGATAGTCACTCACAAGTACATGTGAACGAAGGGAAACTACAAATTTTGTCCCTGAACGTTTGTGGATTAGTATCCAAATTAAAATACCCAGAATTTTGTAAATTCTTAAAACAGTTTGACCTGATAGGATTACAAGAAACTAAAACTGACTGTGCAGACGATATTTATGTAAATGGTTATAAATCTTTCAAGTTTAACCGGCAAATAATGTCCAGGTATAAATCAGGCGGCATAACTGTACTAATCAGAAATGAGTTACTTCCCTTCGTTCATATTGACACTGAGAACTGTCAGGAAAAAATTGTGCATTTCTTTAGTATTTCAAAAAAACTTTTTGGTAACAAATTGACAGACGATTTAATATGCGGAGTTGTTTATATACCACCAGCAGGGTCTAAATATGCATATGAAGAGCCATTTGTTGAATTACAGAATCAAATTAACGAATATTGTTCTGAAAATAAGAATGTTATGTTATTTGGGGACTTTAACTCCAGATGTAAAAATTAAGACAGGGTGAAAATTTATCACCGTTTTTATTTTCCCTATTCCTTAACGATATGGAACTGTTTTTGGCAAATAAGAATGTCGATGGTATCAAATTGAATCCAGAAGAATTAAATGTAAATGATTTTCTCCAAATATTTCTGTTATTGTATGCTGATGACACGGTTTTATTCAGCGATAGAGCAGATGATTTTCAAAATATGTTAAACGTATTTCATTCTTACTGCAATACATGGAAACTAACAATTAATATTTCAAAAACAAAAGTCATGGTGTTCGGAAAAAGATCACGTAATCAAGTTGTAACTTTTAAATTGGGTAATGAAAATGTTGACTATACAGATGAATACAAATATTTAGGCATTGTTTTTACAAAAAACGGGAATTTTAACAAAACAAAAGAAAATATTATAAGTCAAGCAAATAAAGCTATGTATTCCCTTCTAAAAAAGTCGAAATCTCTATCAGTTCCCCTTGACTTGCAAATAGAATTGTTCAACAAAACTATACGTCCAATCCTTACGTATGGCTGTGAAGTCTGGGGATATGGAAATTTAGATAACATAGACAGAGTACAAATAAAATATTTGAAATTCATCTTTAAGATGAAAAAATCAACACCGTCATATATGGTGTACGGCGAATCCGGCCAATATCCAGTACACATTGATATACAACATAAGTTTATTTCTCATTGGGCAAAACTAATTGATCAAAGTAATAGTGGTAAACTGTCGTATAAAATGTATGCATATCTATATAATAGTTACAAAAATAATTCGGTAAAATCAAAGTGGATTGAATCTGTCGAAACACTGCTCTCAGTTAACGGTTTTGGGGGTATATGGCTCAGACAGAACGTTGATTCGATAAAATGGTTTAAATCATCGTTTAAACAGAAACTTCAAGATATATTTATTCAGAATTGGCATGCGGAGAAATCCAAATCATTATTGTATAACAGCATTAAAGAAACATTTATACAAACCCGTTGCATACATATTTTACCAGAAAATTTATCGCTTGCATATATATCTTTTATAACTCGTAATCATAGATTACCTATTGAAACTGGAAGATGGATAGGCATACCAACTTCAGAACGTATATGTACTGAATGTAGAGAAATAGGTGACGAATTTCATATGATGTTTCAATGTCCAAAATATTTAGAACTTCGAAAAAGATACATACCAGAAGAATTTAGAAAACGCCCGAGTGTTTTCAAAATGACAACATTGTTGAATTCAAGAAATAAAGATCTTTTGACAAACACATGCATATTCATATCTAAAATTATATCAAGTTTCAAAAGATGATAGAAAAAATACATTATTACGGGTATAATAACATAAATTTTAACGATTCCAACCTAACACCTGATTTATTTCGTCTTCCACGATTCCAAAGATTTACATGATAAACAAACACACTTCAACTTTTACAGTCGTAGTACTAATTATCTTTGAAATTTCATAAATGACAATTTGCTTTTTACGTAAATGTTATATGTTATTGCCATCATCTATGTTAAATATGTAAACTGTATTTCTCATGTTAATCATTGTATATGATTCTGAGATTGAATAAACATTTGAAATTTGAAATAAATTCATAACTACATGTACAAGTAATTGTAAAAAGAATTTCCGATAATCTTCAATAACTTTTTCAATACTTGATCAATTTGAATTCGGTTTGAAGCAGAGAAGGTGGCAAAATGTCAGAAATAACATGGACGTCGTATATTTTTGAAAAATCAACTGATAAAAATGTTATTGAAGATAAACCAAAATTTTGGTTTATCTTCAATAACTTTTTTATCAGTTGATTTTTTTCAAAGATCAACCACGCCCTTCTAATGCGTAACGACTGTCCACTTACTCTGCTTCAAACCGAATTCAAACCGGTCCAGTATTAGCAAAGTTATTGAATATATTCAGTAAATATTGTATCACGTGATTATTCACCGTGAAAAATACAGATGAGTATGTACAAAGGAGATATATTTTTTACATCTAAATCACGTTCAGAATGCTGTAAGTATGTCTTTTATAAGCTGTAGTTACGTCTTTTTGGTTGCACTTCGCCAAACAAATAATTAATATTGACCACGCAATAAAATTACAATAAAATATGACCCCATGACTGTCACGTTCACAACACAATGAACTTAAATAAGATGGTATTACTAATAACTTAATTATGTACTGTGTTCTGATGTCTTTTTGTTGCTGTTGAGAAATTTTAACATTTTGAATTTTAAAATATCTATATTTCTTAATTGTCTTATGACGACGATTTCGTGTTATTCGACTCAATCGATGTCGAGATATGTATCTTGTTTTGTTGTTAAGTTGTTAAGGTATATGACCCATCATTAAAAACACCACTTTCTAGCTATATAAAATGCATCAAGTTACACACATTTGTAAATACACTTCACATAAGTTGATTCACCGTGTCGGATTTCAAGATTATGGTTCAAGGAGAAAATAATTTACACTCTATATCCATATGCAAGGGAGGTAATTTCAACATTTTGTCAAATACTTCTATAAGTATGCATTAATTCAAAATTCTAAACCGTTCAAAATGCTAATGTTTGTATTTTGAATGGAAATGTAACACAGTTTAGGAATTACTTGCACTTTTCAAATTTTGCCTCTGGCTCTTTGGTGCAAATGATGGGTTGTATACGTTTAGTTTCCAGAATGTTATGGTAATATTTTGTACACACACTTCTAACGTATAGATCTCTTTGAAAGTTGGATAATGTTGTAGACATTGATAAATAAAAATATTTAACCATCTTACTTTTTTAAAATTCGTAAATCCAAGAGGAGATAACTGGCTTTAAAGTTTGCTTTGGAGTCAATGAGAAAATATCTTTTTTTGTCAATCTTTTCAAAATTAGGCAAAATTTCAAATTACTTAAATGGTAGAAAATTGCCAATTACTATTTCGCTCCATAACATACAATAAAATAGTTCGTTTAGCACACAAATTTTGTGAAAACTGTTTTTTCCGTGAACCAAGGGCAGATAATCCACTAAAATTTATATCGTAAGGGTTGATTATGCATTTTTTCAAGTCAGAAAATTTTACTGATTATTTACCATTCACATCATGACATATCAATTTGAGTTTTGCTATCTATATAATTGATACACTATTTTAAACACTATCAGATATATCTGTAGTGCAGCCTAATCATTATAAAGTTACAGCCATTACAGTTAAGTTGTTTTTAAAACACCCTAAGCATTTGCAGTCGTGTTCCTGGAATTCTTTGAAAGATATTAATATCATAACAATAATTTAAACTTCGACCAAACCAGCCAGTTATCTCAATCGATATCGAGATATCGAATGATGACTTTTGCATTCAACCTGTCGATTGAGAATCGGTTTCAGAATTTATTTCATTCACTCTCAAAAAAGCCAGGAATTTTGACGTCATCGATGCAGAAAATGTCGGCAAATAAACAACATTTATTAACAATAAAACGTTTTCATAACAAAGCACGACATTATTCAAAAAGTGTATGCTTCTTACTCAATTTACAATTGCCTTTACATATTTACATGACAGAACAAAAATATTTCATAACAATTTCTCGTTCATAAAACATTTCATTTTCATCTAGTAGTTATTTAAAGGGACATTTCACATTTATTTCATTTTTAAAAGTATGTCTTGATGCAAAGATTGTTTATTCTAATGTGTAGAAATGCTATCAGTTTTTTGAAGTTGTTATTTATAAGCGAAAATTGCGCCTTTAAAGTTGAGACAGAAATGACAAATTGTATATAAATCTGAACTGTTGTCCACAACAATTTGTCTAATTTTAGCACAAAAATATATATTTCTAGTAAACGGTTCAATATTTTGACTTAAAATTTTCAGAATTTCCATAAGAAAAGATGCTCTTTCAGATAGAATAAAAGTAAAATTTATGTAAAAATAATTGTGAAATGTCACTTTAAAGATTTTGTATTTTGGATAGTGTTAAAGACGAAATTATCGAATTCCTCAATGCAAAAGTATCACCCTGGAAACTACACTATGTACATGTATAAGTGCTTTTAGATTTTATTGGGGTTTTCCGCCGTTTTCAACTTCTATGGTCAAATCGCGGCAGCTGGAACACCTAACCTTGGGTTTCTTGTATTTCTCGGACCAGTACAACCACAATATCCAAACCGAGCCTCCAGCTGCTCTCTCATATAGATGATTCTCACCCATTGGTGAGAGACAAATAACTTTTGTCAAATGTCAGAATGGATACTGACCGAGCCGAGGTTCGAAATTGAGACCCCTGGATTGACAGACTCCGACGTAACCGACTGAGCTATCCGGGCTCGGCGTGTATGCTGGCTTTCATACATGTGTAAGACCTATAGAGAGAGTAGCTGATACGGGGCCATTCTAAATTTGTTGTTCCAAATCAAATCACTTTATTTTGAACACTCATTCAAATCGTCTCTGAATACTAACACCTTATGGTTTTAAATATTCAGAGAAAGTTTGTAATTTTAAAGAGTCATTACTCACTCTTACGTATACCTTTAGCTCTAATACATCGTTATGATTAAGAACTAACAATAGATATAAATAGTATTCATCATAGATGATATAGTCTATTATAATTAACAAATGAATATATGAGTGCAATTAAACACAAATTAGGTGACTCTCATTTGTCAATAATTACGCAAGTAGTGGTTTACAATAATGTGACAATCCTCGTTATGCAGAATGTCGACATGATACGTCATACACTGTTTTTGTTCTTATATTTTGAAAAGCTTCGGACAATTATAGATCAGTCATGTTTGCAATTGACAAAAAACGGCATCTTTAATTTACGCTGGTTTTTAACAAGCCCCGTATTTCGCATCCCATGTTAAAACTTCTAAAAAGATAGAGACAACAGAAGAAAATCGCGATGCAAAGTGATTACGAATTATATAGATCTATATGAAAAAAATGGAATACGCGTAGTACACATTTGCATATTGATAGTACTTTGACAGAAACTTAGTCACTGAAAAGGGGAAGAAAGTTTCATTTTTGCTTTTATAATTTAGTTACATGTATATACATATGAAAGAATCGCATAGTCATGGTTTATTAGATATTAGCCAACGGCAATTGGGCTGCTCACCCTGCTACAAGGCTCGTTATACATTCATTCGAGATCTAATGACTTATAACATTTTTTAGAAATTAGGCTTAGTACTCATTGAACCTAATCAGGCCCCGATTTCTCGAAACAACTTAAGTATATACTCATGAGTTCATGCTCAACTTAAATTGAATATAAATCAACTTTGATTGGTATTCAATTGAAGTTCGCGTGAATTTCTTGTAATTTGAGAACGGTGCTAAGATTTGAGTCTGAGAACGTACTTAAGTTTTTTCGAGAACCCGGGTCCTGAATCGTTATCTATTGATTTATAGCCTGTGATCACTCTCTTTCACAGAGTTTATTTATTATTATGCGATGTTATTGAACTGGCACAGATTAGCTTCTATCATAATGACTTACACGGCTGGATTGTTTCAGAATAAGAGTATTCATGTACGAAAATTTAGGTCTCGTGGATGTATATAACACTTTTCGATAAATAGGAACATAATTATCTTGCATAAAGGTCACGTCAAATACATCCAGTAATACTTTCACATTGTGTGGTAACGAACGGTCATCCAATTTGGAAATTGGTCAAAGACGTTGCTGACATCAGTGGTGGTATCTACTATCAAGCCTTATTCCCTGAGAACGTTTTAAATTACACAACACTCAATCGGATTGGGTAAGGCGTACGTCTCGTCCAATCAGATGGCTGGTATGTAATATTTGATTTAGAAAATCGGCTTATAAATGTTAGTTAGAGCTGGCAAATAATTTTAATAAAAAGCTCTTTCTCGACGAAAACCTAATAACTGAAGCTTAAATACGATTAAGAGCAGACAAATAATAATATAACGCTGCTTTTCAACGAAACCCTCGTAACTGCAGCTTAAAAAAAGCTGCAGTTACGAGGTTTTTTGTTGAAAAGTGACAAAAAACCAGATCTAGAACAATCGTGTCTACAGCAAATATGACATCATTCTTGTGTTTACGACATCGTGTTTATTTTACGACATATAATTGACTGATTGCCGCTTTCTGATAGATTATTAATAAAGACCAATGAAGTGCGACATTTTTATCGAGATTTTGGTGATAAATATCTAATCACTTGTCATATTGTGCGATAGTTTATGCGAATATTGACGTGTTATAACCCAATTCTTCTGAACCTTTATTTGATGAACAAGTAAATGTGTATATGCTATCCTTACACGAACATAGCTCCTATTAGACTGGGTTCTAGTTTGATCATTTTCCATCTTTTACTTCCTCTTGCCTAATTGTCAATAATTGTCCAAACGACCACAAACGAGTGCCGCAATATGTAAAGAGTATCGAGTTTTGTAAACGCGTTATCTTATGGACCAAATAGAGGACTGGACCCAGACAAGCTCCTTTTGTTTTTTCTTGTTTACCTTTTGACGATTGGTAAGACCTCTGTGGAATGCCACAGTCTTGTGTGACAAGTTCAATGCCGAGTTAGGCATGTCGCTAACACGTTTGTCTCTCTCACGTTGTTCTTCATACAGACGGTCATTCGCCGTCGTTACACGGAACAAACATCAATGGCAATGCATTTTATGCTAAAATAAACTGACACGATTTAAAAACGCAAAATAGTACTTTTACAAATGGTATCTCCTGCATCTTACAAAACCGATGTATAGCCATGTAAAATTGTAAATGTTACAATTGTTAACATTACAGGACAGAAAATGACCTTTAAAGCCACGAATAATGCCTGAATGGACGTCAGATTATGCCAAAATGCACGTTGTGTCAAGAGACTGACATTAAACATCGACGACAGCGAACCCAGTGTTTTCACAGGCGATTTATCACCATGTCGCGATGTATAGGACGCTCGCGATTACCAACCATAGAATTTGCTGTAGACTGAGCCGTCACAAATCTGTTGCGTTAGTGACGTTGACGTATACAGTTATGTTGACGTACAGTTGTTACACGCAGCTGACCGGGACGTGGGTGGTCTGTAAATCTTCCTGTGTTGTTTCCACGTCTCATAAACCTTGGAACCGTCGATTCGGCTACATTAAAGCGTCTAGCTACCTACATTTACGAAACACGGCCAACCAAAAGCCCCTAAACTCGGTTCCTTTTTCGCAAAGTAGGCCTCAGCATTTTATACACAATTTTCTTTCGTTGTTCTCGTATGTTTTCAATAAGTAAATCAAAGTGGCAATTTGTACACAAACAATCTTCGTGATTTAACACGTGGTCTGAACGCACGGGACGCACGAGCATTTAGTGATGGGCGGTTCAGATGTTCGGATAGTTTACAGAAAACACGACAAAATCGCTGGGGCGTGAAGCGTATACATTGTCTCATACATGTCCCTAAATATGGTGCCGATCGAGGCAATAGGAAAGGAATGGTTAATGAAAACGTGTTTTGCGTTTTTAAATCGTGTCAGTTTAGATTGGGTTTACTGTTATGTTTGGATAAACTGTAGGTGTTATTATAAAATCTCATAACTACGGCTTATTTAAGCCGTAGTTACGAGATTTTATAACAACATCTACGAAATACTATTGTTTGTCCGAATTTACTTTACTGCTGAATTGATAAAATCGTTCCCTATTAAACAACAATGAAGATCCCAGTCGTTGCAGGTATATCGCGTCCATAGCACGTCCAAAATTACACTGTACGTGTCCCTGTTTTAACGTGCTAAGACCGTGATGTGGTCGCTGAATGTTGTATGTGGCCAGGTTTTTATCTAGGAATATGAATTATATCAAATGTAAAAACAGTACCATTGGTCAGAAAGAAAAGACAAAAACTCTGATAGATATTCTGGCATTTACTAGTGGTCTAATCAGAATGCTTTTGGAAAAGGTTTAAAGTACACATTTAGCGGCTTTAAACATAGATGCGTAAAAATATAATATGTTAAAGTTCTTTAATCACTTATACTGTTTTACGTGGAAGCTGTTAAACCAATGCCAGGACCGTACATATAATACTAAGGAACATAATCGCTGAACTGTACATGGTTATGGGCGCAGCGCTTTCTGAAATGATAGAGAATAAAGACACGATAAATTTATCATAATTGGCAGATTTTATAGCCCCCTTTTTCTAACAGCATTTTTATGTCGTTTGAGGGTTAAAATACATACTTTCTTATTTTCGGGGTATTTTCTGTAATACTAACTTTACATAATTAAAATATGGCCTTTTGTTTTTTTCCCTGCGTAGTTTCAGCTCCGCCTGACCTGTTTTGGCTAAGATTACGACGGATATAAAACTTCATATAACATCATTTTGTAAATTCACTAACACCGTTGAACATTTTTTACATAGTTTTACACCGCGATTCATATAAAGTCTTTAAAACGGTGTGACAACATGCTATAAGCTACTCTCTTAAATTAGAGCATATAATCTCTACATTCCATTACGATAAAATGATACTGTTCCCACGGGGGTCATTTCACGTCTAATCTCGGGGCCTTTGCGTGATTTCGGCATCCAATCGTTGGCTGTAAACATCAGAACATTTGAAAAATCTAATACAAATTTTCATTGGCTGATGCTTCAAATTACAGGTTTCAGCCAAAAATAGAAGCGACGTAATGTATATGTAATCAAGCAAGACAAAACTGAATGATTTCATTCGATAACTCAAATGATGTTGCTTCAAATTACCGGCTTCGTCCAAAAATAGAATCGACGTAATGTATTCGTAATGATTATACAAGATAAAACTGAATGCTTTTGATTCGATAATTCAAATGTTGTGCTATAATTAGATTAAGACGACAAAAAAGGTTGTCCATGTATCAAATACGGCAAAGGTCATACTTTATGGTTTAATCAATAGACCTCGGCTTTGGAGAGTAGCCATAAGCCAACTTCTGTTGATCATTAGGGATTTAGGCTTTGGAGTACTAAAATCCCTTTAAGAAAACACATTTTCGGTCTTTGTGTCGTGCTTCATGCAATACATTGCTACATATGCGAGGATGAAGAGGTGGGGCCTGATGACCCGAAACTCCATCATGCTGGTGAGTGAGATACCAAGAATAAATGTTTAGACGGTCAAACCATCACACTGTAATATCTTAAAATATATATATTAACTCAAAAAGTGGCGTTATTTCACAATTAAAGCTAAAGGATACCTAGTTCACAGTCTGTCCCGCCCCAGCCAACGAGACATGCGCATTCGTAGAGCCCCGGTATGTTGGTGCACAGTCCGCCATTTTTACATGGTGGTGACAGTAAGCATTCATCAAGGTCTGCATAAAGAAACAAAATACAATGATAATCATACGGTATTACCAGGAAACCTGACGATTAAATAATCGTTTGTTCTTAAGGTAGTACTCCCCTAATGAGATTCATGCGACGTCGGAGTGTTTCGTTTACATTCGATACGTTTCCGATCCTATATCGCGTGAATCCCATTACCATTTCTCGGGATCACTTTTAAAAGTAACTGTCTACTTGTGCTAGGATCGTTGATTTCATATTTGACATCACAATTTACGGTAATCAATTAATCGGTGCTATAACTATATACAGAATCACATTCGTGGCATGATTGCATTATTGAAGCCAATAACGTTGAAAAAATACGTTTTTGTTGATGCTTGTATGAAATAAATATCTAAATGTTTCTTTTCCTTTGTTACGAACATTGTATATTTCAAAATATCTACCAGTACTCGCCGTACGTAATTCTAAAGTAACATGTGATTTTTTGAAAAAAAAAACTAGAACAATACATTGAAAATTACCCCTAAAATCATTCGAAGTACATGTAGGTAAATTCACTGACCTGTATCACAGACAACCCCTCGCCATCCGTCCGGACATGTACAAAGAAAGAAGTTGACCCCGTCCACACAGCTACCATTGTTAGCACAGGGAGAACTCGCGCACTCGTCAATATCTTATATAACAAATAAAATACATATGAAATAGGATCTGGAAAAACGGCCCTTAAAGCTACTATTTCCCAGATTTGGACCCAAAAATTGTCAAATACAAACGAAATGTACACTTTTTAAGCTTTATATGACCTGATTAAATGATTACGAGAAACTATTGAAGCAACGACTCATTTTTTCGCCATTTGATACCAAATTCATGAAGCGATGTCGAAAGTAGGTCAAAACAGTAGGACATGCGACTTTCTTAAATGACGTCACAACATTCATGATGACGTCATATTGAAATTCAAGTATGAAACTCGTTTGAATCATGGTCCGGGCTGTATGCGCATGCGCAACAATTTGAAAATAAGTCTAACCCCATCAGTGATGGGGTTGAATTTAGGCTTGGATTCTCCCTAAATTCAGCTATCTGTCTTGTAATTTCGGCTCATTCTCTGTCTGAATCGCATATTATTAACCATCCCGAGGTGGTCAACACAAAAGTTTTGCATATTTTTTCAAAAAATTTCATTTTTTGCAATTAGACCATCTGTTACCGTCGCCCTTTAAAGCATTTAGATAGATAAATTCCATTTTTAAACATCTTCCACACAAACAGGCCCACATGTTCGCTTCGACAAATAAGGCTAAATAAAAAAGTCCTTGTATACAGAGAGCCCTATCTATGATTTCTTTCTGTGGAGAGAACACAATATATTTTTAACTTTCTGAAGTGTGTTGCTTTGTTTTTTTACCGACAGAAGAAATGGGTATTAATGGAACAGCCAGACTTCAAAATCAAAGGGAATTAATCCGCATTTTTTGCTGAAATTTCTCAATATTTCTTTCCCTTGATCAATGTTAGAAATGAAATTATCATTTTACCTCGGTTTATGATTCAGAACCGTGGTAAATAAACCATAAACCGAGGTAAAAATAATTATTTCAGAAATATCCTTCAAATAATATTTTTTTGCAAGTGATTCGCTGGACCAAATTATTTTTAAAATTTACTATTTGTGTGTGGAAAGAAGGCGAGTACCAAGACAACGATACATGAAGCTAGTTAAAACCACAGGGCTGGTAGGCTGGTTGCTACGCTTCGTCCCAGAAATTGAATATACAGCATAGGTCCCTAAGCCGATGTATAACCTCATCAGAACAAAAGTCACCGACTTTTCTATTTTCTATTAGGATTTACAGTGTTTACAGTAAATATGTGTGGAATAGCTTGGAAGCCATTTCAGGCAAAAGGAAATACAGATGGAAATATTTTCGTTCTTTTCTCCTTGCACTCCGATTCATTCTCGGAAAGGATTATTAAATTCAAAATAATTATATAACCGACAGATTACCTGTATCACAATGTGTTCCGGTCCATCCGCCGGCGCACGTGCACGTATACTGATTGACTTGATCATTGCACGTGGCGGCATTCTGACACGGCGATGACGCACATTCATCAATATCTGCCAATGAGAAGTGTAATATATTTAAATATGGGTTAATAAAAGAATAGTTAAGTAGGCTTAAATGCCGTTTTGGGCAAATTTCAAAATCACTAAGTTAATTTTGCTGAAATGCCACACTGACAATAATGATAATGGCATAGCAAATCTGGCAAATATCACATTGAAAAAAGGATTATGCTTAGTTAACCTGGCTAAAATGTCATATTGACAAATTTAATAATCGTTTATCTAACTTGGTTAAAATGCCGTTTTGGCATATATGATAATCGTTTAGTTACTCTGGCCAAAACGTCATATTGACAAACCTGAGAATTGCTTAGTTCACCTGACTAGAATGTCATATTGGCAGATTTTTAACCTGGCTAAAATGTCATAATGGCAAATTAAATAATCGCTTTGCTAACCTGGTTAAAATGTCGTATTGACAAATTTGATAATCGCTGTGTTAATCTTGCTGAAATGCCATATTGACAAATTTGATAACCACTTAAGGGGCCCATACACGATCAATATTGTTGACAATATTATTGACAATATTTGGCATTGACAATAATATTGACCGTGAATGGGCAATATTGAAGGATTGTCAATATTATTGACGAATATCTGCGATCGCTGAAATATTTTCTTCAATATTTTTATTGACGTTATGTTAACCCATGGTTGATTGTTCTCTAAATCAATATTGTCAATAATATTGATCGTGTATGGGTGGCTGGAAGAATATTGTCAATATTATGACTCAATAATATTGTCAATGATATTGATCGTGTATGGGCCGCTTTAGTTAACCCGTCATATAGCCACATTTGATATTCGATTGGTTAACCGACCGAAAAACACATTTATACAATACCAAAGGTAGCCCACTTCCTTACCATCACATACCACAAGCACGGTGGAGATTGTGCATCATGGGATGGATAACGATTACGGACAAAATAATCTCGATTTTGGTAAGATTTTTTGCAATAACTTCCTTATTTGTGCGTCAATTTTCAAAAGGATTGTTGCATGTACCCCGCCTTACCGAGCTCTTTCATCGGATGTATGACATATTGGATAACTCGTGGTACCTTTTCCAAAATATTGTCCCAACCGACCAGAAAGCGAAATAGTAACGACTACAACCAAATTAAGCACGCTTCAGGTAAGAATTTGTGCAATAACTTTCTTATTTCTGCGTCAATTTTCATGCAGTTTGTTGCATGTACTCCGCCTTAATGAGCCCTTTTCTCAGATGTATTACTCATCTTCAGACCCCTTGTATTTTTCTCAAAAATCGATCCCAACCGACTAGAAAAAGGACCTGGATTTTTTGTCGTTTTTCTGGTCGGTTGGGATCAATTTTTGGACAAAGTACAAAGATTCTACAAACAAGTCATATGTCTGAGGAAAGAGCTCAGTAATGCGGGGTATATGCAACAAACCGCTTGAAAATTGACGCAGAAATAAGAAAATTATTGCACAATTTCTTACCCGAAGCGAGGCAAATTTGTCCGTATTCGTTATCCATCTATCGTGCATAATCTCCACCGTGACAAGGAAGATAACTGGTGGTGAACTCGGCCAAAGCGAGGGACGTTTTTTCGCGATCAATGTTTTCCGTCGGTGTTGTTATAAAATATCGTAACTACGGCTTTATCGAAGCCGTAGTTACGAGATTTTATAACAACGCCGAAAGTTTGTCAATACAAAACGGTCAACCAGGTCTGTTTTTAGAACAGGTTCTTTGTCATTAGAAAAAATCTATAAACTCACATTTAAACGGAAAATATCTATACCTTGTTGTAGCGAAAATTGTTTTAGTTCACCACTAAGTGAGATGACATATTCTAGTATTCAACAGAAATACCTGTCTCACAGTTAGTGCCCGTGTACCCAGCCACACAGGTGCACGTGTACTGGTTTTGTAGATTGTTACACGTGGCTCCGTTCTGACATGGGTTACTGGCACATTCGTCAATATCTGGAGTGAGAAAAGAATATTGTACAGATGTTATATAGTTCGTTTAATGATATTGTCAGTGTAAATGCAAAACCTCGTATGCCGATTGTTGCGATTTTCAAAGTACAATCTTGTCTGCCCAGTAAGGACAATTCTTGCAGGGTTTGAGATTTTTTTGCTATCCGTCAGGCTGAAAAGGACCTTATCAGAACTCCAAAACTCCAAAAAATGACAAATTGACAATACTTTCTACGAAGATAACATTCCGAGTCGAACTTTATGGCCGCCGCCTTTCAAAATCGTTTATATATCCATTGTGATGTAATCCGAACTACGCTAACGTTACTTTTCCTGCCTACTCAAAGTTCAACCGTAAAACGTTTTAGTGGCATTTCAATTTTAACACATTTCTCTCAGCGAATACACTAACTTTTTTAATACATTTGAATAACGATAACATTTCTAAAACAATATCAGAGTTTATAATATAAAGGTTGTAGCATTATTAGGGGAATTAATTGGGTCGAACTCGTTTCTTTGGAGTAATAGCCCTCGCAAGCTCGGACAACTCTGTATAAAGAACTCGTTCGACACAATTTCATCCCATAATGATGCAACAACATATCGTCGTTGTAAATGCAAAACCTCGTATCTTTATTTTGGAAATTTTAAACGGGAGGGAAAAAATGTAATAGCTTCCCAAAGTGAAATGTTTTAAGTACTTGAAATTTGGACATTTTGTTCACAAATAATGTGTCATTAATACTGATAAGTAAAATGTGAATGCGGCTCGAATTTTTTACAGCCTATGCTGATGATATTGATGTTTGATTTTTCGATGTTTCAATTTTCTTTTTCTATACAAGTTCAGAAGCCACATTTGGCAGGCAATATCAAATCATAACATTATATCCCCCTTGAAATACATTGGGACAATATCAAAGTATACAATAAAATTTATTCTTAGGATATTAATATATATATACCTGTTCTAACTTAAAGGAAATTGCTATGATAATTGTAATACCTGACAACTTCGAAAGACATTTCCAAGATTTTTGTTGCTAGAGCACATAGTTTTGTGGTTTTGTAATCAAGAGGACAATATACTTACACAGAATCTATAATTATACTAGTCTTTAGAAATAGTTGTTTATAAAAGGCAGATCTTCTGTTAGATGGCCATCTTTATTACCTCGACTAATTTTATGGAGTTGGAAGTAAACCAGCTATGTATAGTTCAACATATTTTCTGAAATAAATCATTAATTAATAAAATTCCATTGGCAGTCACAATTTTCAAAACAGAATCATGTTACCTGTCTCACAATTAGTTCCCGTCCATCCACCAGCGCACGTGCACGTGTAATGATTGATGTTGTCGTTGCACGTGGCCCCGTTCTGACAAGGAGTGCTAGCACACTCGTTTATGTCTGTAATATAAATGAAAATGTATGTGAATGTAAAAATGCAAATGTGAAGACAATTTATCACGTTACCAAATCTTCTTAATGACGTCATATGTCTTGTAGTCAATCATATCAAACCTTAATTTTACAATCGGAGCATTTGACTGAATACATAATTATGCCATGTATGAATTGATTTATTTGATGGACTTCTTTTTCTTTTGGTGTTTCAGTATGGAAGGAAGAGTAAAATGGTAGATATGCAGTTATGCTGAATGGCAGACCACTGCTGCATGTTGCTGGTGTGTATAAATGAACCTTTGGAAGGGACTGGATGTTGTAAAATCGCTTATTTACCTGATTTGACTCTATTCCAATGACAGGTAAATGAGCATCTTTTCTGTCATAAAGCGACGACAATTGAATCCATCGGAAAACATTTAAACGGGTTGCGGAATTTCACTTTATGACATAAAAGTTGTGCCTTCAACAGTGTCGGAAATCTCAGGCTTGCCACGGTGTGACGTCATCAGGTTCAGCATAAAGATTTTTGATTTCGTCTTCGGAAAAGATTTGAAAATACAGTTGAGGCGAAATAAAAACACTGTTCGTATTTTAAAGATAAGAAAATATTGACACTTTGTTATTGGTTATTTCAGAGTGGGGTTTGATTTTACAAGTCAGCGAACACTTTTAATTCTGATCTCAGTCTTGACAAACTACATTCCATTCTCACCTGTCTGACAGTTATAGTCTGTATATCCGGCCACGCATGTACAAGTATAGTAGTTAAGTAGGTCATTACAGGTTGCGCCATTTTGACATGGGGTACTGCTGCATTCGTTATAATCTGTAATGTACATGTATAGTAGTTAAGTAGGTCATTACAGGTGGCGCCATTTTGACATGGGTTACTGCTGCATTCGTTATAATCTGTAATGTACATGTATAGTAGTTAAGTAGGTCATTACAGGTGGCGCCATTTTGACATGGGTTACTGCTGCATTCGTTGAAATCTGTAATGTACATGTATAGTAGTTAAGTAGGTCATTACAGGTGGCGCCATTTTGACATTGGATACTGCTGCATTCGTTATAATCTGTAATGTACATGTATAGTAGTTAAGTAGGTCATTACAGGTGGCGCCATTTTGACATGGGTTACTGCTGCATTCGTTGTAGTCTGTAATGTACAAGTATAGTAGTTAAGTAGGTCATTACAGGTGGCGCCATTTTGACATGGGTTACTGCTGCATTCGTTGTAATCTGTAATGTACAAGTATAGTAGTTAAGTAGGTCATTACAGGTGGCGCCATTTTGACATGGGTTACTGCTGCATTCGTTGTAATCTGTAATGTACATGTATAGTAGTTAAGTAGGTCATTACAGGTGGCGCCATTTTGACATGGGTTACTGCTGCATTCGTTGTAATCTGTAATGTACATGTATAGTAGTTAAGTAGGTCATTACAGGTGGCGCCATTTTGACATTGGATACTGCTGCACTCGTTGTAGTCTGTAATGTACAAGTACAGTAGTTAAGTAGGTCATTACAGGTGGCGCCATTTTGGCATGACGTACTGCTGCATTCATTGTAATCTGTAACGTACAAGTATAATAGTTAAGAAGATCATTACAGGTGGAGCCATTTTGACATGGCGTACCGCTGCACTCGTTAGCTTTAATATTCTGACTACACAATAAACTTATATCAGCTTTTGATTACAACTAAGTTCTTACTTGGTTTGACATAACGCCTAGCTAGCCAGACTGATGACTCCAAAGGATGGGTTGCAACAAGGGTTCAAAAATAGATTTTTTTAAAATTCTGTGATTTGGTTGGGTTACATAATATTTTAAATTTGTATGTGTAAAAAATCTGATGAAGGCTTATTTGTGGAGATAATGGCTAACAAAGTGGGTGGGGTAAATTGACATGAGAAGCAAATTTTACTTTGAAGTTAAATAACTATTTCTGTATAGATCAGATCGAATTGAAATTTTGCATGTGCTTTCAATGTACTAAGTACAAAAGATTTATGGAATCATTAATCTTGTATATTAGTTTGTTGATTTTCTGTATTCGTCCTTCTATCAATCTCAGATTTTGCTTATTTTTGATGTACTCATTTTACGAAACTATCTCTACAGCTTTTACTTTTGTATGCATTGACATGATATTTTGTGAACATGATCCTATATAATGTAACTAAATATGTGTAAACGTTGGCTTAAATCTATTACATAGATCTAAAGTTATTTGACATTCAAAGGTCATTCTAAAAAGTCACTTTTTTTATAATTTTCAGCTATATCTTGATACAAAAATGGGCTTATCCAGTATATTTCTTTAAATAAAGTCACATGTATGATATTCTTGCTATTCTAAGTTTATTCTATGCTAATTTCACAGTAGACCTTGACCTTGACATACAGAACAATAATGACTGATGAAAAGGAAATTGTCCACTTGCCCATTCAAAAGCCTTATTATCATGTGCGTTAAAGTCAGTATCAATCGTGACTTTCCCACCGAACTAAGTATTTACAACTAGGATATTATGAAAGTAATCTTATTTCTTTAAAATTCACCTCATATACTAATTTTCATGATGAATTTTAGTTCAAAATCTTAAAACTTAATATTTTAAAATAATCTTTGAAGGTCAAGGTCAAATAACTTTAGTTTTATCCAATGGATTTAACCCAATGTTTACACATATTTAGTTACATCATATAGGCTCATGATCACAAAATATCATGTCAATCTATTTAAAAATAAAAGCCGTAGAGATGGTTTCGTAAAGTAAGTACATCACAAATAAGCAAAATCTGAGATTAACAGAAAGACGAATACAGAAAATCAACAAACCAATATACATGATTAATGATTCCAAAAATCTTCTGTCCCTAGTACATTGAAAGCACATGCAAAATTTCAATTCGATTTGATCTATACAGGAAAAGTTATTTAACTTCAAATTAAAAATTTTCCTCTCATGTCAATTTACTGCACCCACTTTGTTAGCCAGTATCTCCAAAAGTAAGGCCTTATCAGATTTTTTACACGTAGAAATAAAAAAAAATATTATGTAACCCTATCAAATCACAGAATTTAAAAAAAATCTATTCGTTGAGCAATTTTGAGCCCTTGTTGCAATCCATCCTTTGTAGATAAAGCTATTAAAATGAATGTGACGCTTTCAGGACCTCTTTTACATTGGATCAAGGTTTAAAATTTGTTTTTCATGTGACATTTTTGATGTTTTAATGTTTAAGACCAATGAATATCATGAATCTTTCGACATTTAATGGCTTTTATTCTACACTGGCAGTTTGAGGTCTATCTTAGGGTTAACTTGCAATAAATAGATTTCATTCATTTCACTATTCAAGCTATTGCCTTCATTGTTTTCTTAGTAAACTTAGCACATACCTGTTTCACAATTTGTCCCTATGTACCCAGCCACGCAAGTACAGGTGTACTGGTTTTGTTGGTTGTTACACGTGGCTCCGTTCTGGCATGGGTTACTTGCACATTCGTTAATATCTGGTGTGAAAAATAATATGTTGAAGTTTTCAAAATCTTGAGTGAGATAAATGCGATAATACGATTCCACGATTACGTCTTCTTCAAGTAAAATTGGGTTGCCTCGTCATACCAATGTCGCAAAATGTTTAACAAAACCAGTAGTAGAACTATTTACCAGTAATATTATGATCTGTGCTAGTAAATACATGAAAATCCCAACATTTGTTCAGTTTACGGCACCTCTGATAGGCTCTGAATTTTTTTTCAACATTTCGACTTAGAAATGAAATCAACTTTATGACGCCACCACTGTTTAATGACGTCATAGAGAATGTAATGACGTCATATCTCTTTGAT
Organism: Fragum sueziense; assembly: GCA_963680895.1. Classification (NCBI taxonomy): domain Eukaryota; kingdom Metazoa; phylum Mollusca; class Bivalvia; order Cardiida; family Cardiidae; genus Fragum; species Fragum sueziense. The sequence goes on along the minus strand of OY804609.1, from coordinate 1,694,797 downwards.
TGACCAACGTGTATATAAGAATAGTGACTGAACTTGATTATGTAATTGATTACCGGTATCGCAGTTGGTTCCCGTCCAGCCCCCGGCACAACTACACGTGTACTGATTCTGTCCATTACTGCACGTGGCACCATTCTGACACGGGTTACTACTGCACTCGTTAATGTCTGAAACGTAAAATAACACAAGTACACGTGTACTGATTCTGTCAATTACTGCACGTGGCACCATTCTGACACGGGTTACTGCTGCACTCATTAATGTCTGAAACGTAAAATAACACAAGTACACGTGTACTGATACTGTCCATTACTACACGTGGCACCATTCTGACACGGATTACTACTGCACTCGTTAATGTCTGAAACGTAAAATAACACAAGTACACGTGTACCGATTCTGTCCATTACTACACGTGGCACCATTCTGACACGGATTACTACTGCACTCGTTAATGTCTAAAACGTAAAATAACACAAGTACACGTGTACTGATTCTGTCCATTACTACACGTGGAACCATTCTGACACGGATTACTACTGCACTCGTTAATGTCTGAAACGTAAAATAACACAAGTACACGTGTACTGATTCTGTCCATTACTGCACGTGGCACCATTCTGACACGGGTTACTACTGCACTCGTTTATGTCTGAAAGGTGAAATAACACAAGTACACGTGTACTGATTCTGTCCATTACTGCACGTGGCACCATTCTGACACGGGTTACTACTGCACTCGTTAATGTCTGAAACGTAAAATAACACAAGTACACGTGTACTGATACTGTCCATTACTGCACGTTGTACCATTCTGACACGGATTACTACTGCACTCGTTAATGTCTGAAACGTAAAATAACACAAGTACACGTGTACTGATACTGTCCATTACTGCACGTTGTACCATTCTGACACGGATTACTACTGCACTCGTTAATGTCTGAAACGTAAAATAACACAAGTACACGTGTACTGATACTGTCCATTACTGCACGTTGTACCATTCTGACACGGATTACTACTGCACTCGTTAATGTCTGAAACGTAAAATAACACAAGTACACGTGTACTGATTCTGTCCATTACTGCACGTGGCACCATTCTGACACGGATTACTACTGCACTCGTTAATGTCTGAAACGTAAAATAACACAAGTACACGTGTACTGATTCTGTCCATTACTACACGTGGCACCATTCTGACACGGATTACTACTGCACTCGTTAATGTCTGAAACGTAAAATAACACAAGTACACGTGTACTGATACTGTCCATTACTACACGTGGCACCATTCTGACACGGATTACTACTGCACTCGTTTATGTCTGAAACGTAAAATAACACAAGAACATGTGTACTGATTCTGTCCATTACTACACGTGGCACCATTCTGACACGGATTACTACTGCACTCGTTAATGTCTGAAACGTAAAATAACACAAGTACACGTGTACTGATACTGTCCATTACTGCACGTGGCACCATTCTGACACGGATTACTACTGCACTCGTTAATGTCTGAAACGTAAAATAACACAAGTACATGTGTACTGATTCTGTCCATTACTGCCCGTGGCACCATTCTGACACGGATTACTACTGCACTCGTTAATGTCTGAAACGTAAAATAACACAAGTACACGTGTACTGATACTGTCCATTACTACACGTGGCACCATTCTGACACGGATTACTACTGCACTCGTTAATGTCTGAAAAGTAAAATAACACAAGTACACGTGTACTGATACTGTCCATTACTACACGTGGCACCATTCTGACACGGATTACTACTGCACTCGTTAATGTCTGAAACATAAAATAACACAAGTACACGTGTACTGATTCTGCCCTTTACTACACGTGGCACCATTCTGACACGGATTACTACTGCACTCGTTTATGTCTGAAACGTAAAATAACACAAGTACACGTGTACTGATTCTGTCCATTACTACACGTGGCACCATTCTGACACGGATTACTACTGCACTCGTTAATGTCTGAAACGTAAAATAACACAAGTACACGTGTACTGATTCTGTCCATTGCTGCACTTGGCACCATTCTGACACGGATTACTACTGCACTCGTTAATGTCTGAAAAGTAAAATAACACAAGTACACGTGTACTGATTCTGTCCATTACTGCACGTGGCACCATTCTGACACGGATTACTACTGCACTCGTTAATGTCTGAAACATAAAATAACACAAGTACACGTGTACTGATTCTGTCCATTACTACACGTGGCACCATTCTGACACGGATTACTACTGCACTCGTTAATGTCTGAAACGTAAAATAACACAAGTACACGTGTACTGATTCTGTCCATTACTGCACGTGGCACCATTTTGACACGGATTACTACTGCACTCGTTAATGTCTGAAACGTAAAATAACACAAGTACACGTGTACTGATTCTGTCCATTACTACACGTGGCACCATTCTGACACGGATTACTACTGCACTCGTTAATGTCTGAAACATAAAATAACACAAGTACACGTGTACTGATTCTGTCCATTATTGCACGTGGCACCATTCTGACACGGATTACTACTGCACTCGTTAATGTCTGAAACGTAAAATAACACAAGTACACGTGTACTGATTCTGTCCATTACTACACGTGGCACCATTCTGACACGGATTACTACTGCACTCGTTAATGTCTGAAACGTAAAATAACACAAGTACACGTGTACTGATTCTGTCCATTACTGCACGTGGCACCATTCTGACACGGATTACTACTGCACTCGTTAATGTCTGAAACATAAAATAACACAAGTACACGTGTACTGATTCTGTCCATTACTGCACGTGACACCATTCTGACACGGGTTACTACTGCACTCGTTAATGTCTGAAACGTAAAATAACACAAGTACACGTGTACTGATTCTGTCCATTACTACACGTAGCGCCATTCTGACACGGGTTACTACTGCACTCGTTAATGTCTGAAAAGTAAAATAACACAAGTACACGTGTACTGATTCTGTCCATTACTACACGTGGCACCATTCTGACACGGATTACTACTGCACTCGTTAATGTCTGAAACGTAAAATAACACAAGTACACGTGTACTGATTCTGTCCATTACTACACGTGGCACCATTCTGACACGGATTACTACTGCACTCGTTTATGTCTGAAAAGTAAAGTAAAGCTCGGCGTGAATTATTCTCTCAATCATTCAGTAGGGCTTGAGTGGCAATATATGCGAGTTTGGGTAAGTCCTGCATTGGTACTTTTCATCAATACAATGGGCTCATAATATATATTGTCCATTCACTGATTATGCTATGTAAAGTCAAAGTGTCCACACGCTACATCAATTTTTAGACTGTTCAATTCCTTACCTTTACATACTATCAAAATTATGCACTTTTTAATGAGATGCTATAATTTTTTTTTAAAATATGTAAGTATTTTTGAACACATTGGTAGAAACATGCTCCGCATGTGGCGCTGAGGTGAGGACTTATTTCAAAACCCGCGATGCATTAGGAAATAAACCTTAAACAATTCAATTCGACATTTCTGAAAGTTATGGACATGACGAAGGTTTCTGTAGATCATGTAGAAATTGGTTCATAAGTGTAAACGTGCTGTGGCACCAGTAAATTGTACCCCGAAAACTGACTGGAAAATACAAATGGCAACCGCAAAGATATCAAAAGAGAAAGTGTAATTTGGAATTTGGTACTAAACACACAACAAATCATATTATTCGTATGACAAGGATATCAGAAGGGTCTGCTTAAACCATTCCTAAAAGAGGTTTGGTTTGCTATGTAAAATTGATTGAATGATACTATATATTTGCTTACAAACATACAGAAGAAAGTATAAAATCATAAAAGTGTTGCCTAAATGCTTTCGTCATCTGTTGGCAAATACAGTAGATGATAAAGAATGTAAACCAAACAGAAATATATACACTAAGGAATACATTACAAAAGATATTAGACTAGATATTGACTAGACATTGCCAAGAGAAAGACAATGCTAGCTGTATTCTTTGATATAAATGGTCAAGTTGTCCAAGCTGCAGTACCCAGATGCCTTATAGTCGGAGGGATATTTTACAAATGAGCTATGCATCAATGTTTTGCTATACGCTAGCTGAAGACTGATTGGAATATTTTCACGTGCTTCATGACGGCGTGCTTGCACACATAATTATGAAACCAGCATTCTTGAAAAGGAGAAGGTTTATTGTTTCCCCCATCTACACTACCCTATAGATCTTATTCAGAGAGACATTTTCCTGATAAATAAATGAGAAAAGTTTCAGGACGGAAATCTGCCTGTCGAAATGAAGCTTGTTTGGCCATGTATAATTGTATCATGGATGTATAATTCATAGCGAATTACCGAAACGGTATATGAGAAATTATTTCGGAACTAAAAAGAAAGTGTTCTAGCGTGTATATCATAAAATAGAAAGTGCATTGAAGGAAACAAACTAAAATAAATTGCATAGAATCATTTTTACATTAGTTATCTAGTCTTGATCAGAAAAGCCATCTTTCGTACACGTACTTAAAACAAGCTGCAGATACGAGGCTAATTGTTGAAAAGCGACGCTTCTATACAACACTAAGTCTTACCGGTGTCACAATTCGTCCCTGTCCAACCTCCAGTACAATCACAGGTATATCCCCAGGCGTAGTTTGTACAGGTCGCTCCATTTTTACAAACACCTGTAGCGCACTCATTGGTATCTGAAGCAGCAAAAAACAAGTTGTCACTTATAGCCTTCAAACTATTTGAATATCATACAAGTACAGCTTAACTTAGTTTCTTTTTATAATACACCGTCCTGTTATACCCTAGTTTCTCCTTATTTGTAACGTTTCGTCGATGTAGCGTAGGAAATAAGGAGACACCGGGGTATCCAAGTATGATGATACATATACTGTCTCAATATATTCTCTCTTACATGTACAGTGATAAATTCTATCTTTAAAACGCTTATTTTTCATAAGGAGTAGCTTTCAGTTTTGACAAGTCTTAATTAATGTCATTTGTTAATGGGTTGATTGTACATACCTAGCCACCAAGTGTTATGCACGACTGTTCCACTTGTAGATGCCTGATTGTTAGTTCCACTAGACAACGCGTTTGCGATACAAATAAGCGCTCCATTTGAAGTGCTTCCGGGCTGCCAATATCGAAACATACTGTCCGTATAGGCGTACACTAGACCGCCGTACGTGCAGGGGCTCGCGTGTGTTCCTGTCTCTATGGCTAGGCCACCACCTCCAGGAAACCGAAACCCAGAATTAGAACCGCTCGTGGCTTGGACCTAAAATAAAATGTTTCGCCTGATAGAGTGAAAAAGTACTGTCAGTGAAATTATTTTCATCTATAATTATATAGTTTTTACTCGCCAATAAAAATTACTAGTAAGATATAAAGTAAAAGGGTCAATTGAAGGTGTACACAGCTATCCTCATAAGTCTCTGGACTAAGATAGTTAAAGAGTTTCTGAGAACGTGCTGAGGCCTTAATATTTTTACCAAGAAAAGGGAGAACAATTTAATCGTCGACTAATTTTAGGCAAAATCAACTATCCACCGAATCCTATGCGTTCTTGTGGTAATATGCTATCATACAAAGGTTGCGACCTGGCAACAAGTATACTAAGCAAAAGTGAAAATGTTTCGCCTATACTGCTTCATATTTCTTCTAAATACAACAAGTAAAGAAATTAAACGAATGTGCTTAGCATTGTTCATTGACTTGGTTGTGCCAAACACTAAACGTTTGGATGATCTAAATTACGGGGATGAAAAATGGACACTTTAAACGTGGCAGGTGTCCGTTTTTTCAGGTGTACAATTTGAACGGACATTTTACACAATTCAAACCCTTAGAAATCCGAGCAGAAGACTTTAAACCATGCCAGTATGCACGGAATGGTAGTCTGACAACTTACCAGTCAGAAAATGTAAATAAGATTGCATAACATTGTTTAAAAGCTTTAAAAAATCATGTTAGAAAAGCAGAATTTTCATTATGTTGCAAAGCTTGAAAATTGTACAATGTAATCTCCATAGGAAATTGAAATCGCTAAAGCATGGACATCTGGGAACAATCATAGTCGAAAAAAGGGTTACAAATCCCCTGTAATGCCTGCATGATATTAAAAAAAAAAAAAAAAAACAACCAAACAAACAAAACAAAACAAAACGAAAGCCGTGATAAATTTGTGAATTTCAAACATTTTAAAGTCCCTATTTGCTTATGTTAAATGAGGTGATTCACAAATTTGACAGACTAGACCTTTATTTTAGAGCTACAAATGATAAGAGAGTTGGTTTTTTGTGTTTTTTTCAACCCGGATATGATCAATTCCTAAAAATAGTGAATCGTTTCCTGCACATGCGCATATGTGACATTAGATGATATTAGCCCTAAACACATTAAGGGTCGTAACTCTAACATTAAAGGAGACAAGGCAAAGATATTTCGACAAAACAATTGCTGAATGCCTAGGAAATAACGTCAAACTATGTTTCAGGCTGTTAGTTCGATACTTTTCCAGAAGCAAGAAATCTTGCAGTGTAAAGTGTTCAATTTTGCTCAGTATAGTTCCACAAAAAGTGTGCTTATGTACATCATTAACATACATCAACACACCTACCCAAGCCCTGGTAAATGTGGTATCTAAAGATCCGACATTAGTTACACTCTGTTGAAGGTTCGAACCCCTGACAGATGTACTAAGTCCGTGTGTGCCTGTTCTGTTTGGAGCAAGTGAGGACCCCGCCCATGCGTATATATCAAGAGTACCCTCAGTAAATGTACCAGAGGCTGCATACCCGTCTCCTCCAGTAAACAAATCTGCAAAATTAACAAAGACATACTAATCGTTGATTAAATTGGGATTGAAAATTATTTAGGTCAAATGGGGTTATTCAGTGCACCTCTATATGACAATGAATTCCTGATTCTCATCTTATCATTACTACTTAAAATCTTGATGCCCTGTTTCTGACTGCTAATGACTATCTACCCTTTGGCGACAGGAAAGGATATTCGGCACGGTCGGGAATTGAATGCTTCCATATGCATGGGAGTTTTCCCCGTGTGTCTTATTACACGAGTTATTGATAAAGGATGCAGGAAAGTCTCCTTTTACGTGTACGAACTGCAAACAGTGTAGTTCTGATCGATACATATCACAAGAATAAACTGACATTCTTGTTCAAATCACGAAGTTGATGTTTGATCTGTCACTGCCTTCTCTACATTCACAGATAACTATCGGGGACAATGTTTGGCATGGAATAGGACAAAACTAGTTTATACCATTATACCAATAAAATTGCAGTTTATTTTTAGATTTCGCCGTTATATTTCGCATAAACAAAAGAACCAGCTAGTTTATGTGACGTCTATACGTAGCCACGCCCCCGTCTCCTATGAACCGCTAGCGAACAATAAGTCAGTCCGAGCCTGTATAGTAGATTCTACGCGATATAAACATTCAATGCGCTGAGCGCATTTAAATGTTTATTTCGCCTAGAATCTACTGTACAACCTCTATCTAAAACATATACTCACATCCTCGGGTGGCTGTTGGTATCCATACTCGTATCTGTGAGCCGCTAAAACCGCACACTACATACCCATTATACTGATATGTTTGGTCTGTATAGTATACAACCGTCGATCCTGCGGGGAGAAAGTTAACCCATTACCAGACGGCAAACATTTGGACTGTCCCAAATTAAAGGCGCTGGAGGCAATTTCATGTTGATGGAATTTGTTGAAAAACAGTCTGTCCATTTTGGGATAGGAAGACATTGTTGAAAATAAGAAATGGCTTGTCCGATGTACAGGCTGCTTGGTGTTGATAAAGCTTGAATTGTAGTAAAATATAGAAAAGAAAATGATGATAATCAACAGTTTCTTCTTTTGTCTCATGTTCTCCCTAGAATTTCTGTTAGTGACGTCTGAATACATGGTGATGTAAATTTCTTTTTCTAGATCCTCGCTCGTTTATTTATCTTATTATCAATTTGACAGATAATACTTCAGGTAGTTCACTCCTAATGATATTCACACGACGTCAGAATAAATCCTACGACGTGGTAGATATTCGTCAATAGAACGTTAGCGACGTCACAAGAAAAATTCCGTCGTCGAGTTTAAGTCATTACTAAAATATATCGTCGTGACATATTGTTGTTAATATTGCAATTATTCTTACGAATATTAAAATGCTTTTTGTGTGTGCTTGTTTTTGTCATGAAGTTAACATATTGCTGAAAGAATCACAAGCCACGTTCTACCGTCAAGTCAGTTTACAGTAAGATCCAGTGTCAATTTAGGTAGTCCTGTGTTCGAAACAAAGATGTCGAGATTAAAGTCGCATATACCACTAATATTTGAGGTTACACAATTGTCCATTTAACAACCATGTAAAATACATTCATCTACATTTCATTTACTAGTATTCTCCGGTATTGAAAACCATTGCAATACGCTTACCCATCGAGTCGGACACTTTCCCGTTAGAAAAAGTAGTTCTGCAGATCACAAAGGAGGGATAATCACCGAGTCCGTGGTTCCTTGATATGTAGTACTCCGCGGCTGAAATAAGATGGTTTAATTATTACACCTAACACTTTGCATACTTTTATTAAACCCAATTTTTCTGAAGGTAAAATAATATGAAGTTTTTAAGTTTGTGCGCTAAGTTTAGACTCGCTGTGGGCGGGACTCAAACAAGTATGAAAAAACTGAGGGTGTATCACCATCAACTTTTATCCAAAAATAAACACGCTTGGGACTAACCTAACACAAAAATGGCAGCTACTTGGCGTCATTAAATTTATATTCAGCTAATTTTCAAACGATCTACCACATTCAGCCCATTCTTGGCGTGATTCTGCCTGCTATCAAACCGAATTCAAATTGGTATTGTATCAAAAAAATTTAAGCGTTATCTGCAAGTAAACGCTTAGAAAGGAATTAAGCCAGATAAGGTATGCTTATGAGTTTGACGTACAATTGCTGGATCGCGCCACCACACTGATCCCGGTGGCAGAGTAATCTGGGCTCGGTAATGAGGAAGACTTCCAGGCTCGAACCTTTACTGATGCTGAATATGTGTCCTCGCTTGTAGGACCCTCCCAATATGGCGATGTCCCTGAAAAAAGGAGAAATTCATGTTAATGGGCCGGGATATGAAAAACTGTCCTTACCATGTTATTTAGCAATTAAAGCAATCATCGACATATACATGATTTATTTGTCTCAAAGACGTCCTCCAGAAGAAAACAATAATTATGTTTCGCAGATATAGACAATTCACGTGTCAAAATGAAACATTTGATTGACCATTCGATATATTGACCAGTTAACCCTTTTCAAAGCAAGACATTGTTTTTGAAAAATAAAATTAGGATAACACACCAACTGCTGAAGTCCATTTTATTCGCCAATATAATTGTTTTAAATTCTGGCTTAATAGATATCGTTGTTGTTTTCTTTTGTGTTGTCATATTAGTGAATCCCAAATTGTGCTGTTTTGGAAATAGTTAATGCATTTATTACCTGTATAAATGACTCTTCCCTGGTACCCGTTGTTTCTGTTTGGTGCGTAAACATACACAGATGTGCTGTCGTACTGGTAAACTACGCCTCCAAATGCATCCGGTTGGTCGTCATCTCGAATTTGGTGACCTTAAAGACAGAAGTTCTAGTTTGATTTGAATCTGGAAAAATACTTTTATGATATTCGGATCCAGATCTTTCGGGTCTTCCACACGGTTAAATCGTGATTATGTTCATTTTTATTAATCACTTGATTACGGAGTAAAGTTGGTAACATATCCAGAAAGTAGATACCGATGTAAGACCTGGATAATCGGCTATGTGACCAGTTATGGAACGGAATCTGTATGGTGCGAAAAGACGATTTAAAAGGAGGTACATGTAATTTTCATTGCTCTCAAATTTTGAATTTTTGACTTTCGTTGTTTTTTTGCCATTTTCACAAAAAATGTTTAGAAGATTCCCCTGAAATCTCAGTACGCTCAATTATTCCGTTGTTACGGAAACTGGCGATATTGCATTTAACAGTTCTTTAAAAATCCTTGGACTTACGCCCGGTATGGAAGAAGTCGAAATATAATGATCATATAGGAAATGCATTTCACAGGTCTTACCTTTGATGTTATTTTGCTTTGTGGGACGGTGAGTATTTACAACGAAATAATGCCAAGTCTATGTCACTAACCTGTAGCCTGGAAGACATATCCGTTATTGGTACCGGAAGTGATCTTGACCTGAACGTCGACCACTAACGGTGTCTCTCCCAGGCCGTGATTAACGGAAAACCACGTTTGTGACGTCGTTGACGTGGCCTGAATTGTGGTCCAGCTGCTTTCATAGTCCGGGGTCACAAACAAACCATTGGCTGAAAAGGAGAATTGACTCTTTCTAAAACAGGTGTTCTATCAGACGTCCTTATTACCACATATTGGCACATGTACCGGAAGTGGTCTCCACCACCAGAGCTACCACCAGTGGCGTCTCTCCAAGACCGTGCTTCACTTCATCACTTTATCCTCTAAAACTAGGTTCTGGATTTACGTTCTAACTGGAACATGCATGGAAATGTTTAAAAGCAATGAGAAGGAAAATTAATTCTATAACCATTATTTTCTATTTTTGATTCCATCATTTGCATCCGATTTAAACGGATTTTCAGGCTTTCCGAAATTGTCTGCTTAACTTTTGAATATGGTTATGTTCGTAGTTTCGGTACTTTGAAAGGATAAAATGATAATCATTTGATATCTAATCTGATCTTGGACACTGCCCAAGAACTTGGGCCATATAGATTCAGGACTTTGCATTGAAGTTTCGCCAATTTGACGGAATCCAACCAGCGTCCTTACGCACAGGACAATAAAAAAGGCAATTTTACTTACTATCCGCGCATCTCCCGCATATGATGGTAGTAAGAAACAATGTTACACCAAGTAGATAGTGCATCCTTGTTCTTTCTTCCAAACTAAAAACGAAAATGTAACCGTCGTTATAGATAAAAAACAACAATGTTACATCAAGTAGGTAGTGCATCCTTGTTCTTTCTTCCAAACTAAAAACGAAAATGTAACCGTCGTTATAGATAAAAACAACAATGTTACATCAAGTAGATAGTGCATCCTTGTTCTTTCTTCCAAACTAAAAACGAAAATTTAACCGTCGTTATAGATAAAAACAACAATGTTACATCAAGTAGATAGTGCATCCTTGTTCTTTCTTCCAAACTAAAAACGAAAATGTAACCGTCGTTATACATAAAAACAACAATGTTACATTACGTAGGTAGTGCATCCTTGTTCTTTCTTCCAAACTAAAACGAAAATGTAACCGTCGTTATAGATAAAAACAACAATGTTACATCAAGCAGATAGTGCATTCCTGTTCTTTCTTCCAAACTAAAAACGAAAATGTAACCGTCGTTATAGATAAAAAAACAATGTTACATCGAGTAGATAGTACATCCTTGTTTTTTCTTCCAAACTAAAAACGAAAATGTAACCGTCGTTATAGATAAAAACAACAATGTTACATCCAGTAGATAGTACATCCTTGTTTTTTCTTCCAAACTAAAAACGAAAATGTAACCGTCGTTATAGATAAAAACAACAATGTTACATCAAGTAGACAGTGCAATCTCGTTGTTTCTTACTAACTAAAATGTAACAAAGTTTATGGTCAAATGCAGCAATGTTATAGCTCACGATACATCACCTGGTAGAGCAGGTGATAGTTAAAAACGGATCACCAAATAGAAAACATAGTTTAAAGTTGAGTTGCTTTTTTCTTCTAAACTAAAAAGAAAAAAAATGCAACATAGGTTATGGCCGGATTCAACAATGCTATAACGGAGAAGAAAATTTCCATTTACATGTAAACTGTATATTTCAAATTCCCATTTTATTTTTAAGTTTGTCTTGATGCCATGATTGGTTATTCTAAGGTATGTTTTAAAATGAATGATATCTGTTTTTTGAAAATGTTGCTGATAACCGAAAACGCGCCTTCAAAGTTGAGACCGAAATGACAAATTCCATAAATATCGGAACTGCTGTATACATCAATTTGTTTTATTTTTAGCACAAACATATGAATTTCCTGTAAACGGCGAAATAATTTGGCATGAAATTTTTCAGAATTTTCAAAAAAATGCTCTTTCAGATAAAAATAAAAGTAAAATTTTCGATAAAAATATCTGAAATGAGACTTTAATACAAAAATTTATTCCCCGTAAACGACACAATACTTTGGCACGACAATATTCTCTTTAAGATAGAAATAGAAATAAAATTCACGAGAAAATAGCTATGAACTGTATTTTCAAAGATAGGAGATACGGTAGAATAAATGCTGGAAATGAGTAAAATTTGTTCTTCTATTCTATAATTCTTCTATAATTCCCACATGAAACTTATTTCTATATTTTTGCACTCATCTTTAAATTTATTCCTTTAGAATTTGATTAACACGGAATTGAATGTTCACGTCTTCTTTAACAACAAGAACAACAGTAATTCGAAATAACCAATATCCAGAGATAGACAATTGACTTTTTCAAACAAACGCTTTGAAGAAATGATAATGGAAATATAATAACATTACCTACATAGTGAAACATTTGCCTGTTACAAAACCTGCTTATTATTTGGGTCATTAATTTAATCATTTTTCAACCGACAAAATTTTAGGGTCCCGATTCGAAAGCTTGTGCGGGACGACAAAATCGCTGATGATTAAAACAGGGATTTATGTACAAATAAGCTCAGAAAATATTTAGCCAAAAGAAGGAAAAGCTGACTCACATTTTCCTCTTTTGTCTTAATGTTTTCCTAAACCTTTCTCTTGGGTGCGTCAAAACCTTGTCTTGTGTTGGAATGTGTTAATAAAACTAATAAAGTTCAAAAGCACTTGTTTTTAATCTGCTTAAGGTGTCATAAGTTTTTCCTCTTCATAACTTTAAGCCTTCCTTTATTTGGAATTTTATATCGGTCGATACCCTAAATTTTTCTTACTCCAAATCTAAAATAGGACTACAACACAACAATGGGCATATACACAAAGTACCGCTGAAGTGGTTATTTTCCTGATGTAAATGAATTTTTTTTAAAAAAAGGAGCAGCTCATACCCCTTTTTCTCGAAATGAAAAGGAATTTTGAAAATTTCCCGAACGACAGAAGCAAATTTCCCTGTTCAAATAAGAAAGTGACGACTTGTGTATACTAGTATATCATCAGTATTATCGAACATACGATTAAAATACGTCCGAGCGCGAAGTATGGGTGTGTTTAAGGTCAGTTTGGAGAGCGGTCATATGACCCACAGATCTTGTGTCTATTCTGCGGCACCAAATGCCTATGCTACAATTTTCGTCAAATTTTTAAAGCGAAACATTTTCCTTTTTGTGATGGTGAATGTCAAATGAAGTATTTTTTTGCTCTAAATGTAAACATCTGCCATTTGAAATTATAGATATTTTTGTCACAATTAGGCTAAAACTGGCTGGATGGGGTAAGATAAAATCAAATACCTTTTTATTTCGATGGAAAGGTATGCTGATTTTTTGTTTTAGAAATATCTCTTCATATTATCTTCAAAATATCAACAAAAAAAAAAAAAAAAAAATAAAATAAATAAATAAAAAAAAAATATTCATTGGGTATTTTTTGCGAATGGAAAAAAAATTTGCAAAATGTCCTAAAAATGTGATTTTTCAACTTTTCCCATATTTTTTCCCAGAGAATGGGTTTAAAATATTTCTTTCAATCATGTCATCACTTTTGTACATAAAATTATGTGAAGTCTCTAAATTGATATATTATTCGAAATTATCCATTCAGAATAACTTTCTATATGACTTAAAAACATAAGGGTAGTTTTGCGAAAATGGTCATTACTAGTCAAGGGCAGATAATTCTGACACAAAAACGTCCTACGAAACTAACCCTGATTTTTTTTATATTTTGTTAAGGAAATGTTACTTTACAACATAATATATACAAATAAAAAAATCATTGGGCGGATAAAAAATAACCACTGAGTCCAAACTTACCTTAAGTAATTTACGGGTTAATGGCAATTTTGTCTATCTAAGAAAACCCCAGAGTTATGGCTTTTAGCATAAAAACGCATATGAATGATAAGTTACCCAATGTCTATTAATTTTATACGAAAAACTAAACAATGTTTGAATAAAACACTTTCACCATTTATCTATTACTTTAGATTTATGACAATTCCTTTAATTTTTCTTGTAAATTTCGAAAGATTTTTGTGTATCTAAACATAAGTTTAAGACAATATTTGTAAATTGTATTCTAAAATAAGTTTCAGGACTTTGCTATTTTGGAAAGAGTCAAATATATAATTAAGAGCAATTGTATTGTAGTATTACATTATCCGTATTAACCTACTCACCTGGTCAGGGTACTATACCCTTACCTAATTATCCCCTATTTCTTCCAATCCAAAAACGGCAAAAATATGGGCAATCCGATTTGAAAACTGCTGTTGACGGATGTTGCTTATCCATTAAAAGATAAAATCTACGAGTATTACAGCACAGAAACTCAGAGATGAATTGAGGAAATGCTGAAATCAGTATCTTCTCTTAAACGACTCGTTGATTCCCAGGATTTATCTAATGGCGACGTCAAAAGCAGTTCTAGTTTTGGAAATGGTTAGATATGTCAAACTCGACAGGTGCTTCAGAAACAAAATGGATGCGGAAAAAGTTCAATATGTGTTTAGTTTTAACTCTTTCACAAACTAGACATGAGGTGCGTTCTTTAGAGCGAGATTTTTTAAGATTTCTTAAGATGTTTTTGATACAGCGTCTTTGAGACCGATATTATAAGCGAGGTGTTCCGAATGTTCCATACTTCATACAAATGACGTAATCATGAAAGAAGTATAGAGCAATTGCTGCTCGAAGTGATCGTCTCAAGAATCTTGCTCAAAAGAGCGCTTTATCCTAAATCATCTTAAGAAATCTCAAGATATCTCAAGAAATCTCACTCTAAAAAACGCGGCTCTGGTTTTGAAACTAGAATTGTCATGTTTTGTTTCCCCAATATTTCCATATACAAGTATTGACTTCTAAACCAATCGTTCAGTTTCATCAGAGTATTCAAGACGTATTTTTTCTACTCAATGATCCTCGACACGTCAAGGACAAGAATCACGTATCGCAAATCTGTCAAGACCTAGTTAACCACGGGGGATAATCACGTGATACAACAATATCAGAATATTTTCAATAATTTTGTTAATTTAATACGGGACCGATTTTAATTATGTTTAATGCAGAGAAGGTGGACATAACTCACGTATTAGATAGACGTTATTTTTGAAAAATAAGGTAATAAAAAATTATTGAAGATCAACCAAAAATATGGTTGATCTTCAATAACCTTTTCATCAGTATATGTTTTTTCAAAAATCCAAAACGTCCATTTTTTCCTGGTATTTTCTCGTCTTATGTGCTTCAAACCGAATTGAAATTGGTCAAGTATTAACAAAAATATTGATGATTTTCTGCAATTCTGATTCACGTGATTAACCACCATGTTGACGTTAACTGCATTCTTGGTCTAAGCGTTTCGTAGTACAACTGAACAGCAAAAGTACGTCTTTAGTGCTTTGATGAAATTATCCCCAGGTCTTGTTTTCGGAATGGATTAAAATTAAACCGCTTTGGAGGAAAATGTGATTATCTATGTATAATAAACCGATTCATCACTATTAATAACAAGCTCCGGCTTTATTACGGTATATCATTAGAGATATATCTCTTTTGCACAATAGGATTTAGTGAAAAGTCCGAAATCTACAATTCCCCAGAAACGTCCGCAATGCCTGCATCCTGTTCTTCTCCCCCCAAAACAGTAGACTGGAATAAAACTCATGCTTGTTCTGTAATTCGGGTTCACTCAGCCCAATAGTATTTAGAAAACAGAACTCGGGAGAGCTGTTATTCAACCCTTTCCCAAACGACAAAATGCTAGGGTGATCCACTTCAAAGACTGCCACAAATGACAAAAATGGAAGGTAATAAAGATAGAATTTGTGTAAAATATTGTATACAAAAATATTGAGACAAAAGGAGAAACTGCTGGTTATCAGCAGTTTCTTCATTTGTCTCAATGTTTTCGTAAGCCATTTCTATCAGGGACGTCAAAACCAGGTCTTGTAAGGAAAATGGTTAAAAAAAGGGAAATTTTGTCTTTCATTTAATCATGAATGTTAGGTATGGCTATCCATAGTGCCTTTCCATAGTGCCTTTTGGGGAACTTACATTCGCACTTTTCAATCGGTAGAATCTAACAGGTTTTTTTCGAATTTATCAACTTATATTCCAAACTCCACACAGCGACAATGCCTTACATTATCACTGCAGGCCTAAAAATCACATGGCCATGGTGAATGACACGTGATATCGTAAAGGTGTCGGAAATTTAAACGGTGTCTCTGAAATCAGTTTTAATCCAATTTTATTCTTTATTTAGATTCATATCTGACACCTCATATTCTTAAAACACTACTTACAACTCGTAAACTTACCTTTTTAGATAAAAATCTAATTCAAAAAAGTTCAATTACCTAAAATCTTGGTAACTCAAATCTCTGCCTGCAGAGATCTACCCAATTCCAATTCAGGGGAGATAACTGCGATGGAGATTGCTTATATTCAAGGGGTTGTGATAAAGTACACAGTATGCACAAATGATGGTACAATTCCCGGATCTTACTTTCTTGAGGCCAAACACAGTGGATTATTCAAACAATCAAACGCGATTTTACACAATAGATGTGCACGTTGCCTACTTTTTGGATACAGGAAAATGCTTGCGTTTGGTTGTTTGACAAAACAAGCCAAGAGTGGGTAAGGACCGGGAATGAAGCTCTCAAAATCTGTTTGAAAATTAGAAAAAAGACAGAACTTGAAGCGAGCGATTTTTGCGAGTGTACATTTCCAATGTGTCTAATGGGATAGCCTCCCTGCGTTCTTAAGGATGGGGGTAATTGTATTGGCGAATCTTATGTTAATTAAATCGCTTTAAAATGTCTCGGAAGTCGTTTCTTTATTTCTTTATTTTCTACAATGTTTTCCATAGTCATTTTGTTGTGAGGAGTCAAAAATAGTCAACGTGTGGTAATGGGTTAAAAAAGGGGACCAGACTCCTTTTATCCAAGATTTCTTCGTGGCAATAGACAATTTGGTGATTAACCCATTACCAGTCAGTGATTATTTTTGATTCCCAATAAGATAATGGATTTCGAAAACATTGTAGAAATCGTAAAGAATTTGCTTGTTACAAGCAATTTCTTCATTTACCACAATGTTTTCTTCCAAAATGACCAAAACATGTATAATTTAATTCTCTTTAATAGGTCGTCAGCAACATTACTGAGTATGAGCAAGTCTAAAATTGTGTCGTCAGTTAATGGGTTTATTTAATTTGATTTATTTGGGTTAAACTCCGTTTTCAACTGCTATGGTCATATCGCAGCGGCTGGAGCACCTAACCATCGATTCCTGTAATTGCTCATACAAGTACAACCACAACATCCTAACCGAGCCCACATAGGTTAATCAATTCCCAAACAAGACATGGTTTTGACGTCCCTGATAGAATAGGCTTGTGAAAATACTGAAGCAAAAGAAGAAAATGCTGATAACCAGCATTTTCTTCTTTTGCCTCAATATTTTCTATGTTAAAATTTGAACAAATGTTTACTTAATTAATATCCAATTTGTGGTCTGCAGCAGCTTTTAAATTGGAAAGCCCCACAGATTGGTCGTTTGGGAAAGGGTTAAGGAGTATCTAACCATCGGTGATTTGTGTCTTTTGACTACTATAGATTATCAGCAGGTGACATAGACTAAGATCAGACTTGATGCATAACGTAGACTGATCTTGGTCCATGCTGCATTTAAAAGCAGGAATAGTAAAGGATCCGCTTGATAGGACTTATATGACTCAGTGTACGTTGATCATAATTTTCATCACAATAAACTGCCGATCCGTTTGAGTGTAGATTGTAGTTGCACTTAACCCGTTACTGCACAGTGACGCCTTTTGACTAACTCACAAGACATGGCTCGGGAAAACGTTGTGGAAAATGAAGAAATTGCTTGTGAAAAGCAATTTCTTCATTTTTTACAACGTTTTCTTACCCAAAATGTAAAGAGTTTTGAAATTTTATCAACATCAAATAGTCGTCTACAACACCTTTGAAATTGGAACAGTCCAAATGTTGTCGTCTGGTAATGGGTTAAGAGAAATGTGTGCTAAAGAGAAATGTGGACGGACAGATAGACAAGATGTTTTCTATATACCCTAAACTTTGTTTGTGTGTGTCGGGGTTGGGTGAAATGACACGAAAGCGTAATCCACAAGTGTTTAGTTGTTTACGTTTGTGTCCAGCTTCTCCCTTTCCCCAAATATCTTGACGAATACAGGTAGAGGGATCTGAGCAGACACTACATACAACATTTCAAGATGCTCGGTCATATGATTTGGGAGAATATGATTATTTTTGTAATTTTGAACTGATGGGTAAGGGGGCAGACGGACGGACAGACAGATGAATCACAGCGTGCAACAATCAACGGCTGTGAGCACTATAATTGAGCTTCTCTGATAGATTGAGCGGGATTGTAAATGAACAATATACAATTCTTTCTTTCTTTTTAAGTAGACGTTTAACGTCTAATTTTATAAGATCGGTTTCGGACATACGTAATGGACTTTATCACCAAAAACCCCGATCTAAGAGACTGATGGCCGTTTCAAGAAAACTGACCTGTCTCTATGAACAATCACTATAAAGCCTCAACCGGTCGTACGTGCTCATGTGTGCGGTCTGCGTCTAAATAGTACGTTTAGTTGTGTGATGCACGCACGTGCAACGTACGATCTTGGTGGACGCAACCACGACGCAGACTGCACGCTGCAAAGAATTGACCGGACAATTCTTTAAGCCTCTCTTACAACCCGTCGTGCGTCTTTTTAAATCGTACGTTTTAAAACTCTGCAAAATCGCACGGTTTATAAAGACGCACAACGGGTGTAAGAGCGCCTCAAAATATTGTCCGGTCAATTCTTTGCTGCGTGCAGTGTGCGTCGTGGTTGCGTCCACCAAAATCATACATTGCACGTGCGTGCATCCCACGACTAAACGTATGTTTTAGACGCAGACCGCACGCAGACCGCACACAGGAGCGCGTGCGACCGATTGTAAGAGAGGCTTTAGCCTCTCTTACAACCCGTTGCGCTTCTTTATAATTCTTTAAGGTATACAACCCATCATTAAAACACCATTTTCTAGTCATACGATACGTATCAAATTACAAAAAACACTTGAAAATACACTTCACATTAAGTCGATTCACTGTTCCAGATTTCAAGAGTATGCTTTAAGAAGAAAATAATTTACAAATATTAATTCTCTCTATATTCATATGCAAGGGAGGTAATTTTGAACATTTTTGTCAAATATTGCGATAAGTATGCATTAATTCAAAATTCTAAACCGTTCAAAATGCATAATCCCAGCAAGCAATTTGTATGGGTCCCATATGGGTCCCTTATGGGCACCTTTATGGGTCCCATAAGGGCAACCCATATGGGACCCATTTAGGATGTGCAACCGGGGGCCATATGGGTCCTATCTGGGCAGCCCATATACATGCAATCTGGGACCCATATGGGTCCCAAATGGGCAGACCCATATAGACAGCCCTGATCTAACCCATTTCTATTGGCTTTCGTTTGGTGTTGATCAAAGATGAAAACCTTCCAGAGCTTCTCGCTCAGAAGGGGTATTTATTCCCCATCTAGTCCTTGGGCCAGGACCAGGAAAATAGGGTAAGTATTACCAGTAAAAAGGACAAAACGACACCTATATATATTGGTAGATACACATCTGACGGGTCTTTTTCAGTGATGATATCCGACATAAGGAGTAGCTAAATATGTTTTACCCTTACCTTTATTTAGGTACCCTTCACGACGTGAATGACACCCTGGTTTGGGGTAAGGGAAAGGGGAAAATTGATAAGAAATATTAAATGAATGTATATATCTATTTATTTGAATCCATACGTATGAGTATGTATTTTACTACTTATGAATTGTCAATTTTCAATTTTGTAATAATTATGACGTCATTACTCCTCTTCGAAATATGCTTTATGTGCAAACAAGTATAAGAATTGGCCGAAATATTCGAAACAAAGTATTTTTTTAAAGTATTATTTATTTCTTACGCAAAATTGTGGGCATATTAGATAATGTTTCAGTCTTTATATCATTATCTTCTGTTATGATAGATTTTTAGCCTGCTTACCCGTAGAAAAAGGGACTTTTCCAGTCGATTTGGTGTCGCCGTTGGCTAAAGCTGTGGTTAGGTGTTTTTTTTGTAAAAGTGGCATATCTCTGGGTTTACTAACGCCATTACTCTAAAACTTTACACATGTCTCTGTGACCATTATACAAACCTCTAGACAGACATCTATTGCCCTTGCATTGAATTTCGAGTAATGTTTACCTTTTTGGGCATAGAAATTCTTCATCAAACTTTTATGAGCATCTGTCAAATATCTGTCACAAAAAAAAAATTGTTTCTGTCACAACGATTGCTTTCAAACATGACACGTGCTTTTGCTTCTAATATCAGCCTCTTTTATGTTATCTAGTAACAGTTAACGTTTTATCGTTTGGTATTTCTTTAGTCATTTTCATGCAATATTCACTCATTTGTAAGCATTGGTAATTTTGCATATTATTGTAAATCTGTAGGGCAAACCAACCCTTTTGAAAGTAAAATAAAACACCCTAAATCCAATATCGTTTTTTTTTTAAATAGACAATGTCCCTATAGTTTAGGAAAACACTGATACAGTAAACTGCATACATTATTATAAATAATTGTTTAATATTTTAACATTTCCTTTGCACATTTACACTAATGATTGAATGATTATGATGATGAACAGACAGAACTGGTTCAAACAATCAAGTTTGATACTTTAAGAATTCAAAACAGAATCAAAACACAAAACATAGGATAAACAAAACGGGCAACTGCAATATATTTAAAGTTTATTGTCATCTTTTAAAATGAAGTTGGTAGGTCGTATACATGTATAGCAGATTCTTGGGGGGGGGGGGGGGTCGGGGGGAGGTAGATCTATGACAAAAGGTATAAATTCTGCAATCCCAGTGTTTTTTATCATTATTGTCATTATTATTCAATTATGTTTTGTACAAAGGCCATCTCGATCTATGAGAAGCCCCTGCCACAGATCTTTCGTGGTAGGTACACTCTTTCAACGTTAGCCTTTGGGTGGTGCATTCTTTCTGCAGATAGTAACTTTCTGGTCTTTGTGTCAAGTTTTTCTTAATTCTTTGTATTTGCCAGTTTATGATATCGAAACTGTATGTGACAACTGCCAGGACGTTTATGGCTTCAATCTTATTTGCAACATGTAGCTCACTCTTGATGACAAGCCTAACTCTTCTGTAATACTCTTTTCGGATTCGGATCTTTTCCTTCATTACTGCATGTTGAATTCCGTCACCTTCATTAACTACAAGGTATTTGTATGTAGCGTCTTGGTCTAGTTCCAAGATGATGGTGTCTCTTTCTAGCTGTATGTCAGATGTTGATGTCAGTCTTCCTTTTTTGACGGTAGCTTTTGGACGCCTGTCCAGTCCAGGTTGCATACAGTTGTCATCACTAAAGACCATTACTGAATCGAGCAGTTGTTTTTGCTGGTGATCGTTCTTGGAAAAGGTCTGTATGTCATCCATGTAGAAAAGATGGCTGATCTTCTTGCCTTCGATGTCATATTCATGTCCAGTGTCATTTAGCATGGTTCTGTGAGGGACACGAATCAAACAGAAGAAGAAGGGTGATAGTAATGCAACCATTACTTTGCATGCAGATGGTTAAGTCTAATATTTGATTTGGCATTGGTTTGAAACCTACCAGATGAGGACTCCCACCACGACCGTTCATTTGGGACCATACTCTTCCACCTAGTGACATTGACCTTAGAGTTTGACCTACTTTTATAAAAACTTAAACTTTAAATGGCTTTATTTCCTATTTAAAAGTAATACACCCAAGTCTTGCACACAGGAGCAAGATACAACATGAATTTATCTTTAACCCAAAATGCTGTCATAGGATACTGTATACTGAATCCTCGTCTTTTTTGGTCTCCTTTTATATGCAGTTAACCTATAATTATCCATAATTTACCTACGAAGTTATAATTAATTCATTTGTATTATTTTACCTTTTGAATTATAAAATACGCATCATATTTAATTAGAAATGTCTTATTTTAGTAATTTAAACGATTAGGGGCATATTGTTTACTCGTGTCTGTCTGTCTGTCCGTCCATCTGTCAGTACGAAAACTTGACATTGGCCTTTTCTCCAAAAGAATTTTATATAGATTCTACAAAGCTATTATTTTGTATGTAAATTTATTTCAATGATATCTATCTGTTTCGTGCAATATGACCATCCTCAATGTCACTTATTGACCCTTATCAACCCTTAACACGAAAACTTAACATAATCAAAGCGCTGAAAGCGCTGAATGCCTTGAAGAATTTGAACACATGCAGATTATTGGTATGAGAAAGTACACACATTCTTTAACTTCAGCAATAATCAAAGCGCTGAAAGTGCTGAAGGCCTGGAAAGTGTACGAAAAATAACAAGAGTAATATTTTAATCTTCTCTTTTTTTAAGAAGTTTCGAACAAATTTGAACACATGAAGATTTTTGGTATGAATGTAGAATGAACAGAAATCATTTAATTTTTTATATGACCTAGATATTATCAAGATACATATTCTGGACAATTTATACATTAATTGGACCAATATTGTGATTTGTAAACCAAACAAGAGTGCCATGGTCCCAAGCCTATTCTAATAGAGATGTCAAAACCAGGTCTTGTTTGGGAAAGGGTTAACCCATTCCCACATTACGACGCATTTTGATGCTTTACAAGATAAATGCATTGGGAAACATTGTGGGAAATGAAGAAGTTGCTTGTGACAAGCAATTGCGTCATTTTCCACAATGTTTTTCACCCAGACAGACAAAATAATGTTGAATTTCATTCACTTGAGATTGTGGTCGGCAACATCTTTGAAATTGGACAAGCCTGCAATTTTGGCCGTCTGGTAATGGATTAAAGTTTTAAGATGAAATCGTATGGAATCATAGTACTGTTTTTACATTTGTTGCATTGTGACATGCATAATGTCATGAAGTATTTCATATTGACATTATGACAGGATTATAGGCTGGTTTTGACTTGACAAGTTTTTTATGATGAATTTTGTACATTAAACACAGGTTTGACAAATCTAATATTTATACTTCAGTGTCATATCATTGAATTTAACTATTCAGACCTGTTAAATCTTTCGAAATCGACAATATTTTATACCAGTCCAATTTGAAAGACAAAAGACATGATATCGAAAGTAGATAATGTTTATTTTATAGCTAAGGAAATGTTGAGGCAAAAGGAGGAAGTGCTAGTCACCATCACATTCTTCTTTTGCCTCAATGTTTTCCCAAGCCTTTTCTAGTAGGTACGTCAAAACCCGGTCTTGGTTTGGCAATTGTAAGTCATTTCAATCACAAAAGTTACCTTAGCAATGGTGCTCATATTGTTCTCGTTGAATTCCGAGAACCTTGCAATGAACGAGTTTCTTTAAATATTAATTAGCATAGAAAGAGATTACAATATGCCGCAATACGTTGAGTGTTTTAAAAATGCATTTGGTTGAATGACAAATTGCCATACCCATATAAGCATTACAAAGCAAAACACCAGTGCTTAGAGCTACAATGTATACATTTCCGTAATTGATCTCACGGGAAGATTCATCGTCTTCAGTCGATCTACGCGTATTAAAATACAAGCGCGGAATCAGGGACTTTTTCCAAGGGGGGGGGGTTCAACCCATGCGCAGATCGAGACGGGGATAAAATAAATATTTTACGATTTTAAATGCCTTTACTACTATCAACGTATGTATTTACTTCTTTTGTAATGTACATGGGTCGAAATTTACAAAATCTGCATAAAGTAGTATAGATCTAATCCAGTTCCGATTTACTTTTCATCGTGCAAGAACACTATCTATCTGCGTTCAACCTTTTCACAAGATAGTGATTCTGCACGCCCTGAGAAAAATGGCATGCTAACTTTGGCCTTCTTCAAGGCCAAAATCTTAACATTGCCATTTCTTGGGCATTTGCACACATCTTGTTATTATATATTCTATTAATTTTCACAAGTATGCGAATTAGTTCTGGGTAAGAGATGTCTTAATAAAATAACATTTCAAAACTAAAATGTATGTTTTCTTACTATAATGACTTTGAAATGTTTTTTTTGCGATTAGTTGAGGCTAATGCTGAAACTTCTATGAGAATACAGTTGCCATGGAAACAAGAAGGTTGTTAAAAATTGCTTATCCGGCACTTTAAAATGTAACAGCAACAATATTCCATTGACATACACATTCTTCAGGTACAAGAAATTAAGAGAGTTTTCATTTTTGGCTTATGAAATGATAAATTATGCCATACTCCATATTTAAAAGCATGTATTTTGCTCAGCGTATTACCCCCTTTATGGATATATCTGATGTATTTTTCCGATATACATGCTGTGTAGGATAAATTATTTAACTTAAATGGTATTTTCATGCATCTGGTTTATATACGTAGTGTATACTTTATGTTAAAATTAATTAAGTCATATTGTTTTAAACATTTTGAAACTTTGCACTGAATTTCAACTAACCAAACCCTATCAAACTTCAAATGCACATTCTGAGGTATAGCTACTCTGCAGAGTGGATATCATTGCATTTCTGTCCTTCCTTTGGATAGGTCTTTCAAGAGATATAGGTGTCCCTTTGTCCATTTTAGTGGTAACTCCAGCCATATCTGGCCCAAGGACTAATCATAGAGGATTAAGGTCTCGCCAGGTATGTCTGACGACCTTGACACATTTTCTAAGGTTTGATACCTAGGAATTTGGCCTTAACTGTCATAACATTTTCGAGGCTTTCTATAATTATCTATATGTTTTTTGATATATTTTTATGTCTAGATTTATTTCTATCTTTTTTTGAAAATGTGTACACAATTTAATTTCTTTTAACAGAATCATATAGGATTATCAAGCCAAATGCTTTCTTTACATAAACGCTTTGTAAAAACATGATTTATTGTCAAGATTTTAAATTATTTCCCTTTAATATACATAAAACTCCTTGAAACACACTGCTAGTGATTTGAACAGACTAATTACAGTTTAAACACCGTTAAAACGACAAAATAATTCGGATGATCCAACATGAAGCCCATGTTTAAAAAACGATATTGACAAAGAATGTACTTCTGTACAATATAGCGCAGAAGAAACTTATGCAAAAGAAGAAAATGCCGATTACCAACTTTTGCTAATATCTCTAGACCTATGTTTTTTTGGCAATTTAGGCCTACCTTTCTATTAGAGAAGTCAATACCAGGTTTTGTTCGAGAAAGGATTAGACATGTCTTATTGATGTTGCCTTACTTGTCTCGCTGAATCTAATGTTGTTGCTTTTCAATTTGTATTGATTTGATGGTCATTAATTTTTATGGATATAAATAAGATCGTCATTCAAATTGAAAACTTATAATTCTATAGGCTACATGATTCAGATTATGGATATTTTAGATATGCTCATGTATACATAATTATTCTGTTGTACTTGAATGGGCGCAAGCCGATTATTGTAACTGGGACCCCCATAGTCAAAACAACATGGGCTTTCCTACATAGGTCCTAAATGGGCATACCCATATGGGCTTGCCCATACACAGCCCATATGCTGGGAATTTGGGACCAATCTGGGTCCCTTATGATCAAACCCACATGGGCTTACCTACATAGGTCCTATTTGGGTCCAATATGGGCCTACCCACATGGGCTTACCCATACACATCCCATATAGGACCCATATAAGCATGTTTGCTGGGAATAATTTGTACTTTGAAAGGAAATGTAACACAGTTTAGAAATTACAGGCACTTTTCAAATTTCGCCTCTCACAATTTCGTGCTAATGATGGGTTGCATACCTTAAGGAAGGTTAATTTTCTACACAGTAACTCTTTCAGCCAATTGAAAACACAAACAATTCCATTTCGTTAGTACTTTAAGGAAGGTTACTTTTCTACACAGGAACTCTTTCAGTCAATACAAAAGGTTTTAGGTTATGTGTAAATTTCCTCTTTTAACCAACTTTCAGCCTTTTGGAATTTTGGAATAAAGGGTAACCCACAATGAAAGTTAAATATTTAAGAACAGACTAGCATTTACAATGAAATCACAGTCTTCTTTTCAAACGGTGGTAGTCGGCATGTGCAAATTTTCAATCTATTCCATAGACTCGTTAAAAATATTAACAAAGAGCTGAGTGATGTGTAGTATAGCGGACGATAATCGACCTGGCAGAGCAGCCCATGCTAATCGAATGTAATGCTCTGCCAGGTGAATTCTCGTCCGATATATATGCACTCACAGAAGTTTATTACTAAGGCAAAACGAAAAATTAAGGCGATACAAACACGGTGGAGATTGTGCATGATGGGATGGATAAGGACAAGACAAATTTGCATCGCTTCAGGTAAAAAAATGTGCAATAATTTTTCTTATTTCTGCTTCAATTTTCAAGCGGTTTGTTGCATGCACCCCGCATTACTGAACTCTTTCCTCAGATATATGACTTGTTTTTAGAATCTTTGTACTTTATCCAAAAATTGTTCCCAACCGACCAGAAAAACGACAAAAAAAATCAGGCCCCTTTTCTAGTTGGTTGGGATCTTTTTTTGAGAAAAGTACAAGGAGTTTCCAGATAAGTAATACACTCTGAGAAAAGGACTCAGTAAGGTGGAGTACATGCGTCAAACTGCATGAAAATTGACTTGACGCAGAGAAAAGAACGTTATTGCACAAATTCTTACCTGAAGCATAGTTAATTAAGCCGTAGTCGTTACCATTTCGCTTTCTGGTCGGTTGGGACAATATTTTGGAAAAAATAACATGAGTCATCTAATATGTCATACATCCAATGATACAGTTCGGTAAGGCGAGGTACATGCAACAAACCTTTTGAAGATTGACGCACAAATAAGGAAGTTATTGCAAAAAATCTTACCAGAATCGATATTATTTTGTCCGTATTCGTTATCCATCTCATGATGCACAATTTCCACCGTGACAAACGAAAGAGGGAAAAGTTCAGTCGTTACTAACACAGTAAAAACATAAAAAATATCATCTCTCCTTGTATGTTGTTTTTGACGACAGATTATTTAAACGCTGGACAACAAATCGCCACATTACGAGTTTTAGCCACATTATTGGTATACATACGAAAAAAACGGCTTTACAGAACATAATGCTAGCAAATACATTAAACTTGGTTAACATATAAATTGACAAAAAAGAGAGAAGAAAATATCATTTTTAGTCAGCGAGGCTCTCATCCTCGCTGGCTTTAGTACACAGAATATAATATACAAATTGTTCAAGTTTTTCGACGAATACCTCACAACAACAAAAACCAATAATCAATCCGATTGAGAAAATAGTTCTAGACTGGTGAAAATTATTGTATTATTGCGCATGTTTAACAATACCGACTTCGTTTCACGCTATGTTAACTGTCTCAGAAATTTATAATGGATTTGAAAAATCTTTCCCAAAACCATTGAATTTAAGACCAGTGGCGGATCCAGATAGAGGGGATTCGGGGTTTCAAACGAATGCCCCTCTGTAGCCTTATCATATATTTACATTTTACTAAGGAAACGAACCCCTTATTTGTATGTTTGAACCCACTTCACAGAAATCCTGGATCTGCCGCTGAAGACAGACCCAGTTTGAGCTTTTTCTGTTGAAAGTACGAGATATTACCAGCTGAAAAATGAAATACAAATGGATGGCAATCGATCTTGTTTGGATTTTATCGGCAATCGTATGGTATACCCCTACAGCTTAAACCTTTCAAAGATCATGAAAATACACAGAAAATGTTGAATGACCTTCGCTTAACTTAAAAAAAATGGCTTTAAATTAATGTTTTACCTTTATCAATAAGAGAAAATCTAAAATGTGTGATTTTAAGAGAGCGTAAATGTATAAATCAGAATATTTTCAAATTCAATTGGATCAGCGATGCAGAAGCGTTTTAGGTCAAAATTTGCCTTTTCTGTAAAACATTTAAAGTTCTACAATTTTGAATTTGATAAAACTCCCTCAATGTATTAAGCAATATGTCCTAGCAAAAATACAAGAAGAAAATTTAAAGATCATCGCACTTATAAGTGAATTACAGCATTTTTTATTATTTACACACGATTAAAATGACGCAAAACAGTGGTAAGTGCAAAACCACTTAAAACTGTCTATCTGTAAATCATCGATTTCCATCTTGAGAAAACCAGTCTCACATAACAAATACGATCTATCAGTCGAAAATTGGTGAACAGTAAAGAAATGTCAAATCGTCTAAAATATGGTTGCGAAACATACTAGGGCGAAACATAAAAAGTTTCTACCGTAACATCCGAGTTTTTTCCCGAATAACTGAAGCATTGTCCTTTAAACAACAAAATTCACAACTGATTCGACAGCAGCTATAGACAACGAAATATTGGAAAAGAAGATCCGGTGTTACTGCTAGATGATACGTTTTCTAAATATAAAATATTAAGGGAAATGACAAAAAAGTAGTTTTCAGATTTTTCTCTAGCCTCGCAAAAAAGAAGGGAATGATGTGGCTCAAACTATTTAGCTCCGTGTTTAACTCCAGCGAAGTGAGTGTGCAAGGGCGGATCTCGCGGAGTCGGTGATGGGTGGGTTGGTGGGGGTCGGGACACTCCGGCATTAGTAGGAAATTAAATTTTGTCTATATAAAGTTATGATGACGTTACATATTTAACACATTTAAAGTCATAATTTGCCTAAACCCACCTGGAAAATGATCCCAGAATCGGCCTTGATACATACATTCATATTTTAATGTACTTTGTTGAAGAAAAGAGAAAAACTATTGCCATTTGTTCTCTCTCACTCAATGTTTTCTAATGATTTATGGGACACTAACTATTAACAATAGATTTCGTTTTGGGAAAGGGTTAACATGATATGATTTTGATTCCCAGTTTAATATGTCCACTGTAATCATCAACTATAGATATTATCCTGTAAAAAACTGTTTTCAAGATTTGATTTTCTGGAACTGTAATTAGAACAAACACTTCTAGCGTACAGATCTCTATGAAAGTTGGATAATCTTTATGTTGTAGACATTGATAATTAAAGAAAAATAACATTTTACCAGCTTTTTATATTTTGTGAATGCAAGGGGAGGTAACTCTTCAGAGTTTGCATTGAAGTCAATGGGAAAGTATCTGTTTTGTCAATATTTTCAAAATTAGACGTCTAAAAATATTTGAAAGGTATAAAGCTGTCAATTACTACTTCCCTCCATAACATACAATAAGATAATTATATTTATATTTATGTTTTTTTGCAATTCAAGATGATTCACTAAACTTTAAATTACATACTAGATAATGCATTATTTCCAAGTCTGAAACATGTACCGATTACTTACTATTCATATATAACAAAGCATTTGATGTTTTAGAGAATGCATGGAATTCACGAAATGGCACGGTATTCCATCCATTAGAAGATAGCAAACACTTCCTACAATTTTGTCTTCTTCTTCTTTTTTCCGTGCAGGTTTCCGGATTTTTTAAATACGCCTACCTTCGCCAATCTTCGTTGCTATGGACCACGCCAATTGTGTCGTAGACGTTCACATAGAACAACACTTAACCGAAAAAAGATCACATGAACTTCAACCGTCACTCTTTAAAAAAGAAATCGATACATACAGTCTGAATGAAAATATCACAACAGTCAGTGTCTTGATAAAGAAAAAAAGATTTTGCTTGGCTGATACAGAATAGGGTTGAATGAAATAGAAGGAAATGCCAAACTATAGCTCGAACTATCGCCAATCGAAGTCGTACAAAACGTAGTTATGAACAGTTCCAGACTTCTAAAGATAGATATCACAAAACTGTTCGTTACTCCATGCCATTGTACAATTTACATCTCCAATGACAAAACTCCAAAAGCATACCAATAGTGCGGTGCGTGCAGCGCGACGTAGCCTACAACATTTTTTTTTATTCCTCGCTGACTAACAATACTTTCAGTACTTTGATTTTTCTTTTCTGACAACACTTTTCCAAACCTTTTCTTTCAAGTTCTCGAAACTCGGTTGTTTTGGGGAGTATGTATACGTCAACAGTCTAACAAGGCCTCTCAAATAAGCAACATACATATCAGACACATTTCTGCAATATTTATGCAAATAAGCTCTGTCTAGCAAACACTTGGAATTGTCCACATAATTATTATATTAATCCGGGACAACTTAATTTTCGTGTTCAAAGTCCGTTAGTTGAGCGTCTTAACAAAACATTGCCGAAGTGGGGTCATTACATATGCAGATGTCCCGGGTTAATCTTGCTGGACAAGACACCTTTGAAATTCGACTTGAATGGCGTTTCGTCTGGATTAACGTTTACAAAGTCTTTTGTTTCTTCTTGTCGATGTAAAGCTTTAGGATACACGTTACAAGAATAAGGATAATCAGCCACAGTAACGACATACCAACGGAAAGGCCGACTATCAGCTTCTTGTTGTCGTCGTCATCACCATCACAGGATTTAGCTGAAACGACAAAACATCTAGTTGCTGAATCATCAATATTTTCTCCTTGTATCTTAGAGACGCAATGACGGCATTTGTAATGTATTTCCCGATTAAAAGTCACGACACAAACATGAAAGTATTTACAGTTTTTTGTCTTTGATATTTATCCAACGTTTCGCCCTAATGGGCTTCTTCAGGGATAAACATTATAAACGATATGTTTTTGTAAGGTTTTCACCAAAGAGTTAGGATGATAATATATTCTGTCTATCAGTGTCTTCAGAATTTTGGTCGACAAGGATCGAATAGAGATAAACAACATCACAATGGAGAACAGAATTTTCTGAAAACTATCGGGATAGCAAACGCCTTTTTATGCTTAGGTTAAACGTGGACAAAAGAATCACCACAGGCGAACATCTTATTATGCAACGACAAATATGATTAAAGTGCTGAGAGCACTATAATGTTATTATCAAATTCGTCTTCTCGTTTCGATTCAACCATGGTTTCATCGTCAGTTACACCTTTCGTTGATTTTATAAAGGATGAGAAAAAGCAATGTATCTAAAATGTACGTCAAAGCGCTAAATAAATGAAAACCGCGATAGCTCACTCGGCACAGCATTTCCCTTATACTATATATATATTGTCTTTTTCATTAACTTATTTTCAACTTTTATTTCCACCAACATTAGGGGAAAACGAACTCTGTGATTTAGACTTGATATAAAAAGAAATTTAAAGAAATGAATTAAGAAAAACGGCTATCATTTATTGGCAATTTCGATCAATCAATCTGAGATGTCTAATTACAGTGCTCCAAGCACTTTAAATTTTATTCGTGTTTAGTTTCTAAAAATCACGACAGTAGTTTTTCCGTGGTTGTGGTTACAAAACACTTAAATTCAATACAATTTTTCCTGAAACAAAATACCAGACATATGTGACCCGTCGTGCTAAAAGGGACCTTATCGGATGTGTGAAAAATATCGACCCTAGTCTGTCTGCGCAGTCCGCGCAGCCAGACTTGGGCCGACTCTTTTCACTTTTATATAGTTTTCTAATTCCATAATGTTTTCCCTATCTTACTATATGTTCATTTTTCGCATACGAGATCTGGTTGACATGTGCTTGGTCTGACAATTTTGTCAAAATTTGGATTTTTTGAGTTCGGATAAGGTCCCTTTTAGCGTGACTGGTCACATATTTGAGCACCTAACCATAGATGTCTCATTCCAGTACTACCGGAGGATCCTTTCATCTACGGATGTACACACAAAGAAGAAATTGGCAATGTGCCGTTTGGAAAATGGCAATGAATTTACAATACGCAATTTGAAATCGTCATGCCATTATCAACGAACATTTAAAAAATGCAAAATCCCTATCTATACGCATATTCAGTTATTCACCTGATCATTGAGGTACTTTATTCACTTTTTTAGATCTATTGCTTTATCGTCATAGCAAAATACACGTGAACAGGTCACTTAAACTTATTAAATACAATCGTTGACGCACGCTCTTATAATAATCATTATGTTGTCATGATCATTGATCAGTTTGTAAATAGGTCATGATATTGTGTAGTGTCAGTGATACAGATGCTGGAAAATAACGAAACTCGAAAGAGCAACTTTTTTTCTAAATACCTGGATATCACTAGAGGCTCAACTGAGGCTGTTCAGATGGAACCCCGTTACTTGTCGTCGAGTTGAACCCAAGTTGCGAAGTTAACTCACTCCCGGATGATCAATGTGGAAACCCCGTTTCATAAATTCATCGCGTGGAAACCCCGTTTCTTAACATTTGTCATCCTTAAATCACGGTGGGGATTGTGCATGATGGGATGGATAACGAATACGGACAAATGTGCCTCGCTTCAGGTAAGAAATTGTGCAATAAATTTCTTGTTTCTGCGTCAATTTTCAAGCGGTTTGTTGCATGTACCCCGCATTACTGAGCTCTTTCCTCGGATATATGACTTGTTTGTAGAATCTTTGTACTTTGTTCAAAAATTGATCCCAACCGATCAGAAAAACGACAAAAAATCCAGATCATTTTTCTAGTCGGTTGGGATCGATTTTTGAGAAAAGTACAAGGAGTTTCCCGATATATAATACATCTGAGAAAAGCTTTTAGTAAGACGGAGTACATGCAACAAACTGCATGAAAATTGACGCTAAAATAAGAAAGTTATTGCACAAATGCTTACCTGAAGCGTGGTTAATTTGGTCGTAGTCGTTACCATTTCGCTTTCTGGTCGGTTTGGATAATATTTTGGAAAAAGTATCACGAGTTATCTAATATGCCATACATCCAATGAAAGAGCTTGGTAAGGCGGGGTACATGAAACAAACCTTTTGAAAATTGACGCACAAATAAGGAAGTTATTGCAAAAAATCTTACCAGAATCGAGATTATTTTGTCCGTATTCGTTATCCATCTCATCATGTACAATCCCCACCGTGTAAATAGCAATGATCAAAGAAAAGGTTTCGTCAAACACATTACATGCATTAAATTGAGAAATCCTTCTGAAAAAGTCCGCTTGCAGAAAGTATATAATCAAAACAAAGGTTTTAGCAAAAGTTATACAGAAGAAATGGTCCGAACTGGTTTCGAACAAACGGCGTTCCAAAGTTTAGACTGAAAACTGGTTGCGAACTGAATCCTTTCCCGTTTGAGTTATCGCTGCAATTGATGGCATAGAGCGTTTGTTTACTCAATATAGTACATGTATGTACCGCTTTCTAAATATCGTACCCTTTACACAAAACCAAGAAAGTCAAATCACTACGAAACAAATGGTTATATCGAAACAGGATCAATAAGCCGGTAAAAACGTGGCATGAATTCAATCGGGCAATACATCTAATATTATAGGGTTAATTCACGTTTTTGAGGTCGTTAACATTCTCAGAGGCCCAAAAAATACGTTATCGCCTGAGACCGAAGGTCGAAGGCGATAACCCATTTTGTGGGCCTCTGAGAATGTAAACGACCGAAAAAACGTGAATTGACGCTATTATTGCATAAAGTATGAATAATTTGCAAAGGAATGTAATAAAATAAGATATAAGATGAATAACTAAAAAAACTTTGTGAAAATTTAACCACATTTACACCGACAGACACCAGAGTTTTTCGGCATTCGACTCGACATATATCTAGTAAGTACGATATCCACCAGACAGGCCATTAGATTTTCATCGTGTAGCTATGTAGTCAAGTTTCATCGCATTTTACTGACATAATCTTCATCTGGGTTGGCGAAATCGTAACAATATTCGACTAAGTTTTCTTTTGGAAACATACTCTGGATATTCTTACGTTCATTTCAGTGCGAGTAATAAAACAAAAGGTCGGAACTTCCGAGGTAGATCTCTGGTTCGTTTAAGACATTCGTTCATTTCGATAAAAAAACAAAGTTGTAAAGGAAAAAATTGCAGTAACTAAAAGAAGAACAAGAAACACATAGGCTTACCATCACATTTGACCTAGACCACAACCACTCAATTCTAATTTATATTCTTCCATGTCCACGAAATCCACTTTTAGTTCAAAATCTGTCAGCTGCCCGTTTGTTTACCTTTTGATACCAAGAATTAAACCTACGTCACTATATTACGTCATTAGATATTGTTACACTGGGAGACCTAGTTTACTATTTATTGGGGTGTAAACTGGAAATGGGGTCTTATAAGAATTTACATTGTGGAAAAGGGAAATGACAAAATTTCGGCTTTATTTTCAATTTTCTGAAGCACTCACAACAAATCCCAGATCGAGGATATGTGAATGCAAAACCAGTCCGATAATGCACGTGAATTTACTGAATAACGACCGTTTTTGTCGATATCAGACTGATTTTTGTTCGTAATAACAGACTGAAAACACACATTTTAGGCAATAATGTTTGTTAGATAACACATAGGATATTGCTAGCTGTATTTTTTTTTAAATAAATAGACCAGTGTTTCAAGTTGCAATGCCCTAAAAATCAGAGGGCTGTTTTACAAATGAACACTGTATCAATACTTAAAGTGGCTGGATGAAAGGAATTATTCCGGTCGGAATGGATCTTGTTCGGTCATGCACACGTTATATTTAGGTATTACCAAAACGATCTAAGAAAAATAATTTCGGAACTTATTAAAAAGATTTCTAGTGTGTATACCGGTATCTTCCAATAGGAAGTACTGTGAGCTATTTGGTCGTGGACAGCACTTCCCTTGATTCTGTCATACACTTACCGGTATCACAGTTCGTTCCAGTCCAACCTCTGGTACATGCACAAGTGTATCCCCAGGCGTAGTTTGTACATGTCGCTCCGTTTTGACAAACACCTGTAGCACACTCATTCGTGTCTGTAACACCAAAGGCAAAATGTTCACAATCATCATATCCGTATAACATCTATGATATTACAAAACCTCGTAACTCCGGATTGGTTAAAGCTGGAGTTATAACAATTTGCAATAACACAGACGATATATTTTGGATTTATCATTATGTTATATTCTAACAAATAATAAATTTAAACACTCATTTCGTCGTCAAAAACTCATTCTGATTAGTCGGAAATCATGTCTGTGAAACTTTCAATTGTGATCAGTCGGTACTCATGTCTGTGGAACTTTCAGTTTTGATTATTCGGAATGTTTTGTGAAACTTTAAATTTTGATTAGTCGGAAATCATGTCTGCAAATATCTCAATTTTGATTAGTCGGAAATCATGTTTGTGAAACTCTCAATTTTGATCAGTCGGAAACGATGTATGTTTAACTTTCAATTTTGATTACTCAGAAACCATGTTTAAGAAAGCTTTACATACCTAGCGACCATGTGTTATGTACAACTGTCCCGCTTGTTGATGCCTGGTTGTTAATTCCATTTGACATAGAGTCAACAATACAAATGAGCGCTCCATTTGACGTGTTTCCGGGTTGCCAGTAGCGAAACATGCTGTCCGTATACGTGTACACCATTCCACCGTACGTGCAGGGACTCGCATGAGTGTCCGTCTCCATGGCTAGGGCACCACTTCCAGGAAACCGAAATCCAGAATTGGACCCGCTTGTCGCTTGAACCTAAAATAAGATGGTTCGCGTGGTAGTTTTAAAAAGTACCATCAGTGAAATTATTGCATATATCATTAGGCCTATAGGCCATGAGAACCACAATTGTCGATGAATTTTAGGCAAAATCAACTTCCCACCAATTCCTATACGTTCGACTGGTCTTTTGGGCAGTATGCCATCATACAAATCTTGGTTCGCACAGTGCAGGTGTGAGGCATGCGAAATGGTATTATTTTGTATTTTGAAACAATGACAACGTGGACGTCTACAATATTAGATTATTGATGATATATTTAAGATTAACCCGAAACCGTTACAGTTGTTTTAGTATCAATGAGTCGTTTCTTTGAAAAGTCACCTGTATCTACCTGCTTTACCTTTTTTGGATTATCGGTCTAGTAAAAGGTTGTGAATCATTTATATCCGTTATCAAGATTAAAGATGTCCTTATAAGGTTATTTGTTTTCATTTATCCCCATGAAATAAAGTTAAACTTCTGCTGTCAAACGAGATACATGTTTCAATGGGCGGGTCTAAATTTACAGAGGTCCAGCAGACGATGTCCATGTGTATCTTGTGCGATTTTTGTTTTTCCTTTTACCTTTATTTGCAATAAACTCATAATCGTTACAATTCTTTGTGCAATGAAATTATATATTTGATTGTATTATTAAATACCTATATTGCTTAGCTTGTTTAATATATCTTTAGTTAAAAGGAGGAACACATGTGCAATATAGATATATGGCGATCAATGAATCTTGCCACTTTGGTACCTACTGGAGTCTGTCATTGAAGTATGTTTTTTAACAGATTAATTGTTCGAAAGTGATTATTACGATTTTCATTTGACCTAACACTGATTTATTCAAAATGTGTTCATATTTCGCATGAAGAGTAAAATTCCTCAAAAAGACTTGTATCATAGTATACAGACATAACATATATGCAAGAAAATAATACTGAATTGCTATTTCAAAGAAAGCCAGGCGTGTAATTTTACGATATTAGTGATAAAGCTGAGCCATGTGAAATGAAATTCGTAATACTAACTTTAATACTTGATAGGGGCAGGTTTAAAAAAATGTGACCAAAGTGTGACATTTTTAAAAATGTTAAGAATAACAGCTAATTTTACAGAATATCATCCAGATTTCTTAATTAGGGTGGCTAAAAACTATTCTAAATGGTTGAGCAGTGCCCAAATTATATTTTAAATTCATGTACACTACTTTTTAGCTAAAATTGTGTGCACAATCTTGCAAAATGACAACAAAAAAGCGTTTCACTCCTGACAGCATATATATTGCACAATATGAGAAATTGTAACCCACGAATCACTAAAAAGTAGAGTGCAGAATGCCCACAGGGTTGATGGCTTCCTAAAAAAATTTGAGTGGTAGATTTCTGGCTGAATAGACAAAAATGAGAACACAATTTGAAAAATAAAAGTATTTCACTCCTGACATAAAATTCAGAGGGGTATTGTATAAAACAGGCTCCACATCCTAAACCAATGAAGATAAGATAAAAAAAGTAATTTTAAGATGATGATGCACATGTTGTTTTATGAATTAAAAGTGCTTATTGTAGTATCCTGTCACTGTCTTTTATTTACTATAGCTTAGAAACTTGGTAAAAGTGTTAAGTGTCACACAAAAACGTTTCACTCCTGACATTTTTGACATGTTTTGATGACATATCTTTTTTATTTGTGAAGCGATTTTCTTTAAACTTGGTACCCAGTATAAAGACACAATAACACATCTTTTTAGCTTTGATAGGGTTGAATATGTTTCTCGTTAAAAGCCGTGGCATGTAAAAAGTGAATGGTCACATCTTTTGTAAACTTGCCCATAGTGAAATGTCAAACAAAAGAGTTGAATATTGTTGTTTTTAATTACTTTTCATGTTTTATAACTAAACCCCCCCTTCTTGAACTTTAACAGTGTCTATCATTTGCTTTTAAACAAACAATAATGAAATGGGGGTTCAATTTGTTTTGCAAAATTGTCCACTTTCTCTAACGCTGCATTTATTTTTTCCAACCTAACAGAATGCAGATTGAAATCTGGTTCAAAATATATATATTTGGTTGCCAATGAAAAATTTTCCATTTTGAAATAAATGGATTATTTTTGAAATTAGATTTATGTTATTTGTCACACACTCTAAAACGGCTGGTATCATTCGCACCAGCCATTGCAAAAAATATAGACCAAATCACTAATACAAGTACACCGCAAATACCAAAGCTTTTAAATCTTTCCAAGGCATTGTCTGCATTAAACGTCCCTAATCGAACAGCTTTTGGTAAACAGTTACAAAAACATATATGTCAAGAAGTTCTGTTATCTATTGTAAACAGATTTTTCATTATTGTAATCTATTTTGTATTCTACAGTAGCTTTCAATTTGGAACAGTCTTCAGATATATTGTCTACTAATGTATATTGAATTTAATGCTGTAGACTCTAAGTTCCCTTACACACATACCCAAGCCCTGGTAAATGTGGTATCTAAAGATCCAACATTTGATGCATTCTGTTGAAGGTTCAAACCCCTGACCGATGTACCAAGTCCGTGTGTACCGGCTCTGTTGGGAGCGAGCGAGGAAGCTGTCCAGGCGTATATATCCAGAGTACCTTCAGTAAATCTGCCCGATGTTGCATACCCGTCTGCCCCTTCAAAAAGATCTGCAAATTGAGATTAAAATGCCATTTCAAACTTTAATGAAGTCAAATATTGGCAGTAAGAGCGCCTCTACATGACAAGAGATTCATGGTTTTCATCTTATCATTACTTTTCAAAAAACGTTCCCTGCTCCTGGCTACATATCACACATAGGTTGATGACTATCTACCCTTCGGCGAAAGGAAACGATTTGAAACGGACATTCGGCGCGGTCGGGAAGTCGGGAATTACATGCTTCCAATTTCATGGGATTTTTTTTACCGTGTCTTCCTTCACGAGATATGAATAAGGATGAGGGGAATTCTCATTTTATGTGTATAAACTGTCAACAATATGTAGTTTTGGTTCATACATATCAGAAAAATAGCCTAGTAATGGCGAAGTTGATGTTTGATCGCATTCTCCCCGCAGAGTGATCGTTTTTGCTCTTCACATATCGAGGGCTTGGTGCAAAACTATTTTAACCAGATTTTGTAAACTTTTACAAGAGAGGGAAAAAACTTATTGACTTTCTCAAAGTTAAAGAGGAAAATGTTTTTAAAATTCTAAATTCTTTTTAAGTATACAGAATTGAAACTTAATATTAGAACACATGATGTATTTCTTTCTAAAGATTCAGAAAATACAAAAAAGTGAATTTCTGAAAAATATGTAGTTTTAATAGTTTTGCACTGAGCCCTCGATATCATCTCTGCAACCTGGGGCTACCTTGGCTAGAGTCCACGAATCGTGGTCTACCGAAGTTCATAACGTCTGTAGTTACTTTGAAACTGTTTCATTTCTCGTATTATACATTAGAGAAACAAATATCATTCTGTTTGCATCAGATGTGCTCTCAAATTTAAGTATTGATCTAATTAAAATGGGACTATTTTCATTTTCTTCTTGATAAATATGGGACTTTTTTCATATTCTTCCAGTCCCATAACAGAGGCGAAATGAGTCTCTTTGAAAGAGAGTGGTGTAATTCGTCACGGCTTTCTATAGTCTATAGACTGCTATCGTGGAATAGTTTTGGCATGGAACAGGACAAAACATGTTCATAACACCATCATA
Organism: Fragum sueziense; assembly: GCA_963680895.1. Classification (NCBI taxonomy): domain Eukaryota; kingdom Metazoa; phylum Mollusca; class Bivalvia; order Cardiida; family Cardiidae; genus Fragum; species Fragum sueziense. The sequence continues at coordinate 1,655,024 of OY804609.1, read as the reverse complement.
ATCTTTACAATCACTTTGTTATTTCAGTGTTATTTACAATATGAATATATTATACAATATGTCACTACTTATTTGACGTATTGATTTTGTCACTTACGTATTGTTACGACCCAAGGGTAACAAGAATAAAGAAGCCAGCAACAAACTTTACAATAAACAATGCTTATTAAAAATGATTTTAAAGTTTTTGTTTTAAAAGATTATAAAAATGCACTACCTTAATTGTATGTAAATTCCAGAGTCCTAAAGTTAAAATCAGTTTATTATAAACAATGAAAAGTTGCACCACTTTAAGTATGAAACACACTTATATTAATTTAGTTATCCCCCTTTAGTCTGTCAATTTTGTATGAACAAGTGAAATCTTTTAAAACTAGTGAACGAACTGAGTGATTTGCTCATCCATATACATGTATATGCTACTAGGGAACATTCCAGAAGACTTGAGAAAAGAACATAATATTATAATAATATACTGGTTTATCTAGACTGTTCTCTTTATATGATATAGAATATCCCTGAAAGTAAAGAAAGTTCGAAAGTTTCAAATACCTAATCTTAGAATGTTCTACAATTTCAATGATAAAAAACCAACATGTTTATTAGATATTTGGTTCCAAAAATATACACGTAAACAAGTAAACAATGTATTTACTTAGTGTCCAAACGTTTCTATCCAATTCTAAAATATTCTTAAAAATAACCAACTGTAAATAGTAAACATTTTGTTTACTAAGACACGTTTTGACAAAAAATCCTGCTTTAAAAATATACGAGAGGAAATTCCAAAAATTCAGATGACAAGCGGTTACGCTACAGGTACATACATAACAGTATTAAGCATAAGCTGTACAGTAGATTCTACGGAAAATAAACATTCGAATGCGTGCAGCGCATTAAATATTTATACCACGTAGAATCTACTAGATCTATACAGACTCTCTCTGACTTTGTGTTCACTAGCGGTTCATTGGAGACGGGGGCGTGGATATGTCTAGACGTGGCATAAACAAGCCGTTAGTGTCCTTTATACGAAATATAGCGGCGAAATTTTTAAAATATACTGCAATATCATTGGTCCAAAAAGTAAGTCGAACAACAAGTATAATACGTATATACTCACAGCTCCTTGTGTCTGTTGGTATCCACACTCGTATTTCAGAGTTGCTGAAGCCGCACACCACATACCCATTATACTGATATGTTTGATTTGTATAGTAGGCTACCGTCGATCCTGCAGAGAGAAATATTCAATTATCCGAGAACTAACAGCTATCCATATTGCTGGACCAAACTGGATCCAAATCAGCCTTTGTATACACGCTGTCTGACCAACATCTACGTTGAATTTATATTTTCGCAATTTAACATCGTTTAATTTCGGATTGACGTGACACTTGTATAAAAACTTTACAGCTAATGTTAAACATATTTGAAAAAAATATCTACATAAAAAATTTCGCATCTATGCACTGCATATTTAAAAATTTGCTTTTCTGGTAAAATCACAAGACCGTCAGTCACCATTGCTGGTATGTGCGTGACCCAATGACGTAGTATTGGGGACATGAAACCAGACCAACAAGGCGAGTCTTTCACCGTGTGAGCTGTCGCAGCTTTCGATGTCTCAGCCGTTGACTAATATTATCAATACATCGCTTGGTGGCGACCTTTATGATATCAAACGAAAATGCAAGTCACCATAAAAAAAGGTTACATCAAAACAAGAAGAAAGTGGCTAAGACACGGCATTCATTGAATTGGGTATTAATTTGATATTGTTTGTTCATTCAAAGCAAATAATTTAAGTTGTCTTGAAATCGCCGTCATCTAATTTTCTGAATTTGGACCCACTAATAATCGAGTCTTAGAGGCAATAAAGTGCATTTGAATTATCCAAACCCGGCCTTATACAATTGGACGTAAAACCTTCAATTGAAGAGTAATTTGCTCACCCATCGAATCCGACACATTCCCAGTAGGAAAAGTAGTTCTGCAAATCACAAAGCAAGGATAGTCACCGAGTCCGTGGTTCCTTGTTATGTAGTACTCCGCGGCTGAAATTGGATGGTTTTATCATAAAAACATGTTTCTAAGACACTTTGCATATTTTTATTATAGACTGAATAAAACCCATTGCGCCATTGATTTTGAGAAAGAGACACGGCTAGAATTGACCTTGATATTCCCGGTATAATTGAACAATTCTATATTTGCCTCCTTTTTGTAACATAATGTCCTCCCTGGTTTGATTTTTCAGATTTTCACTTCCTGTCTATTAATCTCAACTCTTCTAAACGTAAAATAATATAAGATTCGAAGTTTAATTGCTACACGTTAAAAGAAACTTAAGCCAAATGAGGTATGCGAATGAGTTTGACGTTCGATTGCTGGATTGCGCCACCACATTGATTCCGGTGGCAGAGTAATCTGGGGTCGGTAATGATGAATACTTCCAGGCTCGAACCTTTACTGATGCTGAATATGTGTCCTCGCTTGTAGGACCCTCCCAAAATGGCGATGTCCCTGAAATGAATGGAAAATTCTTATTAATCGGCTGGGATATGGAGAATATCCCTAGAATGATATGTAGAACATACATGTAGAGCAGTAATCATTATTTATTTGACCTTCATACGTGTAGAGACATCCTTCATACGGCGAAAAACTAATCATGTGTCGTAGATATAGACAATTCATATGTACCATTTGATTAGTCATTTGATAGTTGGACTGACAGTCGATACCGGTCACTTAAACTTTAAAAAAAATAAACACGCTTTGGTTTTCACGTCCCTAAAACGGTAATGTTTGGTATTTATAACATCCTTCTTGTGCATCGGTAGTTACCCTGCTATTTATGTTTTATAAACATATTTTTGTCCGTTTCTGTTGTCAAATCAGACAACCATTAGGGAAATGGTTAAGAGATTATTACCTGTGTAAGCGACTCTTCCCTGGATGCCGTTGTTTTTGTTTGGAGCACAAACATGCACGGATGTGTTGTCATACTGATAAACCACACCCCCAAATCCCTCAGGTTGGTCATCATCCCGTATCTGGTGACCTTAAAGACAAAAATTATAATTGGGTTTGAATTTGGAAAAGATCTTTGTGGTATTTGAAGCCAACATACGTACCAAGGTCTGTTAGCACATCCACACAATTAAATCGTGATCATAGTCATTTTATTACTCACTGGGTTATGGAGTAAAATTGGTAACATATCCAGTAAGTTGATATCGACCTAAACTGTAATCAATGTGGGGACTTTGCATTGTGTAACAGTGAGCGTTCACAACGAAATAATGCCCAGTCTATATCACTAACCTGTAGCCTGGAAGACATATCCACTGTTTGGACCGGAAGTGATCTTGACCTGGACATCAACCACTAACGGAGTCTCGCCCAGGCAGTGATTCACCGTAAACGTCGTTTGTGACGTCGTTGATGTCGCCTGAATTGTGGTCAGCTGCTTTCATAGTCCGGGGTAACAAACAAACCATTGGCTGAAAAGGGGAATTGTTTATTTCATCCTCTAAAACAAAGGACTGTATTAAACGTTCCAATTAGTGCACGCATGGAAAAATATAAACGCAAAGAGAAGCGAAAATGATGATGCTAACCGTCTTTTTCTATTTTTCTTCAATATTTTGCATCCGATTACAACGCTTTCTGGGGCTTTCCAAGGACATTTAATTTGTCGTCTGCAACATATTTTAATATGGCTATGTCCATAGCTTTGGTATTTGGAAAAAATATATTTATATTCATTTGATATTGGACACGGCTCAACAACTTGGGCCATATGGATTCAGGACTTTGCATTGAAGTTTCGCCAATTTGACGAAATCTAATCAGCAACCTTACACACAGGACAGTAAAAAGGGCAGTTTTACTTACTGTCTGCACATCTCCCATAGAAAAAGGTAGTAAGAAACAATGTTACACCAAGTAGATAGTGCATCCTTGATTTTTCTTCCAAACTGAAACACAAATGTAACCGTCGTTATAGATGAAAACAACAATGTTACACCAAAAAACCTCACGATAAATGACCTGGCAGAGCAGCCCATGCTTATCGACTGGAATGCTCTGCCAGGTCAATTCTCGTCATCTATAGATAGTGAATCTTTTGTTTTTTTCTTCAAAACTAAAACAAAAATGTAACCGTTGTTATAGATAAAAACAACAATGTTACGCAAAGTAGATAGTGCATCTTTGTTTTTTTCTTCCAAGCTAAAACAAAACTGTAACCGTCGTTATAGATAAAAAAAAAACAGTGTTACACTAAGTAGATAGTGCATCTTTGTTTTTTCTTCCAAACTATTAAAACAAAAATGTAACCGTCGTTATAGATAAAAACAACATTGTTACACCAAGCAGATTCAGTATCCTAGTTCTTTCTTCAAAACTAAAAACAAAAATGTAACCGTCGTTATAGATAAGAATATCAATGTTACACAAAGTAGATAGTTCATCCTACCTCTTTCTTCCAAACTAAAACACAAATGTAATCATTGTTATGGTTAAGTACAACAATGATACAACAAGTAGATAGTGCATATTCGTTCTTTCTTCCAAATTAAAAACAACAAGAGCCGTCAGAGACGGACAATGCTCCCCGAATAAGGCATTGTCACAATAAATGTATGCCATGTAGATCTAACATAAAGCTAGCAAATGTTAAGCCCCCTTTTTGCATGACATAATTCTTATAACCAAATTTCACATAGTTTATTGTCAAGGGCATCTGATTTACTACTCAAATATGAAATTTCATCAAATTCTGACGATTAGACTATGAGAAATTAGAGAAAAACTATATTTTACCTTAAGTCCCCTTTTCCCATGACGAGGCCTCAAATCCAAAAACCGGGAAAAGAACATCGGCATTATGTCATAGGGAGTTCACATGGTAAGTTTCATTTGATTTGGCCCAAGGGTTATTGAGAAATCACTTCGGACGGACGGACGGACGGACGGACGGAATGACGGACGGACAGGACGGACGGACGGACGGACGGACAGACAAAGCGGCGACTATATGCTCTCCCTTCGGGGAGCATAAAAATGTAATCATTGTTATGTTTAAATACAACAATATTACACCATGTAGATGGCCGCGTCATTAGCCCAGTTGGTAACGCATCTGCCTCTCACTCGAGAGGTCCCGGGTTCGATACCCGGCCGCGGCTAACACCCTTTCTGACAAAATTGTCACTCACCAATGGGTTTGAAATCGTTAACCTAAATGGGCGAGCAGCTGGAGGCTCGGTAAGAGTGTTGTGGTAGTACTGGTTTGAGAAATAACAGGAAACCATGGGTAGGTGCTCCAGCCGCCACGATATGACACTGGTATTTAAAAACGGCGTAAAACCCCAATAAACGCAAACACCACGTAGATAATGTCAAATTGCCAATGTTCAGCTATTCGTTAAAATCTTACACATGAGTCTACCGAAGTCTTTGTTTATGTTCTGGTCCATTCCCATATAGATTTTTGGAATAGTCTCTACACTGATATTCCAGCATACTAGCTAAATAAGCTTCAAATGGTTCAAACCACGCCATGGATGTTGTCATTAACGAGTTCCGTGATGTCCCCAGTACAGAACACAAAAAAGCTTCACTGACTTCCAGTGAAAGCCATGGTCATGTTTAAAGTCCCCGTTGCGGTATTCCGTGTCATTGAAGGAACTGCCACAATTTATATATAAATAATAAGACAAATGTTCAAGATCCACCGAGGTCGCCACAGACTTCGATCACAGAGTGATAGCAATACGAACTTTATCATTCCTAGACGGCGAACAAAATTGGTAGACCGCTCACTTGCGTTTGTTGGCCAAAAGTGGTGGAATGAGCTCCCTTACAACTCTGAAAGCAGCCATTTCACTAAAGTTGATTCACTTAAATACGACCCGTAAAACGTTGAAAATGTTAACAAAATGAATTTTTCTGCACAACTACAATGTATATGTGACCCTTCGCGCTAAAAGGGACCTTATCGGGTGTGTGAAAAATATCGACCCTAGTCAGTCTGCGCAGTCCGCGCAGCCAGACTAGGACCGACACTGTTCACTTATATGTAGTTTTCTAAATCCGGAATGATTTCCCTATCTTACTTTATATTCATTTCTCACATATGGGATCTGGTTGACATGTGCTGGTTCTTACAAATTTGTCAAAATTTGGATTTATGAGTTCGGATAAGGTCCCTTTTAGCGCGACGGGTCACATATGTTAAAATAAAGTGTCAAATGTCTACAACGTATGGCAAAAACTTTATCCACAACATTTTAAATGTTACTGAGTTATGGTATTTTCAAGTATATCCCTAAAAGCTAGAAATTATGGAGCATATAAAGCAACTCGAGATACATATACGGTTAGTTGTGGCCACTGTTATATCCCATCATCAATGATAATGTTTGTGGTGCAATCATCAGCAATTTGCACAACTTATAAAGACAAAAAGATTACAATTCAGCTATAATCCTATGTGGTGATATTGCAAGGATAATTTCACTGTTAAGCGCTTTCTTTGAACATTTTAAAAATGTTTGTGATCATTTTAATTCTTTTTGGAGTCATGTTGCCAAGTTAAGTTAAAAGTATATTTTCCGATAATAATGCTTTTCAGATTATGTTTTTCAGTGTCTCTGACTCTCGAGCTTTATTTCTTGGTATGTATGATCGTTGAAAAAAATATCTATATGTAACGGAAAATAAATAAACTGACACGATTTAAAAACGCAAAACACGTTTTCATTAACCATTCCTTTCCTATTGCCTCGATCGGCACCATATTTGGGGACATGTATGAGACAATGTATACGCTTCACACCCCATCGATTTTGTTGTGTTTTCTGTAAACTATCCGGACATCTGAACCGCCCATCACTAAATGCTCGTGCGTCTCGTGCATTCAGACCATGTGTTAAATCACTAAGATTTTTTGTGTACAAATTGCCACTTTGATTTACTTATTGAAAACATACGGGAACAACGAAAGAAAATTGTGTATAAAATGCTGAGGCTTATTTTGCGAAAAAGGAACCGAGTTTTTTGGCTTTTGGTTTGCCGTATTTCGCAAATGAAGGTAGCTGCCCGCTTTAATGTAGCCGAGTCGACGGTTCAAAGGCCTATGAGACGTGTAAACGACACAGGAAGATTTACAGACCACCCACGTCCCTGTCTGATGCGTGTAACTACTGTACGTCAACATAATTGTATACGTTAACGTCACTAACGCAACAGATTTGTGACGGCTCAGTCTACAGCAAATTCTATGGTTGGTAATCGCGGGCAGCCTATACATCGCGACATGGTGATAAATCGCCTGTGAAAACACTGGGTTCGCTGTCGTCGATGTTCAATGCCATGCTCTTGACACAGCATGCATTTTGGCATAAACTGAGGTCCATTCAGGCATTATTCGTGGCTTTAAAGAACATTTTCTGTCCTTTTATGTTAACAATTGTAACATTTACAATTTTACATGGCTATACATCGGTTTTGTAAGATGCAGGAGATACCATTTGTAAAAGTACTATTTTGCGTTTTTAAATCGTGTCAGTTTAATTTCAATTATCGTATTACCATGAGTGTCATTTCTTTCAAATCACTTTTACCGCTAAACGTAAAGGTTCTTACAATAAGGAAACAACAAATTGGTATGAAATTTATACTAGATTCAATACCACGAACACATCAATAGAATTTTCTTTAAGAACCCTTACACTATCAATATCATTGGCAAAACAGCCGGACTGGTACATTTGCTATTCTTTAATATTACACACAGTGTAACAATAACATTTTCACCATTTGGCAAAACAGTCTTCACAAATATCTCTGTATATGCACAAAGCGTGGTCAACCAGGTACCACCATAGGTAGTTTCTAGGATTTAATTCCAATTGATCTACATCCAATTCATTTACTCCCACTAAGTGTGTTTTAAAAACCAGAGCCACCTTGTCTTCTCAGAATTTGTATCCCATTTCCATCTAAATTTGCCTATTTGTATTCTAATATGATATCTTATTTTCTGTTTACAAAAATGTGTCGTTTTTCTTAATTCATGATCATGCTATAATGTATAACTTCGTTATTTTTTTTTTAAATTCGAAAAATGTAATTGTGTATTGATAGTGTGCCAGACATGTCTACATTGGCCGCGATAAATCGTTAAGTTTTTCAATTTGATGGGGTGTTATTTGATTTTTTTCTGTAAGTGTACAATTAATCGTCCGTTTTCTTCTGATTTTTTTTATCTCTGATAAAATTGTTAGTAAAAAGAAATACATCATATTTTCAAGTAAATAGGTGATTCACGTGAATCATTTTTCTTGAAATAAAAATAGGTCTTTAAAAAATGGTACAAAAATAACTCCATAAATACATTTGAAATATGAATAACAAAGTGATGAAAAATGAATCCATTGATAAAATCTGGTGTCATGCATATTCTATTTAATGATGAATAATAAAAGAAAGTTCATATTTATAAAGAATATTAAATTAAAAATTAGAATACATGTATGAAGCCTACTAATTAACATTATATGACATATCGTGGACCAATTCGGAGTAGACGAGTTCGGAAAGTAGAAGAATGTTGATTGTGGCAAAAAATGTTGTAAACGAAATAGAAGTAGATTAAATATGGGGATGTTACAGTTACTTTGAATAGATCCATAGGTTAATTTCCAAATCACATCGTCGTAGACTGTCATACACCTTTGTGATTGGAATGACCATGATTAGTACAATGTTTTGGCTTTTAGAGTGCGAAATTGAGTCTAAGGATTAGTAGTTGTAATTCCGATGGTGAGAGAGCGGTGCAGTTTTTTTTAGCCAATTACCTTATCGTAGGAAACCCCAGTTTTAGGAAGAGAAAAACAGAGAAGCAATTTCTTAACAAACTACTCAAGCCTCGACAATACAAATATCTAGGTTTAGTTTCGGAAAGAGAATGTCAGAAATAATGAAAATTGAAGAGAATGTGCAACAACACAGCCTTGGGTGTGTTACTTCAATGTCAGCATTACAAAGAGAAATACCAGGAACATAATTATAAACCCAAAGAATAGTACATGCTTTTGTAATAATTTCTAATAGCATATGTAGCAAAACATGATAAAATAACCTCCATTTAGACAAAATCTTATTATACGGTTATATGAAATAACATTTGATTCATGCAAATTCAATTAATCAGCAAAATAAATCTCATCAATAGCCAGGACACCCGACCTCCAAATGGTATATGCTCCGTAACATTTATTTTTACCATAAAATATATAGGGTAGATACGTTAATAATTTCTTTGTTTTTTGTTTGGAATTCCAGCATTAGCAAGTCAATTAAAAAAAAAAAAAAACAAAACAATCGAGCATAACTAAAGAAGTTTGGTTTCGCTAATCTGAAAATAAACTTGTAAAATACTATATTTACATACTTCCATGTCGAATTTCACGTTCAACATTCCATATTTCTACTTGTAGCAGTCGATATAATGAAATTTTGATAACTGCAGTGTATTATAATGTGCATTGTATTGAAATGTTCCTATCAGTATTACTCAGGGCGTCATTCTAAGTTCGTTACGGAAAAAATATACGTTACGGAAACATAGCGACTAAAGAACTTTCAACTCTCTCAATATGTTTTACTCTTGATTATACGTGAAACTCGCCTTTATTTCTACTCTTTGGTAACCAATCTCTCAATAATTTACATATATATTTATGAACGCCCGTGCATTATTGCGGGCTACTCTGACGTAAGTATAGTAAACGAAATGCGACAAATTCTATTTGTTCATGTTCTTTGCTTGAATGAAGTAATATTGTGATAATCATAAACTTTAGAGTCATGGTAATTATATTAAGCCATTCTCGGACCAAAATAATTTTAAAATCTATAAATTGAGAGAAAAGTTTGCTTTCTTTTATGTCATTGAAAGTTCGTTACGGTTACATAGGCATATCTGGCGACATACAAACATACTCGTTTAAATTCTAGTACTTGTATGGTGATGGAATCATGCTTGGTTTATTCGTTTAAGTAAGGTTTGGGGAAAATAAATTTCAAGAGAACCATGACTATGTCAATAAGCGGCTGATTTGGACGGTAGTTTAGAACAAAAATTTGTGCGGAGACATCAACATTATGACATTTTTTTGCAATATCCAACACTACCAGGCACATTGATAAAATCGTTTGAATAACTTAACAATCATACTTTTTTTTATTTCAAATCATGTCCCGTTATTAAAAATGTGACCCATCACGCTAAAAGGGACCTTATCCGAACTCCAAAAATCCAAATTTTGACAAACTTGTTAGACCCAGCAGAGGTCAACCAGATCCCGTATGCGAAAAATGAACATATTGTGAAATAGGGAAACGTTTCCGGATTTAGAAAATTACATAAACGTTAAAAGTGTCGGATTTAGTCTGGCTGCGCAGACTGACTAGGATCGTTTTTACACACATCCGATAAGTTCCCTTTTAGCGTGAAGGGTCACAGATATCTTGCTTTTTATCGTACCTAATTGATCATGTTATTAGATAAAGCAGTGAAGGTCGGCGACATGCAATTTAAGTTAATGGGTCAATTTTCGTGGAATAGCTGAAAGACATTCAGTCTGAGCAATTATACAGATCAAAACGGAAGACTTCCTGCTTAAGAATTTTTATGACTGACATTCTCTGATAAAACAAGAAGGCACTAGCTGACTTATAAGACTACCATAATTATAATTAAAATCTTAAGAGTGTAAATATTTTCTTTGCAAAATTTTCCTTTTCCTATTGTTTGTGTGTATGTGTATTTGTTATTGATTGTACAGCGCAATAGAATATTTGTATATTTTTGTGCTTTATAAATGCCACGTAATTGTAATTTAGTTGGATAGAATGTTTTTCCGATCTTTACTGAATTTGAGAAGAAAATGATACATTCTGTTTACATGTGAACTGCAGTTTTCCACAACCGATTCAATCTTAAGAAAAAAGTATTCCTCGTACACGGTGCATTAATTTGGCTTGAAATCTTCAGAATATTCATAAGACAATATGCTCTTTCAGATACAAATATACGTAAAATTCACGTGAAAATAGCCATTTAACGTCACTTTAAGGAAAGTAGACTCTGGAGAAAAATGCTATGAGTGGGTATTTCACTTCATCTTCATATTATTCAACAACAACGGTATTTCAAAACAACAAATGACCTTTTCACACAAAAGCTCTGATGAAATGATAATGATAATAAAATAACATTACCTATTGTTGGCGCAAGATCGTATGGCGCATGTTTACATTTTGTCTAAATGTAAATAAAACAGTGTTGTATGAAATATGAGTAAATTTTTTATAAGTAGTGACGTAGACATGTTGAAAACGTAGGTACAGTGATAGAGCTGTCTGTTCACAGTTTAGAGTTTTCTGCGTTTTATCGAAAAATATTTTGTTTACATTTGAATAGAACGTAAACATGTGCCATACGATCTTGCGCCATCAATACATAGTCAAACATCAGCCTGTTACAAAACTCACTTATTATTTAGGGGATATAGCCCTTCCCAAACGACAAAATGGCGGGGTCTCCAATTTTAAAGCCGATGTAAATGATAAAATCAAAGTTGATTAAAAAGGAATATGTGTAAAAAAGCACAAGAAAATAATGAGGTAGAAGCAGAAAATGCTAGCTCACAACATTTTCTTCTGTTGTCTCAATGTTTTCCTGGTTCATTTTCGGGATACGTCAAAACCTGTTCGCCAATTATAGTTCAAAAACACTTGATTTATCTGCTAAATGTGACATAAGTTTGTCCTCTTCATACCTTCAAGCTTTCCTTTATGTGGTATTTTACATCGGTCGATAACCCAATTTATTGTTTACTCTAAATACAAAATAAGACTACATCTATACATAATGTTCTCTGCCTAAAAGGTTATTTTCGTGAAGTAAATGTAAGAAAGAAGCAGTTCATATCCATTTCATCGAAATCAAAATGACTTTCAAAATTTTCCCGAACGGTAGCAGTTTAGACTGTCCAAATAAGACAGCGAAGTTTTGTGTACATGTGCATGTCATCAGCATTATCAATAAATATTATTAAAATACGTCTGAGTGGGACGCCCGAGGGTATTTATATAATTTGTATCATTCTTTTCCCAAAACATTTTAATAGGGTTGCCAAAACCAGCTTTTGTTTGGGAAAAGGTTAAAGTAAATATATGTTCTTACCTTTAGATTTGTTCTCCTGACCTTGGATTGATTCCGATCGCATCTAAATCTGATCTCGATCAAATTTCTCTTCTTCTATAATCGTCTTAAAGCAAAACGATTTCTTTATAAATAGAAACAAGTTTTGAAAGATTTTGTTGTTTGTTGTTGCTTACTTGTAAATAAATTAACCTAAATTGTGTTATAATAGATTCAATATTAAACAAGAATGATTACAGTTGTTTTATAAGGTAATTCAACGGTGAATAGTAAATCTTATATGTTAAAAGTACTTTATTCATTTAGTCTCAACTTTTAACTGTCTCTAGAAGGAATAAATGCATTCTTTTTAGAATCATATTGTCACAATTCAACAAAAAGCAGCGACATCTTCCTTTTTCCTAAACTACAAAATGGAGAATACTTCCGGGTGTAAATTGAAAAATAACTGCAAAGACATACTGTAGAAGCGATCATGGAAAAGATGGAAGCAAGCAAAAATGCTTAATAACATCATTTTCTCCTTTTGTCCAAACATTTCCAAGGGTATATTATTTTGAAAGTATCTCTTTAAGACATTAAAGTCATATCCAAAAGAAAATTTCAAAGCGGAACAATCAGAACTTAGACGTTTGTGAAAGGGTGAATAATTACTTAATAACACTATTTTGTTCAGAGTTCTATTCAAAGTCACTGATAAAAGTTCAATTGTATTTTAAAAAGTCAAAATATTTTTATCGCTAACGTCATGCAACACTTTTGCGGATTGCAACAGGGGCAAAATATTATATTCTTTAAGAAACCATTTGTTTGCAAGTCAGCACAATCAACATTGACACAAAGGTAGAAAATACTATTTACCAGCAGTCTATTTGTTCTTCCAATGTCTAGCTAATACGATCCATAAGGGATCATGATGATAAATGTGTGGTGAGAAAGGATAAATAACTCTGATTCGTTTCTTATTTCTCTCAATGTACATGAAACTTTATTATACTGTTGAAACTCGTTATGTCGAAGTCGTGGGGAACGTCAGTTTATCTCGAGATAATCGCAGTTCGTTTGATCTAATCTTTATTCTGAAGCGCGTTCTCTAGAGCGAGATGTTTTAAGTTTTCGTGAGATGTTTTAGATAAAGCGTTTTTAAGAACTAGAGTTTGATCGAGATGTTCCAAATACTCCATACCTCATGCAAATGACGTCATGATGGCGTCATTTGTATAAAGTATGGGGCACTGCCATGGTACCATGGATCATTCGGAACAACTCGGTCAATTTTCTCTTATATTGTTTCTACAGAATTAACCAGGGGCGGGGGTCTACACGAAGTACGGTAAAGGCGGCTCCCACTGAGCGTCTTAAAAATATTGCTCTAAAGAACGCTTTATCCTAAAACATCTTAAGAAATCTCAATAAATCTCGTTCTAAAGAACGCGCCTCTGTTTCGATCAAAATTATATGTATCCATGTTTGTTGGTCTTAAACTACGTTTATAATTGAAATATAGTAAGAATAGGACGGAAATTGCTCGGAACAAGCAAATTGGTTTCCTTTTCCTACGATATTTTACCATATTTCAATGGATATGTCGGAGTCTACATTGGAATCGGCCTTGGCAGATCTGGAATCGGTCTAGTCTAGATTAGAATTCTTGTTTCGTCTATACAGATTCTGGATTTGTCTAGGCCAGTATGGAATTCCAATCAGACTAGGCAGATCTAGAATCTGTCAAGAACTATTTAGATTCCATTGCTTAATTGAAACTAAACGTAGATATAACTTGAAAATATCACAGTTATACATGTTTGATTATAAACTCTATTTGTTTTGTATCTTAACACTAAGGAACAATGACCTCTTATCCATCTTGGATTATGTAAATAAAAAAACGTTATTAGACATTTGAAAATTAGACATTGGAAATTGGCAAAATGGTTAGAGCTCTGACCTCTTTTCTGTTTTCTATTCACCATTTGCCTAAAAAGACATAATGTTGACGCTTTAATGACGTTTATTAAAGCTATAATACTATCATTTTCACAGAAATCATATCAAAAATGAACTACGAACTCGTATTCAAACGGAAAATGTAAAATATGCTCTTTCAGATAAAAAGTAAAAGTAAAAATCATGGAAACAAATCTGGGAAATGTCATTTTAAGTTTGTGGATATATTGAAGACGTCAATTAATGTTTGTATTTATAACAATTACTCAACAACAGATTATCTTTCAAACTAAATTTGTTAAAAAAGGTTCATTCTATGTTACAAGATAATGACTAGCGCACAGAATCACCTAGAATTAATTACAAACAGAGGCGGACAGAATCTCACTTTAGATGGTTTCAACCACACAATCATCACATAATCATTGAGTAGGAGACAAACTGTTCTGGTGGTGTACGTTTCCTTGCTGTAAATCTTATATGTTCACAGAAAACAACATACCAACCGGTCTTAGGAGAATTGAACAAAACCTTTCTAATGATCGCAGAGCAGCAGAGATATGTGCTGAGTGCGAGGCCGGTTCCAGCCATCCATGCTGGAGAGTAGAAAAAAGCTACGTGATGACAAGTTGGATGATACTGCCTGGTTGATAAGTCCACGTTTTCGAGATGCACATTTGATAATTTTACTTGGTCAGAAAAGGAAATACTCCATTGAGAGAGCATTTCTCCTTTTCATAGGAAACGTCCATTTATTCGAAACGTCTAAAAAAGTAACTGTAAATATACGTATGTACAATTCTTATATGCAAAATGAAAAATACATTTTTGTCATTCTAAAAAAATATGATTTCTTACTATATTTCTTCTTACTATAGTCGTTAGACTTAAAGGTCACCGCTTAATAACTTCCCCTTCGGGTGGCTCCTTTTCACACATTTTATAAAAAGTGCGATTAGACGTTCCGTGGATAAACAGAATAATTGGTCATAAATCAAAAAATTTACAAAACGGTTTAAACTAGGAAGTTATGTTAGATTCCTAATTCCTAATACATGTATGAACAAGTTTATTTTGTATTCAGTTATTGGACATGATTAAAAATTACTTGGCTTTCATTCCTTTTTATGAAAATGTGTAAAAAAAATCCAAAAGAAACTATTGGTGTTTTTTTTTCTCAAAAAAAAAAGTCATTGTTAGATATGGATTTCAATCTGGTATAGGCAGATCTAGGATAGGCTAAGCCAGAATGGAATTCTTATCTGGACTAGAAATTTTGCAGGCAGATTCCAGATCGGCCTAGTCTAGTTAAGAATTCCATTTTTGACTAGGCCAGAGTGGAATTCTTAACTGGACTCCTCATGATAAAATGACTTTTGAAAACATCACGGAAAAAGAAGAAATTGCTTGTGACAAGCAATGTCTTCATTTCCCACGATGTTTTCTACCTAAATCAACGAGAAATTTTAAAATCTTATTCCCTTGAAATTGTTGTCTGTGACGTATTAGAATTTGGAAAGGTCCAAATTTTGTCGTTTTGTTAATGGGTTAATCAGATTACCGACTTATCCTATGTTGAACTACCGACTGTCTACTGTTTAAGTGACTTTGACCATAAACCCCAACATGTAAAGGGTTCATACTTTTAGTCTATGATTATTAGTATCGTCTTCTTTTCTTCCGATACTAAGGATAAACAAGAGATGTTTGAAAAACATATATGCCCCCTCAAGGGCCTACATTTGATGTAGGCCAAAGTCCAAGCTCAAGGTCACAAGGTCTGAGGTCATGGTCAAATATGAAAGGTCTTGGTAGATGGTGTCCATGTATGAGATATCAAGGCTGTATATGTAAAGGACATAAAGTATAGGCAAGGTTAATGTTTTCAAAAGTAGACTAAATACCAAGGTCAAGGTCACAAGGTCCAAGGTCATGATCAAATGTGAAACGGATTGGTCGTAGGTGTCCATGTGTCAAATAACATGGCTTTATGTGTAAAAGGACATGATATATCGGTCAGGTTAAAGTTTTTTTAATAGTAGGACAAACTCCAATGTCAAGGCCCAAGGTCATGGTCAAACGTGAAATGTCTTGGTTGGAAGTGTCCATGTGTGAAATATCAAGGCTGTAGGTGTAATAGGACATGAGATATATGCTTGGTTTAAGTTCTTTTTAAAATAGGCCAAATTCCATGGTCAAGTTCCAAGTCATGGTCAAATGTGAAAAGTCTTTGTAGGGGGTGCCTATGTGTGAAATATCAAGGCTGTATGTGTAATAGGACATAATATATATGCCAGGTTAAATATTTTTAAAAATAGGTTAAATTCCAAGGTCAAGGTCACACAGGCCAAGGCCATGGTCAAATGTGAAAGGTCTTGGTATGGGGTGTCCATGTGTTAAGTATCGATGCAGTATAGGTAACAGTACATGAGATATAGGCCAGATTAAGGTTTTTTCAAAGTAGGTCAAACTCCGAGGCCAAGGTCAAAAGTAAAATGTCTTGGTTGGAAGTGACTATTTGTGAAATAGCAAGGCTGTATGTGTAAAAGGACATGAGAATTAGGCCAGGTTAAATATGTTTTTACAAATTCAGTTTAGAGGCGCCACCCCTGTCGCCGGTATTTATCTAACTGAAGAAACGTAGTGCATTGAATTTTGATAGTCTTTACATTAGTACAGATCAATTTACAACTTTGTTTAACATTTCAAGAAAATCGAAAGACTCGTTTTTTCAAAATATAAAAAAATAGGTCGTATTTTTAAATTTCCGTTATGTCGCCAGACGCAGTAGAGTAAATAAATGTGGTACTTTCTCACAAATAGATACATTTTATCCACTGTATATGCATTTAAAAACATCCGTCAATGAACTTAGTTTTTGAAAAGTACCCCTTTTGTTATTTGTCCGTCATAAAAACAAAAATAATGAAGGTCAAGTAAGTGTCGCCAAATTTTCAAAGATTGAAGAAATGTCCGTTAACTTAATTTGACACTTGGTTTAAACACAGTTTTTCCGATAGATTTCGTCGCATTTTGCTTACACTTTGATTCATATAATTATTTTTTGAGAATGGCATAAACCAGGTTGATATTTTACGAAATAAATGCTAAATGCTGCCATAGCGAGGTACCCCTCATAAAAAGTAAAAGCATGAAATTTCCGTTATACTAAACTGAGTGCTCTTTTGGCAATATAATTTGATAATTCATAGATTTAAGTGTTAATGCTATAAGGGAAATGGTAAACTGCTAAAGTATTTGTACATAATGGCAATATAATAGAAAACACGGGACAAAATGTGATAATTTTTAAATTTCCGATACCAAATTTCCGATACCATTTTTGAAATTTCCGATATCAAAATTAAATTCAATGGAAAACAGGTGCGCAATTTGGTGCTAATGATCTATAACGTAGTGTATGGTGATCATATCATTGAACTTACTACATAATACTGCAAACACAGTTCAGTGTTCATGTTTGGAAGACATATTTCATATTTAAAGTAGGGAAGGTATTTGCATTTTCACATGGTATTTCGGCAATGTTTATCACTATGCACTTACCTCTACACCTGATAAATATCTGTAAAATACACATGTCCTACGAATTTTGGTGTATTCCAGATGAATTTGCGAGAGCTAATCATGAAAAGTCTATTTTCAATGAGTAAATTTTTCGTTACCAATAGGTAACGGAAATTTAGTAGGGCAAATGCAGCTGTACATGTCTCAAAACGTGGCGAAAGCGTAAATACTCGGTACCGGATTTTTCCAATTTGAAGTTGCTAAATTTCTAAGTCGTCTTTGATATTATTTTCTCATAATAATGTGCTCGTTGTTACAGAAAACGTACGGTTGTATTTTACAGTTAATGCAACTAAAATATTTCATTGCATATTACAAGTTAAATATAGTTCGAGATTCTCACACATTGATACTTCTCTTTTATCTCAAAAGATTATACTTATTCTATCCACACGTTTGAAGGACAGAACAAAAGACATAAGTATACATACAACGGAAATTTCAAGTTGGTAACGGAAATTTAATTTGTTTCAGTTTAAAATTCTGTAGAGATGGACACGTCAGAAGCTGAAATCTAAACGGCATATCGTTAACTAGATTTTTGCTATTGATTAACAACTCGAAGCAGTTTGTCTTTCCCTCTAACAAGATTCATATTCTAATTTAAAAGATACCCGATATTTTTAAAAAAGCGATTGAAACTACCCATTTTCGATGCTCAGCAATTCCGATGGAAAGATCAAGTTGCATCCAAAAACATCGAAATATGTAACGTCAGATATACTTGTTTTCAGATATCAATATGGGAAACGTTTCTGATGACATGAATTTTTCGACCATTTAATACCCTAGTGGCGCCTCTAAACTGAATTTCACAATGTCCAAGGTCACGGTCAAATGTGAAAGGTCTTTGTCGTAGGTGTCCATATTTAAATATCAAGGCTGTCTGAGTAAAAGGACGTAATATATCGGCCAATTTAAGTTTTTTCTAAAAGTAGATCAAACTTCAAGGTCAAAGTCACAAGGTCAGGGTTAAATATGAAAGATCTTGGTAGGATGTGCCCATGTGTGGAATATCAATGCCGTATGTGTAATAAGACGTGAGATATAGGCCCAGTTAATTTTTTTTAAAGTAGGTCAAACTTCAAGGTCAAGGTCGCAAGGTCAAAGCTCATAGTCATATTTTACGGGTCTTGGTCGGAGGTGTCCATGTGTCCAATTTCAAGGCTGTATGTGTAAAAGGACATGATATATCGACCAGGTTGAAGTTTTTTAAAAGTAGGTCAAACTCCAAGATCAAGATCACACGGTCCAGGGCCATGGTCAAATGTGATAGGTCTTGGAAGGAGGTGTCCATGAGTGAAATATCAAGGCTGTTTTTGTAATAGGTCATGAGAAATAGGCCTGGTTTATTTTTATGGTAGGTCAAACTCCAAGGTCAAGGTCACAAGGTCCAAGGTCATGGTCAAATGTGAACGATGTTGGTAGGAGGTATCCATGTGTGAGATATTAAGGATGTATGTGTAAAAGGACATAAGAAATAGGCCAGGTAAAGAATTAAGTATGAAAATCAACAAAGGGCAATGCCTCAAAAAATTTGATCGGCAGAGTTACGGACAGACAGACAGACATGGTCAAACCAATATACCCCCTCTACTTCGTAGGTGGGCGTATAAAAAAAGAGTCTGTCATAAAGCCTAATGCAACATGCATTGAAAATATATGCCTTTATTATAAGGAGATAATTCAGTATAGTTACTAATTTTTGTTGCCATGGTTATAACAAATAGACACATTGGGAGTTTTTTTTTTTCTAAATTGTCTGTATTTATAAAACAATTGATTACAATTAAGGCAATGTAATTATATTTTATAGATGTTTTGGTTTGGAGATAATCAAATTGGAAAACGTGGTTTTGGTTGTTTCTTTGTAAAGTCGTTGACATTTTAATAGCATGATTACCATGGTTACAAGAATTATAACCATTTTGTCATTTTTGCTTCGTATTTAAAAAGCAAGAATAAGTCAATATGGCAACATATACTTTGTTTATATTAATCTCTGAAGCCATGGAATAAGATAGTTTGAAAATGTCGTTTTTGCTAGACTGCTGACAGTTCCATGGTTTCGTTGCCATGGTTACGAAAAACACAGACGTTTTGATTAATTTTAATTTTAGATTTTTAAAAACAAGTGATTGCCATTAAGGCACTACATGCATTGTTCGTGTTCACCTCTGTTGTCAGGAGATATGTTGGTATGAAAATGTCATTTCTTGGTAAAAAATGGTGATTGTACCACAAGAAATAGAAATAAATTTAGTTATCTTATTATTGGCTTTTTAAAAATAATTGCCTGCCATTAAGATACCATATGCATTGTTCATATTCACCTTTATTGTAAGAAGACATTTTCGTTTGAAAATACCATTTTTTGTTAAATTGGTGATATTACCATCCTTTGGTTGACGAACAATAGAAACATTTTTAATTATTTTTATTTTTTTGTTAAAATACATGTGATGACCAATTAGTCAGTGTATTCATTATTCATATTCAACGTTGCTGTGAGGAGATATTTCGATTTGAAAATGTCATTTTTTGTCAACTCGGTGATTGTGCCGTCATTTGGTTGCCATGGTTACAAAAAGTAGAAACATTTTGAGTAAATTTATTCTTGTATTTTAAAAAAACAAGGACTGATCATTTATGCACTATATGTATTGTTCATATTCATCTTTGCTTTTATGAGATATTTGTGATTGAAAATGTATTTTTTTGTAAAATTGGTGACGGTTCAATTTTTTGGTTGCCATGGTTACGAAAAATGGAAACATTTTTAGTTATTTTGTTATTTGCTTCTAAAAGACAAGTCCTGACCATTAATGTACTGTATGCATTTTTCATATCCACCTTTGTTCTTCAAAGATATTTAGGTCTTAAAATGTCATTTTTTGTAAATTTTGTGACGGTTCCACTGTTTGGTTGCTATGGTTAAAAAAAGAAACATTTTCCAAGATTTTATTCTTGATTTTTCGAAAATAAGAGGTTGTTATTAAGAAACTATATGTATTCTTCATATACAAGAATGCTGTTAGAAGATAATTTGGTTTGAAAATGTCAAAAATTTGAAGATTAAAAATTTGATTTCAGTGATGGAACTTCGGTTGCTATGCAGCATATTCTAAATTATATTTTTGATTTTTCAATACAATATTAAATACATCTATTGTCATACTTGAAATAATCGATATAGTACAGACAATGTAAACAATTATTATATTTCAAATGCCAACCTGAAAAATGTTAATTTTCCAATTTTCATTTAGGGGTTTTCTGACAATCTCTGAAAAAAATGTTTTCTTGGTTTCCATGGCAACGGCTGTCAGAAAAAAGGAACGCACTTGGTTTTGGAAGTTCGTCAACATATCTGATTAAATGAAGGTAAAATAAATGATTTCTGTGACTAGTCACTTATCACCTTCTGCATGATTCTTAGGGAGAGTGCTATTTAATAAAGTAATGAATTGCGGAAAGTTTTGCTGTGATATTTTGGTAAATAAAATAAAAAATGCATTCTGGATTGATCTTCTACGATCGCACATATCATATATTGAAAAGTTTAGATTCCAAAATGGGAATCAACTATTACATTTGGCTATTTTTTACAATGAAGGAATCAAGACCGATTCGAAATTTATTTTCAACAGAATATTCCTAATTAAAGATGTATTCACGGAAAATGGAGATTTTAAATCATTTGATTACTTCAGAAATTTAGTTCGTGGTAAATTAAACTTTCTTGAGTATTATAGCATCCGAAATGTGATTAAATCATTTTTACAAAAGCTACATATACCTTTTGATTTTGCATCTTTGAATCAATGTCATAATCGTTCTATGAATAGCAATATATTTCCCATTATTACTAAACCAAATGTAAATAAGCACACTTACTCAACATTGATTTATGATGAAGACATTCCAACAAGTCAAAATAAGTGGTTATTAGAATTCAATAATCTAAATAAAGACTGGAAAAAGGTTTACTCAAATGTTTTCAAATTAACTGATGATTCATTTATCCAATGGCCACAGACTCGAATTGTTCATAGGATATTTCCAACAAGTTCGCTTTTACAAAAAATGAATATCACCGACGATAAAAAATGCACCTTTTGTCACACAGATGAAGAAAATCTTTTTACATTTATTTTTCGAGTGTAACAGAATCAAATCAATTATTCAATTTTTAGATCAAAAACTAAACGAAATTAATCATTTTCATCAACTAAGAAGTACAGGTGTGTTGCTTGGTTTTGATGACAAACCTCAATTAGATATTTCATGTCTAGAATTTAAACCCTATATTTACAATAGCAAACTAAAAAAGAAAGTGCCTTCTCGAAACGGCTTCATAAGACACCTAAAACTAACCCTTGTCATGCAAACAAAGAAAAATCTAAATAAAAAGGAAAATTTGGCAATTGTTGAAAGACTGGTACAAGATCAATAATAAGCCAATAAAAAATACAAAACTATAGCATGCTTTGGATATTTGTGTTTATTTTCACTTTCTTTAAAGGGTATATTTTACCACCATTGCTGGTGGAATTAAGATGTCTCTTTCTGTTCCTTCATATCATATAAAACTTATTTTTTTCAAATTATTACAAATACATGATCTGTTTAATAATTACTAGTATACTTAGTATTAATATAATCTACGATTTTACAGTTGACAATAATTATATTGCATTTTTTCGAATTCAAGAAACTTTTCTAAAACAATCAATCAAAAGAAAGTATGGAGAAATTGAAAACAAAACGTTTGAGCTTCGACTTTTATCTTTCGTTATCTCTATGACTCCCAAAATGCTTGTACAGTCGACACTCGTTGTGTCGAAGTCAGAGGGACAGCCAAAATACAACGACATATCCGGAGGTCGACTCATCCGATTTTGATTATTTTCGTTTTCTAAGCATTTTCTAAGCATCGTATGTGTCCATTAATGAAATATAGTAGGAAAAGGAAAGGAATTGCTCGAAACGAGCAATTTCTATCCTTTTCCTACAAAATTTCAATGGCTGTATTTGTTACGGAATTCATTTTGATATCCATATGTTGAGTATGGGACTTGGCTTTCACTTCGACTTAAGCGGAATTTCGACTTATCCGATGTCGAGATAACGAGTGTCGACTGTATCTGGTATTAGCGACCAATGACACCTTGAGAATTAAACATAAAGATAGAATATAAATGATATAGTAAACTGTAATCAAATCCAAAATGTATGTATGGCTACTCCCTTTTATTTAGTTTGTATACTAAATGATCGTGTAAAACTTTGTTATAAACGATGTAATTATCTGAAAAAAAAGGTTTCACGTATCCACTTTGGGACGAAAAATCAGTTATCACTACTGTCGACTATTTGCTATAATCCAAGGGAAGTAAATGCGTATTCAAGGGAAGTAATTTTCGGGAGATTTTTTCGTCACTAAAAACCGATACTTTCATTGCTGCGTTCAAGGTGTTAAAGCTTTCCTCAACGAAATGACCTAAAATTAAGTACGCATTATTCTAAAACCAATTGTCGAGCGATTTATGAGATAGAATAGTAAATTCCTATTTTTAAGGTTAGAATTAAACATGTATATGTTGAAAACTTTCTTCTAAACCCCGCCTGAAAGCTATATAAGTTTTATATCAGATTTATACTGATCAAATACAACACACTCAAAAACGTTTGATAACACACTCGAAATTGAAACAGACTAAATTTAGTAGTTCTTATATCTGTTTTGTTGTTCTGTATATAAAAAGGAACAATTCTTGCTGACCCGAGATCTCCAGGAACTACTCCTTTTTGGAATCAATGACATAATAATTACATGTGAAAGAAAGTAGAACCATTGACAGCAAATTCTGCATTTATACCTTCTAATCATGTAACGTTTGTTGAACAAATACTGCTAAGGTATTCATAAATTTTATTTTCACCGACCAATGAAAAAGAAAAAAAAAACTCATATGTTTAATCAAATACCTTTACTGGAATAAAATCTAGAAACAAAGCTATATCCAAATTCAAAAAAGACTAAAGTCGATACCACATTTGTGAAAACTCATTTGGATGGCATTCCAAGCTGTTTAAGATAGCTCCATTATAATTTAGAGCCAGAGCTATGATCATTCAATAACTGGGAAAACTTCTTGTTTTGTTTTATTAAATTAATAATACTTTTGGTTTTGGTTTAACTATTTCATAATAACCATCTGTCTTCTCAGGTTTAAAAGTATAAAATGTCTGATTGCGCTCTTTAATAGTGAGTAGAGCATTCTACAGTTCAGTGTAGACAGATGAGACTTGACGTAACTTGATGACTTCATAGTAACGTCAATTCCTATTACGCCGTTTTTAAAGGTATCCATGGCAAACTTTTCGTCCACATTGTAAGATCTTACTATAGAAAACTCTACTAAACCGCGATGACATTTTGGGCGAAAACTGATAAAGTCAGGGTATAATAATCATGTAGGCTGACACCAATTTTATTCTTTATAATCTGTTACTGGGCTACTGTCTAACGTTTTCGTGTGTTGGTAGGTAGGTCGGAAGGTCGGTCGGTCCATAGACAAAACTTTGTCCGGAGCATTACTCAAAAAGTATAAAAGGTAGAATCATCAAACTTCATATGTGTATCAACCTTTTTATGGAGAGGTGCATGGCACAAAAACCATTACTCTGCAAATCAGTATGTTGGAGTTATTGCTCTTTGTTGATTTCTATTCTTCATTTTTGTCCGGATCATAATTCATATAGTATGTAAGGTAGAGTCATGAAACTTTAAAGGTAGATAGATGTCATTATGGAATAGGGCAGTGCACAAAAACTGTATTTTGTGGATAATATTTTTGGACTTAATGACCTTTGTTGATTTTCATACTTAATTTTTGTCCGGAGCATAACTCAAAAAGTATGCAATGTAGATTTATGAAACATCATAGGTGGATAGATCTCATTATGGAGAAATACAGTGCACGAAAATGTAACTTTGTCGGTCATATTTGTGGAGATATCGCCCTTTGGGTATTTTATACTTGATAGAATATTACCATTTGACTGCTTAAATCGTTAAAAGTAGGCCTTTGAGGGGGTATAAATGTTTTATAAATGTCTCTTGTTTAGGAACAATCCTGCGTTTTAATTACAGCTGTGCACCTGTCGCATTTTTAAAATCTTTTGTTACAAAACGAAAAAACTAAAATTTGCAACACAACTTAACAAATACTGTGTGTAATTCTAAATTGATATATTCCATTTGGATCGAATAATCGACTATCAAAGATTCTCTGACTAAGCCTTTTCGTATGAGTATATGTGCAAACTCAAAACAGCGGCAAGTAATCACTACCGTGCAGTGAAAACCACGTGTTGATGGTATGATCACGTGACATGTGTGAATGACTATGAAGATGGTGGATTGTTTGGTACACTCGGGTGTTGTCGGGTTCCCGCAATCAGCCGAGTTCTGACGAATGGGTGCGACATAAAAATTGCATTTTCGTAATATTCGTTTCTAAACTTATGTTTAATTTTAGTTCTCATCTAACACATAACGATCTTAAAACATTATTAAAAACATAAGTACGTTTAAAAAATGAAAAAGAGTTCAATTAATTAAAACCTTGTTAGTCAATGTTATGGTGACAGAGATCTAATCCTGATTCAGGGTAGAACATTGCGAAGGGTTTTGGTATATATGTACAAAATTATTGGAAAATTTAAGTACCTCAAATATTATAATATAAATAAAACGTGCGTTTCGCGTTGTTAGCAGTTGCCATAATATCTAGATCAAATAATAGAAACTGCCACGTATTCTATAGCGACAAATTTTTCATTCCAGTGTTAGAGAGGAGACATGGATTCACATGCACAGTTCGTCGGTTGTTTAATATTTTGGGCGTTTGTTTTTGTCGCATGCGGGAGTCCGTTAAGTGAACCACATGAAGGGGACTGTAACAGATTTGTCTACGAATACAAACTTATGGAACGATTAGTATTGATGGAACAGGAGAATAAGCGTCTTACAGAACGAATGGACAAACTTGAAGACAAGTCTATCAAAGATTCTAAACCGACTGCCGTAGCCGTGACAGTTCGTCTCTCCGTTAAGCAGGATCTTGCTACAAACAAGCGAGTTAAGTACGACGTAGTGACATCGAATGTTGGCGAGGCTTTTGATCTACTTCAAGGTCAATTCGTGACCCCGGTCAATGGAATATATATGATTGTTGTACAAGCCTGTCTTGGAAACGAAGCGCAATGGATGGAACTAGACGTGATTAAAGATGGAGCTAAGGTCGGTCACGTGTTTACGGGGGATAGAGTCTATCATAACTGCGGTTCTGCGGCTGTGAGTTTGAGCCTCAATGTTGGCGATGCCATCTGGGTAGAAAGAGCTAACGGGTCTGCTACAGTGTTGACCCATGATCATGGTTGGAATTCGTTCACTGCGGTGCTGGTGCAGCCAGTTGTATAGATACTGTACTTAAAAATAATTGAATGTGCGCATATTAGTACTGTGAACTTCTTTTTGCGATTTACATATCAGATGCTATTTGGAAAGGGAGAAGTCCCGGGTTCAATTGAGATGAGACAGTTGATGAGGTTGAAATAAAACGATTTACGAAAGAACCTGTCGTGGGGGGTGTATGTAGCCGAGTGTATAAGGGGCACTTATACTATATCAGGCCTACTCTCTACCAGTGTATTCCGCTCATATTCACGGTGGATAATCACGTGATGCAATAATTACTGAATATCTTCAATAACTTTGTTAATACGGGACCGATTTGAATTCGGTTTGAAGCAGAGAATAAAGACAGACGTCACTCATTAGATGGACGTGGTTGATTTCTGAAACCTCAACAGATAAAAAAAAGTTAAATTGAAGATAAACCAAAATTTTGGTTTATCTTCAATAACTTTTTTATCAGTTGATTTTTCAAAAATCTACATCGACCATGTTATTCCTGACATTTTTCCACCTTCTCTGCTTCAAACCGAATTCAAATTGGTCATATTTTGACAAAGTTATTGAAGATTATCGACAATTCTATGTCACGTGATTATACACCGTGTATTGATCGATTCATACTCTGTCGTAACACTTTCAAAATGGAACTATTTACTATATTGTGACGTCATTTACAGCGTCATTATTGTTATTTTGATATCCAATAAAAGTCGACACATGAAGCGGATCAAGCACTCAGACACTTATCCAAAAAATAATAATCATCCGATGAACTGATTTTTCATGTTACGACGATTCATTTTTTGGTATTGACAATAAAATTAAATTGAACTTATGAAAATTTGTAACGTTATCAGATTTTTGAATTGTTATGCACTTTACAGCGAACTATTGGATGATGAAATCCCGCCAAGGCCCCAAACCCATTCCCAAGCAACAATATTTTACTTGTCATAATTAAAGAATGTAGTATAATATACAACAAAGTAAGCGTAACCAAAAGGGTAAACTTGAAATTAACGGAAAACATTGAGTGAAAATGTGAAAATGCAATTGGTTAGCAATTTCTCCTTTTGTTTTTATATTTTTTCAAAGTCATCTCTGCAGCACACCTCGACTTGCTTTGAAAAGGGGCTGAAGCAATATTGTTTTGCTGCAAGCGCGGATCCAGGTATTTTTCCCAGGGGGGTTTCTGATCTTTAACCCCTTTTTTCGCCAAATTCCAGGGGACGGGGGTGACATGCCCCCCCCCCCCCCCTGACCCCCCTCTCTGGATGCATGCAGATATGTCATACCATGAAGGACTAGATATAACAATTGTTTGTCGTGGCAAACAGGGACGAATTACGCAGCTTATATGGGACATAACCAGTAATCGTTTTGATAACCCCTTTTTTCGCCAAATTCCAGGGGGGGGGTCATAACCCCCTGACCCACCCCCACCCCTCTGGATCCGCGCATGTGCTTTAACCCTTTCAAAAAACAACACCATTTTTTGTTTATGTAATAAAGTGTGTTTTGAAAGAATGAATAAAATGAATAAAACATTGATCTGCACTCTTTTGTGATTTCCTTTTCCTTCAGTATTATCTACATCATATAATTACTTTGTGACGTTTGATATGGCGTCTGCATCTGCATCTCTACACCCAATTGGATCACCAAGGACAACTCTACCGAATCATACCTTGGATGTATCTCGTGGAACTACTTTCAGACTATGAATAGAATAGAATAGAACAACAATTCAAAACGTTCGTCTGCGACTTATGTCAGCAATGACGCGACAATGATACTGAAATACATTAATACATTTTTTGCAGTTCCAGTGTCCTCATTATTACAACCTGCAAGTCCCGCAAGTTGCCATGGTTGTGCATTTGGTTGACATCGAAAACTACTTTATGAAGCGTAGCTACTTCCGGCTAAGAAATCCAATTTTTTTCAAGATTTCTTCATACACACACTTCCGAGTCGATGATTCGATCTTTGGTCGACATTATCCGAGGATATCCGAACGCTTTACACCCTGAAATTTTGGCGTTCCATTTGACCTGGTCAGACTGGTAAGACACAGGCTGTCATAACGGTCAGACTCTTTAATTAACCCTGTCCCAAACAACAAAACTTTACAGTTATCAGAATTCAAAAATGTAGCCGATGACAAAATGGATGCTTAAGATGTTTTTTTGTACAATATAGCAAAGAAAATATAAAGGCAGAAGTAAGACAATTCTGATTAT
The DNA here is from genome assembly GCA_963680895.1 of Fragum sueziense. Classification (NCBI taxonomy): domain Eukaryota; kingdom Metazoa; phylum Mollusca; class Bivalvia; order Cardiida; family Cardiidae; genus Fragum; species Fragum sueziense. The sequence goes on along the minus strand of OY804609.1, from coordinate 1,626,511 downwards.
CAGCATTTTCTGCTTTGGCCTTGATGTTTTCTGAAGCCTTTTCTATTACGGACGTCAAAACCAGGTCTTATTATTTTTTATACAAATGTGACCCGTCACGCTAAAAGGGACCTTATCGGATGTGTGAAAAATATCGACCCTAGTCAGTCTGCGCAGTCCGCGCAGCCAGACCAGGGCCGATAGTTTTCTTTTGTATGTACATTTCTGAATCTGGAATATTTTCCCTAGCTTACTGTATGTTCATTTTCACATACAGTATCTGGTTGGCCTGTGTTCAGTCTGACAAGTTTGTCAAAATGTGGATCATTGGACTTTGGATAAGGTCCCTTTTAGCATGACGGGTCACAAATGTTCCATTCCAATTTGTAAGCCTCTGAAGACAACAAAATGAACGATGCTAGGGATAGGATTTGAATTTAATATAGCATAAAAGATATTGGAACAAAAGGATAAAACGCCGTTCAGCATTTTGTGTCAATGTTCCAGGAAGCCTTTCCCGATAGGGCGCAAAAACTTTGGCCCACTTTAATCAAATCATTTTGGACATGTGTTTGTCTTACAAATTTATATTTTGACAGTGTTTAGATAGTGTTTAGGACAAGATAACCGTATCATCAGTCTCTAAACGTGTTGGCGTTTTTGACGTATTGGGAGCATTTTATTTAACCCTTTCCCAAACAAGACCTGGTTATGGCGTCCCAGATAAAAATGGCTTGTGAGAACATTGAGACAAAAGAAGAAGCTGCTGATAACCAGCATTTTCTCCTTTTGCCTCAATATTTCCTGGGCTATTTTATACTAAAGTCATACCTGTATCAACATCCAGTTGCTTTGAAATTGATTTCCAAAATATTTTGCCGTTTGGGAAAGGGTTTAAATCCAACACGTTCGACACATGCTGGCTAAATCATTAAGGTATGACAGGACCCTTAACCCTTGCCGGAACGACAAAATGTTAGACAGATCCAATTCAAAAGATGCTGCAGACCACAAAATTGATTTCAATAAAGATTGAAATTGTGTGTAATACAGCCAAGATAATGTTGAGGTGAAAGGAGAAACTGCTGGTTATCAGCAGTTTCTTCTTTTGCCTCAATGTTTCCAAAGTCTTTTCTATTAGGGACGGCAAAATTAGGTCTTGTTTGGGAAAGGGTTAAGGCAGCATTCTAGAAAGTAGCTTCTATAACGTTTTACGTACATCGGACTGCCCGGTTTTGGATCCACTCACATCGAACGTAAAACTAATGGTTACGTTGTCACCGACTCTATCGTGCTTCACTAGGTTACCCTGATCATACGCTTAAGTTCCTTGTATAACAAGAGATGTTTGTAAAACATATATGTCCCCTCAAGGGCCTACCTTGGATGTAGGTCAAACTTTGAGGGCAAGTTCACAAGGTCCAAAGTCACGGTCAAATGTGAAAGGTCTTGGAAGGAGGTGTATATGTGTGAAAAATCAAGACTGTAGGTGTAAAAGGACATGAGATATAGGCCAGGTTAAAGATTTTTAAATGTAGGTCATACTCCAAGGTCAAGGTCACACGGGCCAAGGTCATAATCAAATGTGAAAGGTCTTGGTAGGAGGTGTCCATGTGTAAAGTATCAAGGCTGTATAGGTGACAGGACATGGGATATAGGACATATTAAAGCTTTTTAAAAGTAGGTCAAACTCCAAGGTCAAGGTCCAAGGTCATGGTCAAAAGTGAAATGTCTTGGTTGGAAGTGACCATGTGTGAAATATCAAGGCTGTATGTGTAAAAAGGACATGAAATATAGGCCAGGTTAAAAGTTTTTTAAACGTAGGTCAAACATCAAGGTCAAGGTCAAAAGGTCCAAGGTCATAGTCAAATGTGAAAGGTCTAGGTCGTAGGTGTTCGGCATAGTTACAGTTCTTGTGCACTGCACCTCTCCATAATGTGATCTATCCACCTGTAAAGTTTCATGATTCTACCTTACATACGTTTTGAGTTATGCTCCGGACAAGAATCAAGTTTTAAAATCATCAAAGGGCAATAAGTCCAAAAAAACAATCGGCAGCGTTACGGTTCTTGTGCGCTTCACCTCTCCATAATTAGATCTATCCACTTATGAAGTTTTATGATTCCTTCTTATTGAGTTATACTCCGGACAAGAATCAAGTTTGAAAATCAACAAAGGGCAATAACTCAAAAAATTTGATCGACAGAGTTACGATTCTTATGCGCTGCACCTCTCCATAATTAGATCTATCCACCTATAAAGTTTCATGATTCTACCGTAAATACTTTTTGAGTTATTCTCCGGAAAAGAATCAAGTTTGAAAATCAACAAATGGCAATATCTCCGAAATTTGATCGGCACAGTTACGGTTTTTGTGCACTGCACCTCTCCATAATTAGATCTATCCACTTATTAAGTTTCATGATTCTACCTTTAATATTTTTATATTTATGCTCCGGACAAGGTTTGGTCTACGGACCGACCGACCGACCGACCGACCGACCGACCGACCGGCAGACCTACACTTGCAAAATAATATGCCCCCATTTTCTTCGAAAGGGGGCATGACTATTTTTTGCTGACCATGATTATAAACTAAAGACGAATATCGCTTAAGGGGGAATGCTCCAGTTTCCTAATTTTTTTCCCAATAATAGAATTTATTTATATTTTGTATGTTGAAATTACATATTATTTCCAATTGAAAAAAAGATAAAAATCGATTTCTATCTTGAGGAAACCAGTTTCACATAATAAATACACCTTTACCGTCGAAAATGGTAAATTATAATGATGTGTTATATTATTGAAATTATGGTAGCGAAACATAATGTTACGAAATATTTAATTTACTACAGTAATGACCGAGTGTTCCGAAAAACTAGAGCATTCCCCCTTAAGAGCAATGAAGTAAGAAAACAATCATTTGAAGTCAACTTATCTCCCTTAGCTCAAGCCGCACAGCAAAAATACTGCTTCGCTCGAATGTCATGTTGATTGTTCATGTAAATGGCTTTGGATTTTGTGCTAAAATAGACTCTGTTTACCGTTATGCTTTGAAAAACCGTCGGTGTTGTAAATTTTCATGAATATCCGTCGAGCCGCTTGAGAAGATTTACACTGACGAATACTGTGGACTGAAAAACAGACACGGTAATCCCGATATACCTCCAAAACTATTTAGAATATGATATCGCTGCTTTTCTTCGAAAACATCGTAATTGCAGCTTAAAACAAGCTGCAATTACGAGGTTTCCGATGAAAAACGACGTTATTCTCCCTTAGATGATATCTGTCAGCAAAAATATTTCTTCATACAAATTTCCTGTTGTGTCGACTTTAGTTTGGATTTCTATAATATTCTGTCCAGTCACTTTAGAGGAATTGCGTGAACAAAAACTGAGGAGGGCAAAATTCAGTCATATGATCTCCGTTAGATGACCTGAAGCAGCGAAATAATCCTTTACATCACCATGTCGTGTCAATGATTTTAGATTTTCATGGAAATGTGTCTACTCGATTGACTAATCAAAATTAATTGTTGTAAGAGTAAAAATAGTATAAAGAAATAGCCAAAACTGCAATTTTTGACAATCAAGGGCGGATAATTCGGGTATTTTTGATTAAATAAAAATTCCATAAAGAAATCTCAGAGAGGGTTGCCCAAGGATTATTCGTGTGAAGTTTAGTTGAAATGCATCCAATGGTTTTTTAAATGAAGATTTTTTTTAAAAAGTTTGAATAAGTTTAAAAAGTGAAATAAAGAGTAATAATAGTGGGGTCCAAACGGACCCCAGCAAAAAATCAATATCACAAACTCATATTACGCTAAAATCGGAAAAAGTTGCGTGGCATGCAGAAGGTTGTTGTAGATCAACAAACTCCAAAAGTTTGGACACCAGAGTGCATGTGGTAAAACTATGACATGCAAAAAATGACGCGTGAGGTCAGATTGACCCCAGTTTGTAGGATGAAGGTTAAATAATCAGTGAAATGTGAGAAGTCGTCGATATTAGTTCCTATTCCAATAATATCCTTGCAGAAAAAAAAACAAACAAATATAGTGTTCAGAGATAAAATGTATCGTTTAGTATCATTTATCTTCGGCACACAAGTCGCTATTTGTCAAAAAATTCGTTTAGACAAATAAAACTGTATTTGAGACAGGCAATAAAAAATATGGATAATGTGAACAAAATATTCTAAATCAGTGACAGAAAATAATGCTGCTACGTCATTTGAGAATGGACAACTAAAATACAAGACAAGTACACGTTCGATGTTTCTCAAATGCTAAAGAATACCTTACGAAGAGTGTGAAATAGTATCAACCTAGTCAGTCTGCGACGACTAGGAAGTCCGCGCAGACAGACTAATTGTTAATTTAAAAGATTTTCTGCTATTGCTATTGTTGAGGTTGTGATTGTCCTTCATAATGAATCGAAGTTGGATGAATTCAAAGATTAAAAGCGATCTGGAAAAATGGGAAAGATACATGTTTTAATATAGATCTAACATTTTTTTAAAAAGTCAAGTTTAAACCTCTTTGGAAAAGCATTTTATTACATACTGTCAACTTCAAACAAAAAATATCGAAAAGTAAAAGTATACACAAGAATGAAAAGGATTTACAGCAAAATAGTTGTTTAAATGTTTCATCACTTTGACTGGTTTTCATTTTACGTGAAAGCTGTTAAACCAGGACCAGGACTGCCATAGTAAGCATTAAGATGACTGAGCTGTACAGGATTGTGGGCGCAGCGCTCTCTGAAATGATCGAGAACACAATTTTAATAACTAGAAAATAGATATCATCACTTTTCATCAAAGACCCAGTAACTGCAGCTTTAAACAAACTGCAGTTACGATGTTTTTTAAGACAAGCGACGATATCTAATTTGAAAGAATTTCCCCGTCCCTGCCCTAACAACAAAATGTTAGACTGTTTAATTTGAAAGCAGGTTCAGACGACAAATTGATGTTGAACTAACTGATATTGCTACAACACATGAGGATGTCGGTATCAAAAATCAAAATCAAAATTTAAAGCCTCTTGTCTTAATGTTTCACGAGCATTTCCTTTGAAAGCGTTCTAGAAAAAAAATATGCATGAGCACAATAATCAAAATGAGCTTGGGTCTGTAAAAGGTGTCCATTAAATGATTGTAGAGGACCATGGATCTCGATCAAAGAGTGCTTAGACCATTAATAAATAATGGTGTGTTTCACACCCGCAAGATAAAAACTTGGAAAGCACGGTAAAAACTGTAGAAGATAATTGATGATTTTTGTTCGGTGACATACCTCCCGAAAACAAGTGCATGTCGGATTGCGATGCAATACAGGAGTCCCCCACCGGATAACAAAAAATCCTTTCTTATAATATATCTCCTACTTACTAGATCTATAACTGTATACAAAATTTGAAGTTGCTAGCACATTAGGTTTTGGACAAAATGTCCCTAACAAAAATATAAGGGTAAAAACAACCAAGGGCAATAACTCCAAAAGTGGGCGGAGAAGAATGATTCTTGTACATGTCACTTGTCCTCAATGAGATCTATAAGTGTACAAAGTTTGAAGTTGCTAGCACTGATGGCTCAGGAGATATGGTCCGGACAAAAATGTAAGGATAAAAAACAACAACGGACAATAACTAAAAAAGTGGATGTGGTAGAGTAACAGTTCTTGTGCATTACACTTCTTCTCAATGAGATCTACCAGTGTACAAAGTTTGAAGTTGCTAGGGCTTATGGTTTAGGAGATAAGTTCGGGACAAAAATGTAGGGATAGAAACAACAAAGGGCAATAACTCAAAAAGTGGACATGGCAGAGTGACAGTTCTTGTACATGAAACTTGTCCTCAATGATATCTATAATTGTAGCAAGTTTGAAGTTGCTAGCACTTATGGTTTAGAAGATATATTTCTGACAAAAATGCAAGGGTAAAAACAACAAAGGGCAATAACTCAAAAAGTGGGTGTGGCAGAGTAACAGTTCTTGTACATGACACTTGTCCTCAATGAGATCTATAAGTGTACAAAGTTTGAAGTTGCTAGCACTTTAAGTTTAGGAGATATGATCCGGACAAGAATGTAAGACTAAAAACAACAAAGGGCAATAACTCAAAAAGTGGACATGGCAGAGTAACAGTTCTTGTACATGACACTTGTCCTCGGTACGATCTATCAGTGTACAAAGTTTGAAGTTGCTAGCACTTATGATTTAGGAGATATATTCCTGACAAAATGCAAGGGTAAAAACAACAAAGGGCAATAACTCAAAAAGTGGGCGTGGCAGAGTTATGGTTCACATAGTTTAGGAGATACATTCCGGACAAGAATGTGAGGGTAAAAAAACAAAGGGCAATAACTCAAGTCCTCAATGATATCTATAAGTGTAGCAAGTTTGAAGTTGCTAGCACTTATGGTTTAGAAGATATATTCCTGACAAAAATGCAAGGGTAAAAACAACAAAGGGCAATAACTCAAAAAGTGGGTGTGGCAGAGTAACAGTTCTTGTACATGACACTTGTCCTCAATGAGATCTATAAGTGTACAAAGTTTGAAGTTGCTAGCACTTTAAGTTTAGGAGATATGATCCGGACAAGAATGTAAGACTAAAAACAACAAAGGGCAATAACTCAAAAAGTGGACATGGCAGAGTAACAGTTCTTGTACATGACACTTGTCCTCGGTACGATCTATCAGTGTACAAAGTTTGAAGTTGCTAGCACTTATGATTTAGGAGATATATTCCTGACAAAAATGCAAGGGTAAAAACAACAAAGGGCAATAACTCAAAAAGTGGGCGTGGCAGAGTTATGGTTCTTAAACATGACACTTGTCCTGAATAAGATCTATAAGTGTAACGATTCCTGTAAATGACACTTCTCCTCAATAAGATCTATAAGTGTACAAAGTTTGAAGTTGCTAGCACTTATAGTTTAGGAGATATGATCCGGACAAGAATGTAAGGCTAAAAACATCAAAGGGCAATAACTCAAAAAGTGGGCGTGGCAGAGTTATGGTTCTTAAACATGACACTTTTCCTGAATTAGATCTATACGTGTACGAAGTTTGAAGTTGCTAGCACACATAGTTTAGGAGATACATTCCGGACAAGAATGTGAGGGTAAAAAAACAAAGGGCAATAACTCAAACAGTGGGCGTGGCAGAGTTATGATTCTTAAACATGACACTTCTCCTCAATGAGATCTATAAGTGTACAAAGTTTGAAGTTGCTAGCACACATAGTTTAGGAGATACATTCCGGATAAGAATGTAAGGGTAAAAACAACAAAGGGCAATAACTCAAAAGGTGGGCGTGGCAGAGTAACGGTTTCTAAACATGACACTTCTCCTGAATGAGATCTATAAGTGTACCAAGTTTGAAGTTGTTAGCACATATGGTTTAGAAGATATAGCCCTGACAAAAGTGTGACGGACAGCTAGCACACATATTTTAGGAGATATGTTCCGGAAAAGAATGTAAGGGTAAAAACAACAAAGGGCAATAACTCAAAAAGTGAGCGTGACAGAGTAACGATTCCTGTAAATGACACTTCTCCTCAATAAGATCTATAAGTGTACAAAGTTTGAAGTTGCTAGCACTTATAGTTTAGGAGATATGATCCGGACAAGAATGTAAGGCTAAAAACAACAAAGGGCAATAACTCAAAAAGTGGGCGTGGCAGAGTTATGGTTCTTGAACATGACACTTCTCCTCTATGAGATCTATACGTGTACAAAGTTTGAAGTTGCTAGCAAACATAGTTTAGGAGATACATTCCGGACAAGAATGTGAGGGTAAAAACAACAAAGGGCAATAACTCAAACAGTGGGCGTGGCAGAGTTATGGTTCTTAAACATGACACTTCTCCTCAATGAGATCTATTAGTGTACAAAGTTTGAAGTTGCTAGCACACATAGTTTAGGAGATACGTTCGGGACAAGAATGTAAGGGTAAAAACAACAAAGGGCAATAACTCAAAAGGTGGGCGTGGCAGAGTAACGGTTTCTAAACATGACACTTCTCCTCAATGAGATCTATAAGTGTATCAAGTTTGAAGTTGTTAGCACATATGGTTTAGAAGATATAGCCCGAACAAAAGTGTGACGGACAGCTAGCACACATATTTAAGGAGATATGTTCCGGACAAGAATGTAAGGGTAAAAACAACAAAGGGCAATAACTCAAAAAGTGAGCGTGACAGAGTAACGATTCCTGTAAATGACACTTCTCCTCAATAAGATCTATAAGTGTACAAAGTTTGAAGTTGCTAGCAAACATAGTTTAGAAGATATGATCCGGACAAGAATGTAGGGCTAAAAACAACAATGGGCTCAAAAAGTGGGCGTGGCAGAGTTATAGTTCTTGAACATGACACTTCTCCTCAATGAGATCTATACATGTACAAAGTTTGAAGTTGCTAGCACACATAGTTTAGGAGATACATTCCGGACAAGAATGTAAGGGTAAAAACAACAAAGGGCAATAACTCAAAAAGTGGGCGTGTCAGAGTTATGGTTCTTAAACATGACACTACTCGTCAATGAGATCTATAAGTGTACAAAGTTTGAAGTTGCTAGCACACATATTTTAGGAGATACATTCCGGACAAAAATGTAAGGGTAAAAACAACAAAGGGCAATAACTCAAAAAGTGGGCGTGGCAGAGTAACGGTTCCTCAACATGACACTTTTCCTCAATGAGATCTATAAGTGTACAAAGTTTGAAGTTGTTAGCACATATGGTTTAGAAGATATAGCCCGGACAAAAGTGTGACGGACAGACGGACAGATGGACAGACAGACGGACAGACGGACGGACGGACAGACGGAATCGAGCAAACCTATAGTCCCCCAACCGGTAACCGGTGGGGGACATATAAGAATAGTGATACATACAAAGATTCAAGGACGAAACAAACTGCGTCGATGGAACACAGGTACGAGTTTCCCTTTTATTTTACAGTTTCCCTTTTATTTTACAGCAAACCGTCCTTCGACAATCCGACGGTCAACCTCATTTGCATATTAAACCACAAATGTTCCACGAACGTAAGAAAGGTTTAAAGAATATCGTACAAACCTAGATCACAGTCTGTTCCACCCCAGCCAATAAGACATGCACATTCATACAGGCCTGGTGTGTTTGTACACAGTCCGCCATTTTTACATGGTGGTGACAATAAACACTCGTCAAGATCTGCATAAACAAACAATGTACAACAATAACCATACGTTGTTATTCCAAAGTACAAAGTCGGGCTTTCTTAATTAAAGTAAATGAAACTCTTGTTTACGGACAGTTTGCTCAGTGCGGCAGGATTTTTGATACTCGACTGGAAAAAATGATATCATTGGAACCTCATATAATGCAAAGAGGAAAATATCAACACAATGTTACGTAAGGCATTGAAAGAAATACCGTTTAAATATACCCAGCACGCGAATGAACCTAGGGCTAGTCACTGAAGGTGACTTAATATCCCATCAAAATTCCATCAAGTTCTTTCAGAGATATGAGAATGTAAATAAAATGAGCACTTTGTGAAACAAAATTAATTATATATGGATATACAGAAGATTTAAGTATATTTTCAAGGGGAGATTATTCCTGAACTAAGGAATCTTAGGCCTGGAAAGTGTGTCTTGCAGAACTTCTCTACGTGATCAATATACGTATAAAGTTTAAAAAAGAGATGTTTCTGAAACATACTATGCCCCAACATGGCCCAACTTTAACAATTGAAGCAGCCTAATGGTGGTATTTTATCGAGTATGACAAGGGCAATACAAGTATAAACGGCAAGTATAATAAGCACTGTTAATTCTCCATAATGAGATATACCCACCAATGAAGTTTCATTAATCTACGTTGCATACTTTTTGAGATTTGCTCCTGACAAAAAATAAGTATGAAAATCAACGAAGAAAAATAACCCCATCAATATTAGCACCAGAGTAACGGGTCGCAAGCACTACAATTTCCATAATGAGATCTATCCATCTATGCAGTTCCGAGATTCTACACTAAATATTTTTAGTAATGCTCCGCACAAAATTTAAGTATGGAAATCGACAAATGACAATAACTCTAACATAAGATCGGCAGAGTAACGGTTCTCCTGAACTGTACTTTCTACAATGAGATCATCTAAATACCTAAAAAGATTCATAAGTCTACCTTTAATACATTTTGTGTCATGCTTTGGACAATGTTTGGTATTTTGTTTACGAACCGGCAGACAGACTGGCTGATTCCAGTATTTCCCCCATAAACGATGGTTTTGCGGGGAAACAAATATACAGTAAGTAAATACACTGACCTGTATCACAAACGACCCCTCGCCACCCGGACGGACAGGTACATAAGAAGAAGTTGATACCGTCTATACAGCTTCCATTGTTAGCACAAGGAGAACTGAGACATTCGTCTATATCTGAGTTGAGCAAAAAAGTATTTGATAAATATGTGACCCGTCGCGCTAAAAGGGACCTTATCCGAACTCCAAAAATCCAATTTTGGTCAAAATTCTCAGACTCGACACAGGTCAACCAGATACTATATGCGAAAAATGAACATAGAGTAAGATAGGGTAAACATTCCAGATTTAGAAAATTACATACCAGTGAAAAGTATCGGCCCTAGTCAGGCTGCGCGGACTGCGCAGACTAATTAGGGTCGATAGTTTTCACACTTCCTATAAGGTCCCTTTTTTGCATGACGAGTCACAAATATTTATATCATATATGATAGTAATATGAACTAACACATACGCCTACACGATTTTTATCGTCTAATTAGCTATTGTTGTTGGCACAGGAAGAATTGAGGCCATTAATTTTTAACATGGTACTGTTTACAATAAATATTTTGTGTGTGAAAAAAAAACAACAACTCCAAGACATGGATAGCCAGATAAAACCACGTGTCTACCATTTCCTTGGAACTTTACCTACCACTGATTTCTTTCGTCCTTTATCAACAAAACCAACTTTTTGAAATTTAATTCTCTCATACTCATTTATTCGCTTCAATCCAGAAATATAATATTCCTACCAGAATATGTCGGTATGCCGAGGCATATGGTTATCATAGGAAACGTCATCGATTTGAAAATTTATGACGTTAGGGAAAAGAAGGAAAAGACAATAGTCAATTTGTCTTGTTCTGTTCTCTCTATGCACTAAGAAGCATTTATAAATATAGAAGTATTGTCAAGCACGATTATCCCGGTACTTCTGCGTAAGTAATGACCCCACTTCAGCAATGTTTTGTTAAGACGCTCAACTATGGGACATTGCGCACGAAAATTAAGTTGTCCCTGATTAATTTGGGTAGACAATACAACCAAATCTTGTTTGTAAGTTCAACATAATAAAATATCCGATAGCTTACCTGTATCACAATGTGTTCCGGTCCACCCGCCGGCGCACGTGCACGTGTACTGATTGACTTGATCATTGCACGTGGCGGCATTCTGACACGGTGATGACGCACATTCGTCAATATCTGTCAATGAGAATTAAATAACGTGAAATCTACGTTGTTACGTTATTGCTGCTGTATAAATAGTATTACAAAACAAGGCGAGAAAAGTCGAACGAAATATATACGTTCGTGATTTATCGAACTGCAGAGTGTCCCCAAAAAAGTACATTTCTCATGTATCAAGGAATATTTTTCCATCAAATTTACATATGCAAAAGCAACGACAGTTTTCTATTAGCAGATAAAATTTGGTCGAAAAGTAATGATTAGTTTTAAAAATATTGACATTCAAATGAATATACCCGGAAAACCATTTTAACACGATATCGATCTTTTCGTTTTGCAGCGCGCGCCTACACTCATTGAATAAAATATCGCTAATCGGTTAATTCATGTATATTCAATACAATTCAAAAATGATTTTGAAACATTGTATTCACAATAGTGCATTTTCATTTCATCTCTTTTGCTAATAAATAAACTGTTAATGCGAGCTGCGATGTAACTAAAATGAATACAAACAAAATATCTAAGTGCATCACAGACTCATGAATACTAATTATAGGCAAGTATCTTATTTCTGACCAACATGCCGGTCACCGCTCAATTGAAAAGTATTACGGGTCATTTGACCAGAATCTTAATGCAAAACACAAATAATACAAAATTCACCAAAAAGAATTAAATCATAGTCCACAGAAATGTATACTCTGCAAAAAATTGAGGCTGGACTAATTTCAGGAAACATACCAAGCTTGAAATTTATGAAAATAAAAGTGAAAACTGCGCCATGTGAAATGAATCACATAATAATTTGAAATTAAATCAAACAACCACCATATGGACTCAAGTTGACCGTACAGAACGTGTATATATTAAATTTTGAGCAAATCGGTACATACATGTTAGTCGACGGACTGTAAATCCAACGATGACACCTGATGGCATTCTTTGTTAATGCTCGGCATCCATGCTAGAATTGTTCCTTAGACTACTACAAACAAGATAGGGGTGGATGCCCAGCGTGATTTTTTGATTTAAGGTCACAGTGAGGTCAAAGGTCAATGAGTGCAAAAATCAAGAAAAAATGGCTTGTAGATAAAGCAGAATTATTTGCGTCCACACAAAATGAAAGCGACGTAAACGAAATCAACTAAATTGAATCAGGAATAGACAGAGGCTCACCCAGAGCCTATATTGTCATTTTCAAACACTATTTTACCATATTTATGCTAAAAAACGCTTAGTCAATAACAAAATAAAGCGCGATACTTAACGAATTTTGATTGAACTTGAGTAAACGGTTAAGTGAGTTCTATTATTATACACAAATCATCCAAGTCATTCTTGTAATTAAAGGTAGAAATGCTAGAAATATTTTAGACTACTTCTAATAATGTTAGGATGTATTATATTGTATGTTTCGAGTTCCAGGTCAGAATGAGGTCAAAGGTAAACTACGTTCAAACGTGCGGAACTGGCAAATAGAGTCTAGCTAAACAGAGAAGTGCAAAAAATCATGCACTTGATGATGTAAGCATCAAACTTGGCACATACATTTATCAGACCATGTTGTTTAATAAAAACCCATTGGCCACTCAAAATGTCTAGATGGCCGCCATTCTTCAAGATGGCCCCCATTGACGTATGAAAGATACCGCTGTTACCATAAAAGCTGATAGATCTATAATTGGCCATTTTTTGTACATTTCACAACAAAATGAATGTTTCCAAACATGAGAAAACAGCATTTAGCATGTTTTGTGCGTAAAAATTACAAAATGGCCGCCAATTTCAAAGATTGCAGCCATTGACAGGTGGGAAATACCGTTTTTACTATAAAACCTGATTGTTATTGGCCGCTATTTTATAACAAAATATGTTTTAAACACTTTATATTATAACATAATTTAAGAATATTCTTTGCATAGAATTACTATTTCCTATATTTTGAACAATATTTTTTGGCAAAAAAGAGTATTTATTAACCTGGATGCATATTCCAGTATTCATATAGATTCGTTACAGACAGTTGTGATAAAATTCATGCAGACTTTCTACTTCAAAACACAATCTTTTAAACTAGGACCCTTTTAATTTCTAGTAATGGTCATGGTGAAATATTTCTCAATAGAAAGTGTTATAGATCTACTTAATACCAGTTCTATGTTCCCTTTCATTTTGGCCAGAAATAATGTGATATAAGACGTATGCCCGAAAGCCTGGATGCATAAATTACCTAACCTTGGTCTCTTTAAACCGTAGTGTGCATAGCTCACCACTATGAGCGTCAGCATTTACATCTGCACAATCCAGAGTAGCGTAGACTAAACATATAGCATCAATCTTTGCATGACTTTTTGTACCCACAACAATTGACAGACAATACGCTATGTGATTCTTTATGGATTCCATTTCTATTTAGGAAGGCTCAGTACTTCCATTTTGGGGATAGTAATTTGACCACAGGTGTATTCTGCTGGGTAAAAAGTAGACCTTTCCAAAGCTGTGCTAGCTGGGGATTATGCATCATATAGCTTTGTTGACATGATAACAAGAAAAGAATTAGGCCCCTTGTCCTATATCCGTAAAGCTGAAACAACATCACAGCCAACTTGAAAGCATGAAAGACTCTCTCTTTCTTCCCTAAAAAGCAAGTTCATTATATGTAGGGGCGGGCGTTTAGCATAAGGTTATACCTTAAACGAATGCTTCTCAATACCAATATCATTTAGTCTTTGAAATACACTGGTGATTATTATAAGGACGTCTGTGCTGCTGGCTTTGATTATCAAACATGATTACAAGGCGCAATTCCCTCAAGACTGGCTACCTATAACCCTTTCATCCCCTTTTAAAATGAAAATATTTTGCAGACAAACCTGAACAATCTTCAGCCTGAAAGGTGTTGAAATCAGTCTTGTTGTCATTGTCTCAACAAAACATATTATGCCATACTTAAGGTGGAATGCTTTTGTCAGTCACTTTGTATTTAATGCCTTGACCATGCTTCACCCTTTTCAGCATTTAGGCTGGTGTATCTGTGTGCATCGATAATCCAAATCAGTAAGCCTGTAAATGCCCATGAAGGTTTAAATGAAGGAATGGCACATTTGGCTGCATGTCCATAAAGCATTTGGAGGTACGAAGCGGCTATGTGTTTATCACTCCAGATCAATCAACTATGATAGCATAGACTTTTTGGTTTTGTATCTGCAGCTGTAATTTTGGATTATAGAAATGAGGCAAGCTGGAACTTAGTACTGCTGTGAAGTATTTAGTTCCAACCAAATACAACCGGAAAAGATTGATTTTCATAATGAGCGAATTCTATGTGGTAGCTCATGATTTGCAAGCTATAAACAAGTTCGAGAAAGACTGGTGATTTTATTTCAAAATCCTGAATTCCCCATATAAAAAATGACAGCGTGCACCTTTCTGAAATTGTTAAAGAGTTGTTGTTTACCCCAAAATGTTTGTTCATGGTATCCAAAATATCAATTTAAGGCTGGTCATAGTGAAATCGATTTGCTCAAATTGAAAGACGTGTGCTTTGGGCATTCTAGAGATAAAATGCCTCTAATATGAACAGATATCCCAGTTTTATTATCTTCCAATAGTTCTAAACTGTAAGAGGAGTTGAGCACCCAAGAAATCGCTAACGGAGCATACATATGGAGGAGTAGACAGACGGACGGACGACTAATTCCATGACATTATTCGACCATTCGTGTGTATTTACATGAATATGACGAGTCTTATCTTGAGGCGCCTGCGGCACCTGGTCTAAATAGAAAGACTTGTGTCATCATTTTTCATCCCTTATGGGGCTCCCATTTGGAAGCTCCTGCAGCCGACAAAACGAATCTTTATGAATACTGGAATGTGTTTGTGTATCATATAGCCAGAATTTTCTTCCTTTGCCTCAATGTTTTCCAAGCTCTTTCTATTAGGGACGTCAAAACCAGGTCTCGTTTGGGAAAGGGTTAATGCACTTGTACAGATAACTTGATATCTGGACTGTTCTTGTTCTGGAAACATTAGAAACAGAAACATATAGTTCTGCAATTCCAATAAAGAGCTATATACCTATCAGCCTCTACAATAGCACACTATACTGTAATTGAGTACCAACAGACCTCAGAGCAACCATTTCAATAGGAAGACTACAAAAGGTAACAACGAAATTGCATTCACCGTTCTGTTCTGACCACTTGAATCATTTTACTAAAGATAGGTTAATTAGGGTGACAATTCAATGACATAACAAAAGTTTTGGACAAGATTTAACTTCTGCGGCCATTCCTGCACAGGAATACATTGCCATTTCAAGTGCAGTTATTTAGCTTATACTTACAGCAGACGTTATGAATTAGCATAAGCATAGCATGTTATGAGTATTGGACCCACAGGATAGCATTTGTGACACTTACCGATCTTCTAATTTGAATGGAATTTTGTTACATCGACAAGGGATCCTGTGGTAGATTTCGCTGAATTACTCAGAACCATTGTTAAATACAGATAGACCACGGCAGAATTCGGATTATTTCTTAAATATACAATACATTTGTACACAGACCCTAACACAATGTAGAGGACACTATAACAAATTAAGAAATGCTTATAACCGAGGCATCGTAGCAACTACCGTTGACAAAAGACAGAAAACGTCAGACATATTCAGAAATTAACCGTTTTTAGCTTTAGAAAGGACATTTTTCTATCCCATAATAGTCAAAATATTCACGAAAAGTCATCTTTTCAATAAAATAATGCTTCTTATGCAATTTCAGCAAATTAAGCACAACTAGAACTAAAAATACAGCATGTATAGCAATTCAAAATATCACAATGACGATTTTAATACGAAATTGCACCCATTTGATCTTTGACCTTGCTGTGACATTAATTCGAAGTTTCAGACTGGGCATCCACCCTGGGAGGTTTTGTCATACCCCAAAGAATATAACTAGCATGGATGCCTAGCATTAACAAAGAATGCCATCAAAACCATTTTCTAGAGCCCTTACGAATTATAGGCCGTAGACTATGTGCAACGGTACATAATTCAGCTGCAGCTGACCGTTAGTGTGCTTTCACGAACAAACAAGACGCAATAATCAATATCGTGTCAGATCGGTTTTTTAGTGTCACTATTAATTTGCTTATAACTTTTTAACCGTTGCATATTTCTAAGTGAAATTTGGAACACAAATGCAAAGATAATGTATCTTCAGTACTGCAAATTCAAAATTTAGATTATTTGCTTAAGCTTAAAAATATGTGACTTTGAATTAGGGTTCCGTTTTTTTTGGGGACACTCTGTACAACCTTTCTTTGCAGAGATAGGTTGTTTTTTCCTCAGTATTTTACGGTATAAAAAGCAAATTGAGGCATTTGCACTTGATACAGACAGACATTTTGTTTGTAAAGTTATGAAAAAAACACGACGTTTTAAGATGCAAACCGATTTAGTAAAACTCACTTTCAACTTTAAAATGTGCGTTAATTCGTCTTTAAAACGGGCCTTTACAACAAAGTGTGATTGTCGATCGGGTAACCAAGCTTTGGTATCCTATTATCAAAATGTAAAGTCTATTTGTTGACCAAGAACAGATATCATATATTCAAAAGCAATAGCCGATTGGTTGTCCGAGTTTTGATATCATATATTCAGAATTGATATTCGATTGGCTAACATAGTACGATGTGTCATATTTGAGTTTAATAGTCGATTCGTCATGGACCTAGCATAGATATCACATATTCAAATTTAATGATAGATTTATTGACCTGGTATAGATATCACCTATTCAAATTTGATGGTCGATTCATTGACCTATTATATACATGTATATCACATATTCAAATTAAATGGTCGATTAGTTGACCTAGCAAAGATAGCACACATTCCAATTCAATTGTCGATTCGTTGACCTAGCATATCACAAATTTCAATTAAATGGTCGATTCGTTGACACAGCATATACATCACATATTCAAATTTAATGACCGATTCATTGATCTAGCATAAACATCACATATTCAAATTAAATGGTCGATTCGTTGACCTAGCATATATATCACATATTCAAATTTGATGATTGATTCATTAACTTAGCATAGATATCACATATTTAAATCTAATGGTCGATTCACGTACGGATAATTTTATCAAACTTACATGTCATATATTAAAATTGAATGGTTAAATTTTTCACTTGTTATAGATATTACATATTCAAAGCTAAAAGTCGATTGCTTAACCCAGCTAAGATATTACATATTCCAATTCAATTGTCGATTCGTTGAGCCAGCCTAGATATCATATATTCTCGATTGTTCAACCCAGCTAAAATATGATATATTCTAATTCTATAGTCGATTGATTGACCTAGCTGGTAAAGATATCGTGTATTAATTTACCAAGCTTAGATATGATATATCCAAATTCAATAGTCGATTGTTTGACAAAGCATAGATATCATATATTTAAAAATTATTAGTCGATTTGTAAAAACAAGCTTAGATATCATATTTTCAATTTTAATGGTAGATTTATTGCCCAGCTTATATTTCTTGTATCAAAAGTCGATTGGCTTACCTTGTCTTGAGATCACGTATTCAAATAAAACAATTGATTGGCTGATCTAGCATAGATGCAATGTATCCAAATTTGATTAAGGGAACAAAGTACTGTAAACAAAATAGTTACCTGTCTCACAGTTAGTGCCCGTGTATCCAGCCACGCAGGTGCATGTGTACTGGTTTTGTAGATTGTTACACGTGGCTCCATTCTGGCATGGATTACTGGCACATTCGTCGATATCTTTGAAAGAAAAAAAAAGTATTGTTACAGGTAAGTCTAGAAAAGGGAACAATTTGAGATTACTACGAATTCGGGATATCAAGATGTTTTGTTGAAGTTTATTCAGAAAATGTATACGTTAATGTATGTAAACTTGCCGCTTAATAGTTCTCCCTGAGATATGATGTTGTAAGTTGTGAAACTTTAAGTCACCAACTATAAACCATTTATTGCAATATATGAAAAATACTTTCATTCATCCTTTAAATGTATCATATCTTTCTGTATTAGATAAAATTACATTTCAAAAAGGAACAAGAGGACACAGTATCCCTTTAGTGTACATCTGCTATCTTGTAAGAAAGGTTTGATGACCGGAAGATGTTTTGAAGGACATCAGCTGTTTAACAAAACAGAATCACCTTACCTGTTTCACAATTAGTTCCGGTCCATCCCCCAGCGCACGTGCACGTGTAATGATTGATGTTGTCGTTGCACGTGGCCCCGTTCTGACAAGGAGTACTAGCGCACTCGTTTATGTCTGTTACAGAAATAAATGACCATTAGTTATTAGATAGATGCTGTATAATAGATTCTACGCGATATAAACGTTCAAAAGACTTAGTGTTCGTCAACCCATGAAAATGTACGCTTCTACTGTCATTTTTCAAACCACGCCTCCGACCGGAGCTACTATCGAGCGGATTTTACTTGAATTACATCATTTTCCCAAATATTACATCATTTTTCCCAAAATTACATCATTTTTCATAACTGCAAAGGAAACGGAGGCGTAGCTATTTATATCCGTGACATAAATTGACTTGCAGTGCGTTTATGTGAAATATAGCTCCGAAATTTTCAAATATACTGCAATTTTATTGGTCCAAAAACTAGGACGAACAATAACAATTCTGATGCGTTCTGATGCGACTAGAACAACGTTTGTATGTCAGTCTGTTCGTGTAGAAGAAATAGGGACCATGCTTTACTCTAACAATTCTTTCCTCGTAAATTAAAGTTTAAAATATTTCGTATTATTTTCGATACACTTACATTTATGAAATAATGATAAAGTTAAGAGGGTGTTTTAGTTTAAATAAAAACTGATGTGCGATTGACTATATATGTAAGGTATAAACCGAGTCAAGTCAAGTACCTGTTTGGCAGTTATAATCTGTATATCCGGCCACGCATGTACATGTATAGTAGTTAAGTAGGTCATTACAGGTGGCGCCATTTTGACAGGGGCTACTGCTGCACTCGTTGTAGTCTGTAAATTAAACGAATTCTTTTTCTATTATTTTAAATTGTTCTTGATTCAAGTGATTTCATAAGAAAGTTGTCTGATATACACTGAAATATAACATTCGATGTTGTCATTGTTCAAATTTTGAGACAACATGTGTTTTATTCATTTTTAGAATGGTTGTTTATATTCAATCATTCACCAATTAATTAATAAATGGTATTTATGTGAGATAATAGAAGTTTAATCCAAAAGTTCAGATCTACTCTTGCTCATCGAAGGTTATGCACATTCTTTTATATTCGTAGTCACCAATCAAGGTCGGAGCCAACAACGAAACACATCGTTGGGCTGTGTGATCACAATTCGTTGAATTATATGTTTGCATAGCGACAGTTCTAATTGCATCATTACTAAAGTCACATTTGGCAAGCACAGATAAGTGAGTGCTGCCTAAATATGTATTGTAATTTGAAAACACCAAATGTCATACCTGATTCACAATTTATTAGAACGATCTTTAAGACTGTATTTTAATAAAGAAAATCTTTGCTAAGGAAGATGTACAATTGTAACAAAAAGAGGTAACACGTATAGTTCGAAAAAGAAAACCAAATGTCATACCTGTCTCACAGTTGGTTCCTATGTACCCAGCCACACAGGTGCACGTGTACTGGTTTTGTAGATTGTTACACGTGGCTCCGTTCTGGCATGGGTTGCTTGCACATTCGTTTATATCTAGGAAAAAGAATAATTTCTTAATGTTTTAATTTCACGTTTAACAACGACTTGTTCCAGAATGTATACGAACATTTCGTCGCTTTTCTACGAAACCCCGTATCTGCAGCTTAAAGCAATCTGCAGATACGAGGTTTTTGTAGAAAGGCGACGATTTAAGCCTTTGCAAGTCTATTATTGATACGTTGTTGACTTGAGGATTTAGTTAAAAGGATGAGACGTTTTTCATGCATCTGCAATTCAGCTTGTTAATCTGTCACATTATATGAAGTATATTTGCATTATACGAACAATTTCTACAATAGCAACCAAAACCTCCTGATTTGTACACGCATGCTGAAAAGTGCCTACAAGATTTCGATCCATTCCAGAATGACTCGCAAGACGAAATTTTCGACTATGCAGGAAGCCTGTTATTGAAAAAACGTGTTCCTTTAAAGTAACAGTCGCTGATATTGAGGAAGACATACGACTTATCTACAAATGACCACGAGTTATTTTCGATCGTTTATAAGTTGCCGGTGATTACAATGATTGAAAAACATAATCCGGCTTCCTTAGTAAATTTGAACAAGCACACAGTAATAATGGTGTCTTTACAATGGAACTGAAAATCGTAATGAAATAAGAAGTTTGTGGTTTTCTTCAGCACAAAATTCTCCATAGCAGAAACTATATTTTTCCTGATTCATTTGACGATAAGTGCAATAACATGACTAAACATGACTAAATACTAAGCCATTATCGCAAAATATGATGATATAAAGGAACTGTAGATATGTAAACCAATCGCGATAATTTAAGGGACCATATAGAAAGTGTGAAAAATATCGATCCTTGTCAGTCTGCGTAGTCCGCGCAGCCAGACTAGGGCCGACACTTTTCTTTTTTTATGTAATTGTCTAAATCAGGAATGTTTTCCCTATCTTACGAAATGTTAATTTTTCGCATACAGTATCTGGTTGACCAGTCTGACAAGTTTGTCGAAATTTTGATTTTTTTAGTTCGGATAAGGTCCCTTTTAGCGTGACGGGTCACATATCGTCAGTGTAAATACAAAACATCGTATGTCGATTTCAGTAATTTTCAAAGTACAAACTTGTGTGCCAAAGGTAGACGATTCTCGCAGGTTTTGAGATATTTTTACTAATTAGTATTAATGACACATTATTTGAGAAGGGTATGTCAAAATTTCCAGATAAACATTTCAGTTTGGGAAAAGTTATTACACGTTTTCCCCTCCCCTTTAGTTTTTTTTCCAAAAAACGAGATACGAGATTTTGCATTTACAACGACGAAATGTGTAGTGGCGTTTGGGTGATTCACAAACGCTTGTCCGATTAGAGTGTCCGACTACAGTTCCGTGCGTCGTAGTTATCAATTCCGCTTGGTATATTCATGTATTATTTACTCCTCATAATCTATTTTACATTCATTTAAATCCTTATCATTGGCGTAATTGTAAAGACGCAATAAAAAGTCAGCATCCCGCTGACAATCGATCTATATTATTCGAACTTCTTTATCGATGAAATCTTGTAAAGTGTTTACGCTTTTTTATCCGAATAAATGACCGTCTAAAAAGACTACCATCGATGGGAATATCAATATACGCTATACAACTTGATATATTTCGTCAACACATATCTAGATTAGAATGTAATAATGATCTCTTTTTTTCGATTCAGTTGCGGTTCTGTACACGGAAACAAGCCGATTTTATTATGAATTTACACAGCGATTCAACAAACACAGGGGACACATATTATACACATAGTACCATTTGGTTGCAACGATGCAAACACGTATGCATACTGAGTATAAATATGTCCACTATTCACATTCAACATCAAGGAAACATAGTTGCAAATCGATTTTAAAAAACACTAAATTTACCACATGAAATACGATATCATATGGAGCATTGAGGACATTCTGCAAGACTACGTAGTTCAAATTTGAAATTATGTGATAAAATCAAGTTACCTGTCTCACAGTTAGTTCCCGTCCATCCCCCAGCGCACGTGCACGTGTAATGATTGATGTTGTTGTTGCACGTGGCCCCGTTCTGACAAGGAGTGCTAGCACACTCGTTTATGTCTGTGGAAGAGAAAAAAGACATAACATGGAGACACAGTTCATGCGAATTTCAAAATATACAGGAAACTTAAAAAAATTATATAGCGTCATCGGAATTGTTTTATGGCTAATTATGTAGTTAATCAAATTCTATAGTAACACTAAATATTTGACGAAATACGTATCGCAATTTGTATTAAAATCAAATCAAATTTGTATCGTGGTATGAAACCCGATAGATCTATATAACACTGCAAACATGTACGACAATTTATACATACATATTCAGACCATCGTGTATATGCGTACACAGACAAACTCAAGTACTAATTATACCATTTCAACTTTCATTTTATCTCATTTCGAGAATCAGTATTTAATTTGCAGTAATTATATTACCACCTGGTTGACAGTAATGCCCGGTATAATGACTTACGTGTTTGTCCTACCCGTTTGACAGTTTGGCCCACCCGTTAAACAATTTGACTCACCGTTCGATTGTTTGACTCACCTGTTTTACAGTTAGACTAACCTATTTGATAGTTTGACTCATCTGTTTAATTAATATTTTGACTCACACATTTGACATTTTGACTCAACCATTTGGTATTTTGACTCACCCGTATGGCAGTTTCACTCACCCGTCTGACAGTTATAGTCTGTATATCCGGCCACACATGTACAAGTATAGTAGTTAAGTAGGTCATTACAGGTGGCGCCATTCTGGCATGGATTACTGCTGCACTCGTTGTATTCTAAAAATTAAATATGTTATCGATATAAAGGTGTTGTCCATAATTTTGTAGACCTTTTTAGCATGGATTAAAAAATGGCGGGCAAGATGTATATTCAATTCAAGAAAGTCAAGACCTTAGGAATTTTAATTTGTTACTTATATGATAATATGTAAAATGATATCTTTGTAAATATGTTTTGCATCTGCAAAACGCTTCCGATTGGTAGCAGCTATAAAGTAAAAAAGTACACAAAAAGTAAAGAGTTAGGCTAAGGATTTAGATCTTTATTCGCTGGACAATAAAATCAGACTCATAATATCATAAATTTAGTCGATATTTACACGCGGGATCCATGACATAACAAAGTTTGAACGATAATTTAATATGTGTTCTGAACGCATAAACAAAAGACAATGAATTCCAGATGAACTCAAACGTTTTCCTTCGCAAAGTTTAATTTCGTGTCGGATGCCGACAAAATGGCGACATTTTGGGTACATCTAATTGGTCAAACATGTATGGATAATGTTTGCTTACAGAAATAATACAAGTTTTAAAGATAGAAAATGTCATACCTGTCTCACAGTTAGTTCCTATGTACCCAGCCACGCAGGTGCACGTGTACTGGTTTTGTAGATTGTTACACGTGGCGCCGTTCTGGCATGGATTACTGGAACATTCGTTTATATCTAAAAGAAAAAAAATAAGAAAAACATTCTGTAATTAAAGCACCTTTCAATGAAAACAATGACTTTTATCCGGCGATGGAAAAATATTCATTACGAGCCATTGGGACGATACAAAGGATATCAGAAAATAACTCATTGCATTCTTATCCATTATCATGGCAATAAGTTTGTCCTTTCGTCCGAATACCTCGCATCATATAAACTGTCCCAAATAGCCCTCGATTAGCTACTAGACCGTGGAAACGTATATTGCCAAAACTGCAATATATGGCCTTTGGTAATTCAGAAAACATAGCGATTATGATTCGAACCCTCTCAAAGAATTACTTAAGCTGCATAGTAGGAAGTTGAATGAGAGATAGTTTATCCGCTAGTGAGATTAAGATAGATATAGAGGGGGCTGAAAAAGGTTTTAGAGAAAAAAGGAAAAACGGAGGTTGAGAAATTTGAAAAGACTGAAGAATTATAATACAGAAAGAGAGAAAGACAATGACGTGAAGAAACAGTGGGAAGCAAAGAGAAAAAAGATAGACTCTAACCTGTCTCACAATTAGTTCCGGCCCATCCCCCTGCGCACGAGCACGTATAATAATTGATGTTGTCGTTGCACGTGGCGCCATTCTGACAAGGCGTACTAGCACACTCGTTTATGTCTGTCGAAGAAAGAAGACATTAAAATAGCAAAGACGTAATTCATGTTAATGTCGAAATGTGAGAGTAAATAACAATCATTATGTCATCGACTCATTTTATGACTGACTTTTTCACCAAATACACAAACCTACGAATTACATTGCACAGCGCAGCATAAACATGTACTTAGACCTGTGCTGTGCATTCAAGTGCATAATATTTTCTGTTTACAATAAAATAAATAAAAATGTCATAAAGAAAGGATTCATGTATGTATTGACTTTTTGTAATGCAAGATCTTTGTACTGATGTGTAAAGTCGGTACGAAAAAGTAAAGCACTTAATACGTTATTCACATATGGAACTGGATTACATATACTTTTCTGAGAAAACTTCCTCAAATAGTGCAATATTCATAAATTTGTTACTTATATTCACCCAGTCTAAGATACATAGTTGTAATTTATCATACTTAAAAATGTTTTCTACGCACCTGTTTGGCAGTTATAGTCTGTATATCCAGCTACGCATGTACATGTATAATAGTTAAGTAGGTCATTACAGGTGGCGCCATTCTGACATGGGTGACTGCTGCATTCATTGTAATCTGAAAATTATATGCATGTATATTTAATTGAAGAATATCGTTAAGCATATTAAACAGTCTAATTTCTAACGAGTAAGGATTTGTCCATCCTCTCTTATTGGTAGCCCAGCCTTGAGCTGGGCTACCTTTGTAACGATTTTAAAATATTAACATGCAGAGTTAGGGAGGCGATTATTGTAAGAATTGTTAGACATATTTGTTGAAACTGGTTAAATTGTACGTTGATAATGATTGTTACATTAACAACATGTTTGTTTTATATGCTTACATCATTTACGAAGAAATACAATGCATAAAACTTGCATTTGTATACTTTTTTAATTTCCCCAAGATGCGAATTACTAACCGCTCAATCATGTGACCGGATCGGTCCATAGAAATACCGAAACACACGAAGAACTATAACACATCATGTTAACTATTGTTGTTTTTGCTTAATAACAGCAAGAAGAGAATTTTGTATGAAGTATTGAATAAATAACGGTAATATATATTCGCTATGAACTGATCCATTCTAAAATCGATACTGAAAATGTGTTTCGGTATTTACTAATGTGTTTCGTTATTTCTATGGACCAACTCAGGGATCGCACCCAATCTAATATGAATATGAAAGTAGGCAAAGCCTAGAAACGGACGAAAAGATGTCGACGTCAACCTTAACGTTTCCCACAAAACTAGATCTGTCTCGTCAAAATCCAAAGGGTTTTAGACTAAAAGACGTGCATGTGAAGCACAAATGCCTGTTGGAACTTGGAGTAGAGTCTATAGGTCTATGAGGTTCTGTGATTATGACCTTGAGATGTGTCTTTGACCAAGAACAATGAGCTTGCAGACTTGTCACACAGACATCATAACGTATTGTATGAATTTGAAATCCACACCATTAACCCATTCCCAAACGTCAAAATATGAGTTTCGTCCAAATACAAAGATGTTGCACACAATAATTTTAAATGAATAGACGGAATATATATACATATTGTTGTCTTTTTTGAGTGGAAAGATTACGAGTAATTTGTCTTTAAATAAGGTAGAATACCCGTAATGTGGCCATTTTGAGATTCATGAAACATCTGTTTATTCCGAGTGTCGTCGTTACGTATCTGAACATATCCGGACGCGATCGTAATCATTCAGCAGTGGAAGGTTCCTCTGCCGACTGATTTCGACCTAACCCGAATAATTCCGACGTCGTGCAAATCTCATTAGGGATGGACTACCTTAAACCTTTCCCGAACAATACTTGGTAATTAACATTATGGCCAAGTTTTGTCTTGTTCGTTCAATATTTGTAGTTGTTAGATTCGAAAACCTCAATTTTGTCAGATTCAAGGGCACATAACTCTCAACTTTCTATCCAATAGGAATGATTCGAACCCATGCAAGTTCTTATGGTGTAAACACCAAATTGTTGACAGACGGATGGACAGACGGCCAGACATTGAGTGACCACAATAGCTCACCTTTAGCACTTTCTGCTCAGGTGAGCTTAAAACCGCAAACAGGCATAGTAGTTTTTCAACATTTTCTCTCATCAAGTCCATAGTTTTCAAAAGTTCCCATATATTGAAGACGCTCGGAAAGTTCATTATCACTAGCATGTTTCGCTTCATCTCAACAGTTTTCAGCATTGCCTTCAAACGACAGTAAGCCGTTTTCCAATACGTTTCGTAATATTTGTTGTGTCGAAGTCTTAGGGAACATCATTCTAGCTCAAGATATTGTGAATTCGACTTATCCCAATTTATTTCGGCTTTGATCAATGATATTTATTCATTTTCGTTGGGCAAGTGCATGTATTATTAAAATATGGCAGGAAATGGAAAATTGCTCAAAAGGAGCAAATACTCTCCTTTTCCTACTATATTTCAATTTATTTATTCACTTTAAAATAATTTAATTTGTCTAACCTGATTGATACCCTATGGCCATAGATGATGCAAGGACCACATTTTCATTTCGACTTAAGCAGAAATTTGACATATCAGATGTTGACTTAATTAGTGTAGACTGTATTTACTTTGGTTGAAGATTTTCTCATGGACCGGTGCATAACTTGAAATAAAGAGGACAGAAGATATGCTGTTGGCAGGCATAACATCCTTATGTCTATCAAATCTCTATACTATTTATTACTCTGTTTTAACCCTTTCCCAAACTCTAAAATTTAGAGGTGATCCAATAAGAAACATCCTGCAAATGTCAAATGAATGTTGATAAAGATAGGATTTAGGTACAATTTAGCATAGAAAATATTTAGGTAAAAGGAGAAAATGCTGGTTATCAGCATTTTACTTCTTTTGTCTCAATGTTTTCTTAAGCTTTTTTTTTCTCAGGGGTGACAAAATCAGGACTTATTTGGGTTAACATTCATAAACATGAATGATACTTTGGCTAGTTTTTACAAGTAACAACATGATATTCTATTGTATTTGGTTATCTGCACTATATCATTTGTAACCAATTACCAAACAGATCTTTTAAGACTGTCCCAAATTGAAACATGTTGCAGATGACAATTTTAAGAGAATAAAATTTCATATTTTTTTTCATATAACTGGCTAAAAACATTCTGGGAAATGATAAAAATGCTTTTTTCAAAACCATTTCTTCATTTTCCTAAATGTTTTCAAAACCTTTCATCATGTTGGTTGTCAAAAGACGTCATTATGTTGGAATTAGTTAAAACAGGATGGAGTTTTGTCAGATTTAAAATTTGAATGTTTATACATGGATATTGTACACAAATCACTGTATGGACCAAACAATGTCCACAAATTGTCAATTTGTCTGTTATAACACCGGTAATCATCATTGTCAGCATCATCTTTATTCATCTATGCACCTGATTTATGAACCTGCAATAACACAAAAGTAACAAATGTAACATTTCAGCCTTATAGTGACCCCCTAAAATCACAACTCCTGGCATCCTGACATTTTCTACTTTTCTAACAATATTTGAAGCCTTGTCAAAATGCAACAATACATGCAATGAAAAATATTATCAAAAATTTCAAAAGTGATGCTGATGAGATGACAAAATCAGTCATTAAATCATCAAAAAATGTTCAATGTATTTTTACAAAATTTTCTGCAATATGTATTGCAAAAGGAAAAAGGATATGCATATTTTCAAAATCAAAACATTGAATGAAAAGTAGAAAATGTTGATTATTGATATATCCTACATTGTTTTTACTGAAGAAAGTAAAATTCTTCTTGTTCTTTTGGAAAAGTTTGTAATTACTTTAAAAAGACGTTATTACCCATTTAAATAATCCCTTTTAATGCAGGGTGGGTTTCATTAATCCTTTCCCAAAAAACAAAATTGTAGGGTGATCCACTTCAAAAACTGCCACAAATGACAAAACGGGTGTTATTTAAGGTATCATTTGTGTAAAATATGGGATAGAAAATATTGAGACAAAAGAAGAAACTGCTGGTTATCAGCAGTGTTTCTTCTTTTGTTTCAATATTTTCCCAAGCCCTTTCTACTAGGGACGTCAAACCCATCGTAGGTCTTGTTCGGGAAAGGGTTAAGTGGCAGGGGATGTGGCCCCAAATATATACAGAACAGAACATTTTATTTACAAAATATATATACTGCACCGCTGTTGCTTAATTACCTACCTGGGTAATTCAACACGTAAACTGTGAATTCGTAATTAAAATTGTCACATTCCAATCAAGCATAGATCTAGACATGTAAATATATACATGTGCAACCTTTTCTAAACAGCAATATTTCAAACTGATCCATGCTTAAACAGGTAGCAGACAATTTGTACTTTATGTATAGTTTATTTAGAAAGTAATGTTTTTCATCATACTTTGAAATTCAGGAAAAATCTAACTGTATGTACATGATACAATGAAATCAAGATTGTTTCAGGGATAAAGAATAAATGCATACCATTGAAGGCCTTTCTGAAACACATTCCATTCCACCAGACTTTATACAGCTGTTCAACATACCAGTAACCACTGTTTTCTGATTTCACCATGTCTGCAAAATGATTATTTATATACATGTATACAATTATATGCATATATATTAAATTCATAACATGAAAATGGACAAAATTGTCAAATACATATATAATATCTCAACACTTATGATGGTCATAAGGCAAATCGAGGGCTTAGTGCAAAACTATTGTAACTAAATTTTGTAAACTTTTACAGGAGAGGGAAAAACTTAGAAACTTTCTAAAATTTTAAGAGATAAAATATATCTTTGAGTTCTACATATCTTTTTCAATAAATACAGAAATGAAACTCATTATTAGAACTCATGACATATTTTTTTCTAAAGATTCAGAAATACAAAAAAAACATGTAGTTTTAAATGTGCTAAGCCCTCGAAATTAAATTTCTATATACATAGATTCAGCTAAATAATGTCTTATCCAAAATATGATTACTAGATTCTATATGAGTAAGTATCCACAACTGAAGTGTTCCCTGATCAGCATTTGCAGTGGATAGCAACAGACCTATCCATTCAACATAATCATGTAACATGTATGATATCTCATTTCAAACACTATTTCCTCCTAGGTGTGCAGCTACACGTTACACTCAGCAATTTATTAACAGACAGTCAAGTAACAGTGATTGAACAGACCTAGTGCTATTTTATCAGAATTATCAGAATCTATACATACAAACTCACTAAAATCATTTAGAAAAGGGAGTCTTTTTTCCCATATGATAACTAACTATGTGCAATATTGCTGTAATGTGTTTTTACTTTGCCATGTTTTGTACTCTTTTACTAAAATAAACTTAAAATGGTAAACAACAATTCAACTCACTTGAAATGTGTCTGGTGCTTGGCCTCACAATTAGGCCTACTCACAATGAGTATTAAAATAACTTGAATCCATGTAGATTCTTGTTTTATAGCTGAAATGAATATAGAAATCATTATAAGTCATGGTAATTCAATACATTTACAAATACAAATGCAATTTCTTATCTGTCCTCAATATATTCTGTGCTATTGGCTATAGATTAACATAAACATCTTTGCATTATGATCATTTGAGCAGAGTTCTAGATGCTGGATACAAAATTAATGTTTACCAAAGATTTTCAGTTTGGGAACGACAAAACCATGTCGTATAATTTGGGAAAGAATCAATGACCATTTAATCCGAGTCTTCTCTGATGTAAATACGCTCTTTGATATTTCGCTATTTACATTAGAGCGCATTACGCTTCAAAAACAACGGGAAAGTCCAACACAAGTTGTGGCGCTTTGTTTTTGTGTATTATATCTAATCACTCAGTAAAACACTGTAGGGTATAGATCAATTAATCATTTTTTGTCATACCTAACCAAAAATTCTGATTCAAAATTTCAAATTGGCCTGCTGGAAGAGAATAACCTTCCGAAACACAACAACCACCCAATTAATACGTCTGCATTGTTATTGTAGATCACGTGACCAGATCTCGTTTGAAAATAGAACGGAAGTTAGATAATCAGTTACTGTCACATGACCGGCTTTGTTTTGAATTTCTTTCCAGTCACGTGACCGCCTTTGTTTAGAAATTATAGAGTATTCTTGTTGCAAAGATCAATTTATGTCGATCTTCAAGCTCGCCATTTGAAAATGTATTGCTTTTCCTGTGAAATTCCATTTATTTTGTTCTCCATGCTTGTTATGGAATTTACCCAACTTAGTAGCAAACATTATTGGTGCGAATTCTAGCTTGGAACTTTTACCGAAAGTTTGATATATTTCATTTATTTGCTTATTAATATAATCAGAGTTTTTAAACTCGTTATTGTTATGTTATGTCCAAAACGCTCCTCACTTTGAATAATAGAATATTGTTAGGATGGTCCTCTTTGGTACCACGGTATTAATGGCGTTCGGAAAAATCAACAAGAGCTGTCCGAAGACAGCGCGCTCGACTTTCTAAGTGCTTAGTATAAAGGGGGCATAACTCCAAATAGAGTGGTCCCAGGGTCATGGGCCCTGATAGTAAGGTAGAGGGTGTGATGGTGAATAAGTATTCCAAGTTTGGGTTGAATCCCTTTGATAGTATGGAAGTTATTGATGTTTGAAAAAACTTTAACCTTTGTGGCAACGCCAACGCCGACGCCCGGGTGACAGTATAAGCTCTCATTTTCTTCGAAAAGTCGAGCTAATAATGAATAGGGACATGAAAACATTCCATGATTTCTCTATCTAGTAAATTAAATGCAGCCGAAATTATAATAAAAGTAATCACCAAAGAATATAGTAAATTATTTTGCTTTTATTTTTGCTAATGCACGCAGTTGGAAGGTGATACTTCGTCTGCAAATGAACACTGTTTTGAATACGCGGTACCGTAAAAGACGCAGTACCGAAGCAGACTACTTTATCCCTTTTTCTTTTCAATTCCAAACCATTACGTCATGAGGATAGCGTTCAAGATCGGACGGTGAACAAAGCCCCACAACATGTGTCGAACTTCCTGTTGTTTTTGAAGTGTAATGCCCTCTGATGCAAATGAGTAACATCAACGTATATACATATTGTAATTATGATTATGTAGAATTTGATCTGATTCATGAAACCAATTAAAATTGCTAAGGCCATAGAGGCGAAAGCCTATTAACGGCTTCGAGGAACAGGTATTCCGTTACCATTGTTAATGGGTGCGTTCAGGGTTCTCCCATCGGTAGCCATCAGTGCCGTTGGTAACCATCGGTAGCCATCGGTAATCGTCGGCATACCGATGGATATTTTGTTGGTAACCAATTGTCCCAAAAGTATACAAGTCGGGTAGCATCGGCAGGGTTTTCATTAAGATTTGAAGTAGGAGGCTGAAAAGGAACAGTAGGAGGCAGGGGGGTCCTCACTCCAGCAAGATTAATAGGGACAGCACCCCTTGTCAGACAATTCTAGGCGGCCAAAATTTGATTTGAGGTGGTCATTTTGAAAACCCTGCATCGGCAGCCTCGTTTTCATAACAGTAAGATGGCGGATAACAATCTAACTACGGCGATCCTAATCATATATTTTCTACAATAGCAAGCGAATATCATTCTAACCGTTCTTGAGAGAATTTATTGTAATAGCTAGTTGAAGCTAGTTATTTTATTTAGCTATTTATTTCTGAAAATATCTTTTTGTTCGTAATTCTTGAATACGAACGATCACTCTGCGGGGAGAATACGCTCTTTGTAATTGATTGTCCGCCTTTCTTACCGATCGGTACAATTTTCGTTCAGTTTGTTTGTTGCCGACAGTGCTATCGGCTACCGATGGTAAATATACTCGGTTACCGATGGGAGAACCCTGAACGCACCCAATGTAAGGGTGGTTCTCTTGGGTACCGCGGTAGGTAATGGCGTCCTAAAAAATAAATGATGAATGGAGACATGAAAACATTCCATGTTTTCTTTTTTCTACAGCAACCCAATGCAGACAAAATAATGTTAAGAATTATCTGCAAAAATTATAGTAACTAAATTTTCCTTTAGTTTTGCTAATGCACGCAGTTGTCAGGTGATGCTTCGTTTGCAAATGAACACTTTTTTTTTTCGAATACCGCGGTACCGTAAAAGACGCGGTAGTACATCTCGATCGGTCGAAATTTATTTGGTACGAAACTCATTTGCTACTTGAAACCAATATGACAGGTTTGAAATATAACTGAGATATTGAAAATCCATAGATTTTGACACTTACACATAGTTGACATACTTCTCGAAGCCGTTTGCACCAATTCGGCCCTTTTTCAAATTGCAGTCTGGCATTTCTGTTGACTTCCGGTAATATCTAGACAACTTCTGTTGGTGTCACACCACTTCATATTATCACGCAGTATGTTACTCCATCGTGAATGTAGCCAAAATTGTTGCAGACCTGTATATTTGTAGACTAGTGAAGACGAAACAAGATGGCCGCTGATTTTTCATAATTATCCATTGAACGGAGAACAATAACACGTGAGCTAGCATAGGTCGACTTCGCTCAGGTCTTTAGTTAAAATTTAGCTTTGTTGTTGTATTTCTTAAATTCTCACACAATTCAAGAGCTTTGTTTGTATCGATATTAATTGATCCACTGCGTCTGACAGGTCGTTTTGATAGCGTTTAGGAAGGGGATTATCAGGTTATTGCTGTAAAAATGACGTTAAAAGCCAAGGGGACGCGTGTCCAAAAATGCGAAATTACCCTTCCCCCCCGCCCGAAATTTCACGGAAACCCTCTGATTTTTCCATTCAATTAACATTGAAAAAAACAGAGGGTTTCCGGCATTTTTGTTTCCGTTTTAATTTCAATCTATAGACGGACTTTTCGTCCGTATAAATACTACTATATTTCAATTTTGTTTTCATCTTATATGACACAAGTGCCGCTGTGGTCTAATGGATAGAGTGCTAGGCATGGCATACCAAAGCCTGAACACTTTTGTTCCATAGGTTCGAGACCCACTCACGCTAGATTCTTTTTTTTCCCTTTTTTGTATATTTTTAAATCAATAAGAAAGTTTTCATGAATTCTTCAAATACGCTTTACTTTTTTATTGGCAGCCGAGCCATGAGCTATGAGATATGCCCGTGTAGAGTTTGTTAGGCGACCATTGTACAAAATGTTCGACCTATTTGTTGAAAATGGTTGAAATGTATGTCGATACGGGTTATTAAATTAAAAGCATATTTTTTTGACATGTTAAGACATTCACGAGGTAATATACTGCATAAAATATGAATTTGTTTATTGTTTCATATCCTTCAATTTCGATAGGGACAAATCCAAATTGTGTAAATACTTTAAACTTTTATAAGCTTCATAATATGTAAAAGCTTGAGTGGTACAGTGGTTACGACACCGGACAAAGAGTTCATCATAGCTTATATGTCATGAGTTCAAGTCTCGCTAGCGAACGATTTTTTTCATATTTTTTTTTTTGCATAATTTTTTTCATTGTTATAGTTCAGCTGCTGATCATGAGTAATTCATTGAGCATTCAAAACATGATTGTTTCTGTAAACTTAAATTTTGTATTTTATCTGTTTCTGTAAACTTAAATTTTGTATTTTATCGAATGCTATGGTATGATTATTTTATACTCAAGTCAGTGAATGTAAGACCTTTAAGATTTTTCTAAACAAGCTTTGGATTTTAAGCTTCATAAAGGAAAAAGCTTGGACAACATAGAGGCGAAAGAAAAAATTCTGGTAACCAGGGGCCCGTATTATCAACCATCTTACGACCACGATTTGTGTAAACTGTGAAATAAAACATCTGATTGCACGAGAAATCAGATTGGGCCAATCAGGTTTTCTGTTTCAATTAATTACGCAAAAACAAATCGTACGATCGTTGATAATACGGACCCCTGCATTTTTTCTGTTTGCCAAAATATTTCCATGGTATGTTGAACATCTTTATCAATTCAAATTAACTTAAATTTTGCTATTTGGGAAATGATTATATCAGTTTAGACCAGAATGCCTTAAAGGGTCACGCGACAAGATAAAACGCGGACTGACGCCTTTGCAGTCGCGGTAGCGACATGGAAATTGCTTTTGGTCGAGCTTGAAATTCTTTTTTTTTTCAAAATATTTGCTGCGTTTACAAGTATTCGATATTGACGTTAGATAAATGTGAATTCATGTTACGACCACCAAGTTATTGTAATAACAATCTCCATTTCGGCGCCATCAGCTCCATTTCTCCGATATAGCTAAATACACTGAACAGATCTTCTAAACCGCCACGACACGTAACTTTATATAACTCTATTAATATTTTAGATAGGGGCTTGAACTTTTCAAATGAGAAAGATAAACCATTTTTACAGAAGATGCAAAAATTTCATCGAAGCCCTTTGACAATAACATGACTAAATCGCAAATTGAAAAGGGTCACTGTCACGTCTACATTTTCACATCAGAAAGGTAAACTGTAAGTACGGGCTGTGACATCATTGTGCGTCAATACCTCTGATTAAGAACGAGCCCTCATTCAGTTGCAGCTATCTGGGAAGTACTAAGGTGTCATCCCAGAAGTCTCAGTAGCCTGGGTATGTCTGCTACACTTCCGGTTGTCTGGTATTTTGTCAAAACTTATTGTACCGTCTTGTGAATACATTGGAGCATCTCTCCGATTTGAATTAATCTGTGCATCAAATCTGAATGATATTTGTTGACTGTAAACAAAATTGTCGGTCAGTCTTCACTTTTGAATGCTTTGAGGGTGTTCTACGGAATACAATACGTGTTATTAAAAAGAACAAAAAATCTAGTATGTAAACATAACTTTGTATCCTCTCCAGAAGCATACAGTCGTCAAGGATCTATCAATGATATGCATAATTGATTCATAAGTCATGTTTTTCGTCAAGAAGGGTTCATGTGGAATAATTATAATTTGTATGGTAGACTGTACGGGTCATGATCTGTGGTGCATTTTGACATGGTTTTTTGGGGCCATAAAACTCGTTAGAAAGAAGCAACAGGAGAACAACCGATGCATTTAGCAACAATGTCGGCAGGCATATCATCACTTTTGAATGCTCTATGGTTTTCTACGGAATATAAAACGTGCTAAAAGGACACCGAAATGCAGTTTGTAAACAAACGTTAAATCTTCTCTTTTAGCTTACACGCGTCAAACATCCATTACTGACATGCTAAATTCGTGCAAGAGACATGTAATCTGTCAGAAAATGTACATATCAACTAATAATGTTTTGTATTGGGGATTCTGAGGTCCGTGCTCTGTGGTGCACTTTGACACGGTTTGATGTCCATTAAATTCGCAATACAGATGGCAATCGGAAAACAGTTAATGCATTTAGCAGTATCATGAGCAACCTTTTGAAACATGTATACTTCACTGAAAAGGGTACATGCATTATTCATATTGACCTCGCTTTCGATAAGCCCAACAGTCCGACCCATATCAATGAAGGACATCCGGCCCATTGTGTTGCTTTTTCTTTGCAAAATCGGCATATCGGATCAATGTGAACTAATGCTTGAGTAATGTTGTGCAATTTAACTCAACACATCGAGCGCCACGTGCAAAAACCGGTTTTATATCAAAGCCCCTTTACACTAAAAAATATTGTTTTGATTTTTATTTTATCGCGTTAAATCGGTAGCTAGTGATGACAAAATTTAATGTGCAAAATATTGTTTCAAAAGAGCTTTTCGTTTTTCATTTATACCAAAAAATCTATTCTGAAAAGTGGCAGTTTAGAACATCTGTTCAGTGTAATTCTCATTGTGAAGTTTAGGGAAAAATGACTCGATTAACAATATGGTTGACATTATTAGCAAGTAAATAGTGAAACATGGATCCTCATCAGCTAGTGCATACATACCGTCTGATCAACACCCATGATTGGCTGTCAAAGCTTCTTCACAACATGAAGTAGATTCCACGGTGGGGATTGTGCATGATGGGATGGATAACGACTACCGACAATAGGGAACGATTTTATCAAGTAAACCGTGACGTAATTTTGGACAAATAAATAGTATTTCGTTGGTGTTGTTATAAAATGTCGTAACTACGGCTTGAATCAAACCGTAGTTACGAGATGTTATAACAAAAACGACGGTTTATCAAAACATAACGGTAAAGTCAGTCTATTTTTTGCACAAAATTTGATGCCAACTCGCCTCGCTTCAGGTAAGACATTTCTGTATCAATTTTCAAGCGGTTTGCTGCATGTACCCCGCCTTATCGAGCTCTTTCATCAGATGTATGACATATTAGATAACTCATTATACTTTTTCCAAAATATTGTCCCAACCGACCAGAAAGCGAAATGGTAACGACTACGGCCTAATTAAACACGCTTCGGGTAAGAATTTGTGCAATAACTTTCTTATTTCTGCGTCAATTTTCATGCGGTTTGTTACATGTACTCCGTCTTACTGACGCACAATTTCTTACCTGAAGCGAGGCAAAATTTGTCCGTATACTCCATATTCGTTATCCATCCCATCATGCACAATCCCCACCGTGGATTCAAACTGACAAAATGTCGTTTAGTATTTTTTTCATGTTTTAAAATCATTTGCCACGCCAATTTGTTTTGCTACCAGGTACATCAAGAATAATATGAAAGTAGACAAAGCCTAGAAACGGGCGAAAGGATGTCGACGTCAACCTTAACGTTTCCCAGAAAACTAGATCTATCTCGTCAAAATCCAAAGGGTTTTAGACTAAAAGACGTGCATGTGAAGCACAAATGCCTGTTGGAATCTGGAGAAGAGTCTATAGGTCTATGAGGTTTTGTAATTAAGACCGTGAGATGTGTCTTTGACTAAGAACAATGACCTTACAGACTTATCACGCAGACATCATAACGAATTGTATGAATTTTGAAATCTGCACCATTAACCCATTCCCAAACCTCAAACTTTGAGTTTGGTCCAAATACAAGGATGTTGCACACACTAATTTTAAATGAATCAATGGAACATAGATACATATTGTTGCCTTTTTTGGGTGGAAAGATTACGAGTAATTTGTCTTTAATCAAGGTAGAATACCCGTAATGTGGCCACTTTGAGATTCATAAAACATCTGTTTTTTCCGAGTGTCGTCGTTACGTATCTGAACATATCCGGTCGCGATCGTAATCATTCAGCGGTGGAGGGTTCCTCCGCCGACTGATTTCTACCTAACCCGAATAATTGCGACGTCGTGCAAATCCCATTAGAGGGTGGACTACCTTAAACCTTTCCCGAACAATACTTGATATCTAACATTTAATGATTATGACCAAGTTTTGTCTTGTTCGTTCAATATTTGGCAATAAACGACAATTTTGTCAGATTCAAGGGCACATAACTCTCAAATTTCTGATCCAATGGGAATGATTCGAACCCATGCAAGTTCTTATGGTGTAAACACCAAATTGTTGACAGACGGATGGACAGACATTGAGTGACCACAATAGCTCACATTAAGCACTAAATCTGCTCAGGTGAGCTAAAAACCGCTGACAGGCATAGTAGTTTTTCAACATTTTCTCTCATCTAGTCCATGGTTTTCAAAAGTTCCCATATATTGAAGACGCTCGGAAAGTTCATTATCACTAGCATGTTGCGCTTCATCTCAATATTTTTCAGCATTGCCTTCAAACGACAGTAAGCCGTTTTCCAATACGTTTCGTAATATTTGTTGTGTCGAAGTCTTAGGGAACATCATTCTAGCTCGAGATATCGTGCATTCGACTTATCCCAATTCTTTTCGGCTTTGATTAATGATATTTATTCATTTTCGTTGGGCAAGTGCATGTATTATTGAAATATAGCTGGAAATGGAAAATTGCTCAAAAGGATCAAATTATCTCCTTTTCCTACCATATTTCAATTGATTTATTCACTTTAAAATAATTAAATTTGTCTAACCTGATTGATACCCTATGGCCATTGATGATGCAAGGACCACATTTTCATTTCGACTTAAGCAGAAATTTGACATATCAGATGTTGACTTAACGAGTGTAAACTGTATTTAATTTTTTGGTTGAAGGTTTTCTCATGGACCGGTGCACAACTTGAAATAAAGAGGACAGAAGATATGCTGTTGGCAGGCATAACATCCTTATGTCTATCAAATCTCTATACTAGTTATTACTCTGATTTAACCCTTTCCCAAACTCTGAAATTTAGAGGTGATCCAATAAGAAACATCCTTAAAACGTCAAATGAATGTTGATAAAGATAGAATTTAGGTACAATTTAGCATAGAAAATATTTAGATAAAAGGAGAACACGCCGGTTATCAGCATTTCCTTCTTTTGTCTCAACATTTTCTTGAAGCATTTTCTTTCAGGTATGACAAAATCAGGACTTATTTGGGTTAACGTGTATGTTTTCTGATAGCGAGAACAAAAATCAAATAAAACGTTAAAAATTTATTCTAATTTTCATAAACATGAATGACACTTTGGCTGGTTTTTACAAGTCACAACATGATATTCTATTGTATTTGGTTATCTGCACTAAATCATTTGTAACCAATTACCAGACGGATTTTTTAAGACTGTCCCAAATTGAAAGATGTTGCAGATGACAATTTTAAGAGAATGAAATTTCATATTTTTTTTATCTAACTGGCTAAAAAACATTAAGGGAAATGATAAAATTGCTTTTCACAAAACCATTTCTTCATTATCCTGAATGTTTTCAAAACCTGTCATCGTGTAGGTTGTCAAATGACATCATTATGTTAGAATTGGTTTAAACAGGATGGAGTTTTGTCGGATTTAAAATTTGAATGTTTATACATGGATATTGTACACAAATCACTCTATTGACCAATCAATGTCCACAAATTGTCAATGTGTCTGTTATAACATTGGTAATCATCATTGTCAGCATCATCTTTATTCATCTGTGCACCTGATTTATGAACCTGCAATTATACAAAAGTAACAAATGTAACATTTCAGCCTTATACTGACCCCTAAAAATCACAACCCCTGGCATCCTGGCATTTTCTACTTTTCTAACAATATTTGAAGTCTTGTCAAAATGCAACAATACATGCAATAAAAAATATTATAAATTTTCTTCAATATGTATTGCAACAGGAACAAGAGCTGTCCGAAGACAGCGCGCTCGACTTTCTAAGTTGCTTAGTATAAAGGAGGCATAACTCCAAATAGAGTGGTCCCAGGGTCATGGGCCCTGATAGTAAGGTAGAGGGTGTGATGGTGAATAAGTACCGGTATTCCAAGTTTGGGTTGAATCCCTTTGATAGCATGGAAGTTATTGATGTTTGAAAAAACTTTAACCTTTGTTGCAACGCCGACGCCGACGCCAAAGCCGAAGCTGACTCCCGGGTGACAGTATAAGCTCTAATTTTCTTCGAAAAGTCGAGCTAAAAAGGATATGCATATTTTCAAAATCAAAACATTGAATGAAAAGTAGAAAATGTTGATTATTGATATATCCTACATTGTTTCTACTGAAGTTGTTCTTTTGGAAAAGTTTGTAATTACTTTAAAAAGCCGTAATTATCCATTTAAATCATCCCTTTTAATGCAGGGTGGGTTTCATTAAGCGGCAGGGGATGTGCCCTTAAATATATACAGAACAGAACATTTTATTTACAAAATATATACTGCACCCCTGCTGCTTAATTACCTACCTGGGTAATTCAACATGTAAACTGTGAATTCGAAATTAAAATTGTCACATTCCAATGAAGCATAGATCTAGACATGTAATTTTATACATGTTCAACCTTTTCTAAACAGCAATATTTCAAACTGATTCATGCTGAAACAGGTTGTAGACAATTTGTACATTATGGTTAAGTATAGTTTATTTAGAAAGTAATGTTTTTCATCATACTTTGTAATTCTGGAAAAATCTCACTTTGTACATGATACAATGAAATCAAGATTGTTTCAGGGATAAAGAATAAATGCATACCATTGAAGGCCTTGGCTTTCTGAAACACATTCCATTCCACCAGACTTTATACAGCTGTTCAACATACCACTGTTTTCTGATTTCACCATGTCTTCTATTTGATTATTGATATGCATGTATACAAATATTTGCATATTAAATTCATAACATGAAAATGGACAAAATTGTCATATACATATAGTATCTCAACACTTATGATGGTCATAAGGCAAATTGAGGGCTTAGTGCAAAACTGTTGTAACTAAATTTTGTAAAATTTTACAGGAGAGGGAAAAACTAAGAAACTTTCTAAAATTTCAAGAGATGAAATATCTTGAGTTCTAAATATTTTTTTTGATAAATACAGAAATGAACTCATTATTAGAACTCATGACGAATTATTTTCTAAAGATTCAGAAATGCAAAAAAATATATAGTTTTAAATATGCTAAGCCCTCGAAATTAAATTTCTATATAAATAGATTCAGCTAAATAATGTCTTATCCAAAATATGATTATTATATGAGTAAGTATCCACAACTGAAGTGTTCCCTGATCAGCATTTGCAGTGGGTAGCAACAGACCTGTCCATTTAACATAATTGACCAAACGTCAATCGATAAATCGCTCCGCCCAACATAGAATTTAAGACAAACAATGGGGATGTGATCGTTAATAGGGAACGATTTTATCCAGTTAACCGTGACGTAAATTCGGACAAACAAAAATAGTATTTCTTAGGTGTTGTTATAAAATCTCGTAACTACGGCTTGATTTAAGCCATAGTCACAAGATTTTATAACAACACCGACGGTTTATCAAAACATAACCGTAACCCTAGTCCATTGTTAGCTGAATAGCACAAAATTCTTTGCCATTCATGATTGGCATGTCGATTGTTTTTATTGTCAGTCGATAAATCAATACAATAACACGTGCAACGAAGAACAATTGGGGCATGGCATTTTTCTGATCATCCATTGGCTAATCGATGTTTTTGATTGACAGTGGGCGTTTGGTCAATTATGTAACATGATATCTAATTTCAAACACTATTTACTCCTAGGCGTGCAGCGTTACACTCAGCAATTTATTAACAGACAGTTCAGTAACAGTGATTGAACAGACCTAGTGCTATTTTATCAGAATTATCAGAATCTATACATATATACAAACTCACTAAAATCATTTAGATAAGGGAGTCTTTTTTCCTATATGATAACTAACTTCATGCAATATTGCTGTAATGTGTTTTTACTTTGCCATGTTTTGTACTCTTTTACTTAAATAAACTTAAGGTTTACGAACTGAGAATGAAAACACCACTTTCTAGCCATACGAAATGCATCAAATTACACACACTCAGGGCATTTCTTCCTTCAATAACAGAGGCCGAAATTCGGCGGCTTCCCAATTGGAATATGGCTCCTTTTTCCCAATTTCAAAGTAAGAATTTCCCAATTTTCCAAACTAAAATTAAAACAAGATGTGTTTGTGAAACACAAATGCCCCCGAAATGGCCATTTTTCTAAAATGTTAAATTTTCGTGGAGTAAAGGGTTATTAAGGGTTAAGGGATGACCTTGAGGAAGGTCAAATTGCATGGAACAGATAGATATCATTAAAAGGAAGTTGCATACCAAATTTGAGCTTTGTATGTCAAATACTTTTGGAGAAAAAGCAAAGGTTAAGTTTTCGGAGTAAAAGGTTAAGTTTTCGTAGAGTAAAGGGTTGATAAGGGTTAAGGGATGACCTTGAGGAAGGTCAAACTGCATGGAACAGATAGATATCATTGAAAGGAAGATGCATACCAAATTTGAGCTTTGTATGTCAAATACTTTTGGAGAAAAGACAAAGGTCAAGTTTTCGGACAGACGGACGGACGGACGTACTCATGCACGGGTACTTGTGTGTATTTTCACTTGTGGGTTGCAACTGGTACAAGTGGTACTTATGGGGAGCATGCATTTGTCCGTAAGTGTGAGTTGCACACAGCTGAACTTGTAGCATGCATTTGTCCGTAAGTGTGAGTTGCACACAGCTGAACTTGTAGCATGCATTTGTCCGTAAGTGTGAGTTGCACACAGCTGAACTTGTAACATGCATTTGTCCTTAAGTGTGAGTTGCACGCAGCTGAACTTGTGGGGTATAGAGGTACTATATAAGTGGTACTTATGGCAATTGGGTAAAGGTAAATAGGTACATTAAAAATTACTATTTTGGTATTTTTGTACAATAATCTAGTTTGTCTTACTTAAGATATTAAATGTATTCCTATAAACAAATATACAAAGCATTTTAAAGACACAATGAGGCAGTGAAATGCTATAGGTGACACATTTATGTTATCAACAATTTCTTCCTTTCAAATAAATCACTGTTTACCCTTTTCCAAACAGAAGTCTGGTTTGATGCCAATAGTATAACAATCTTTTAAGAGCATTCAGGGAGAGAATCTGCTGAAACAGATGTAGATAATATACTAGATAAAGAGAACCTTTGTGTTCAATTTACCCATGAAAATATTGAGGCGAAAGGAGTTGGTAGTTTGTAGAGTTTGTAGCAGCCAAATCTGTATCACCAGAGCATACCCGGGTATAACTAGAGTCAATCGTCGTTTCCATTTCTGTTGTGTTCCTTGGACAAATTCCAGTAGCTCCTTAATACACAATTTCTCCTCCAAGAGTTTGTGGCGGGCAAATCTGTATCACCAGAGCATACCTGCATGTTAATAGAGTGAATTG
Organism: Fragum sueziense; assembly: GCA_963680895.1. Classification (NCBI taxonomy): domain Eukaryota; kingdom Metazoa; phylum Mollusca; class Bivalvia; order Cardiida; family Cardiidae; genus Fragum; species Fragum sueziense. The sequence goes on along the minus strand of OY804609.1, from coordinate 1,583,342 downwards.
TTGTTTCCATTTATGTTGTTTTCCTTGGACGTATTCAAGTATCTTCGTAATACACTATTTCTCCCCCCAGAGTTTGTGGCGGCCAAATCTTTATCACTGGAGCATACCTGCATGTTAAGGAGTCAATTGTTGTTTCCATTTCTGTTATGTTCCTTGAATGTATTCCAGTATCTTCTTAACACAATTTGTCTCCCCCCAGGGTTTGTGGCGGCCAAATCTGTAACACCAGAATATACCCACATGCTACTTGAGTCAATTGTTGTTTCCATTTCTGTTGTGTTCCTTGGATGTATTCCGGTATCTTCTATGTTGCCATCAGACTTGTAGCTATCATCATCAGGTCCTTGGATCTCTGATGAAAGAACAAATTATTAGAAATTTTGTAAGCTCTTACCAAAACAAGACTGAGTATTGATGCCCCTAACGGGTCAGAAAACACTGAAGGTAAAGAAAAATGTGTTAAGTAATTTCTCCTAGTACTGCAATGTATTTTTGCTATAATGTACACAAATTCATAACTATTCACACTAATTTTGTTGTTTGCATAAGCTTCCAAATGGAAAACGTTTACACAAGTTATGGACAAGACATGCAACCAAAAATAAATGGACAAAAAGCCCACAAATTTAAAATAAGACAGTGTGCCCAGCTGCATGAAGATCTTGTTGGCAATAATTTGTGGGTTTGTGTTTTTCACACCAGTTTTGGACAAAAAGTCACATGCAACCCAAAGGAAATGGTCAAAGAAGCCCACAAGATTCAACTTAAGACTGTGGCCAGTTGTAAGAAAATACATTCTATATATTTTGGCCATGATTTGTGGGTTTCAGTTTTTTCACACAAGTTATGGACAAGACATGCAACCCAAAAGGAATGGACAAAAAAGCCCACAAGATTTAACTAAAGCCAGTGTGGCCAGTTTTAAGAATATATTTATTTTGACCATGATTTGTGGGTTTAATTGTTATCACACAAGTTATGGACAAGACATGCAGCCCAAAAGAAATGGACAAAAGACCCCACAAGATTTTACTTCAGACAGTGTGGCAAGTTGTAAGAAAATACATTATGTATATTTTGGCCATGGTTTATGGGTTTCAGTTTTTCACACAAGTTATGGACAAGATATGCAACCCAAAAGGAATGGACAAAAAAGCCCACAAGATTTAACTTAAGACTGTGGCCAGTTATAGGAAAATACATTCTATATATTTTGGCCATGATTTGTGGGTTTCAGTTTTTTCACACAAGTTATGGACAAGACATGCAACCCAAAAGGAATGGACAAAAAAGCCCACAAGAATTAACTTAAGCAAGTGTGGACAGTTTTAGAATATATATCTTTTGGCCGTGATTTGTGGGTTTAATTGTTATCATGCAAGTTATGGACAAGACTTGCAGCCCAAAAGAAATGGACAAAAGACCCCACAAGATTTTACTTCAGACAGTGTGGCAAGTTGTAAGAAAATACATTACGTATATTTTGGCCATGATTTATGGGTTTCAGTTTCAAGATATGCAACCCAAAAGGAATGGACAAAAAAGCCCACAAGATTTAACTTTAGCACGTGTGGCCAATTTTAAGAAGATATATATATTATATATATTTGGCCGTGATTTGTGGGTTTATTTGTTTTCACACAAGTTATGGACAGGACATGCAGCCCAAAAGAAATGGACAAAATATCCCACTAAATTTTAACTTAAAACAGTATTGTCAGTTATAGGAAGATATACATTTTGGCCATGATTAGTGGGTTTAAGTGTTATCACACAAGTAATGGACAAAACCCGCAACTGAAAAATAATGGCGAAAGCTCCACAAGATTTTAATTCAGGAGAGTGTGACCAGTAATTGTCGTAAGAAGACTTATTCTGGACATGATTTGTTGGTTTAAGTTCTTTACAAACATTAATATTTTTTCATATTTGAGGTTGTATGGGTTCTACATGAGTAAATTGTCAAATTCTATCTTGTGCCATGTACTGATAGTTTCAAATTTCACTTGCTCTGTCCTGCCAAAGTCTACATACAGATGATATGGTTCTTGTCTTCTTCCACAATTCAAACATGCCACATAATTGGTCAGTCTGACAATCTAGCCCAAGAATATAAATCTTGGATGGTTCTGCAAAAGAAATCAACCAATAAATACGAGGGATGTATCAATGTTTAGTACAGGGCTCGAATTTCCACTAGCATACTGGCATTTTGCTAGTTAAAATTAAGAATTGCTAGTGATTCTATCTGACACTAGACTTTTTTGGCTAGTGGAAATTATTCCCCACCCACAAGTTTTACCAATGCAACCTGAAAGGGCTTACAAAAAAACTTCCAAATATTGACAAACTATACAAGTGTTTGGATATGTCCTTTGAACGAAGCACTTTATGCACTATATGAAGCTTTTATTTTTTTCAAAATGAAAATCAAATTGCAAGTGAATTTGCCTTTTTGCTAGTGGTTTCAAAAGCCACTAGCAAAATATTGCGAGTGATTCTTTTAGTGAAATTCTAGCCCTGTAGTATATTATATATTATATGACATATACAAATTGTTAACTCTTTCCCAAACAAGAGATGTTTGTAAAACATATATGCCCCCTCAAGGGCCTACATTTGATGTAGGTCAAAGTCCAATGTCAAGTTAACAAGGTCCAAGGTCATGGTAAAATATAAAAGGTCTTGGTAGGAGGAGTCTATGTGTGAAATATCAAAGCTGTATATGTAAAAGTAAAATGAAACATAGGCCAGGTTTAAGTTTTTAAAAGTAGGCCAAATGCCAAGGTCAATGTCATGGTCAAATGTGAAAGGTCTTGGTTGGAGGTGTCCATGTGTGAAAAATCAAGGCTGTATGTGTAAAAGGACATGATATATATGCCTGGTTTCAGTCTTTTTAAAAGTAGGTCAAACTCCAAGGTCAAGGTTGATAATATTCAAGGTCATGGTCAAATGTGAAAGGTCTTGGTAGGAGGTGTCTATGTGTGAAATATCAAGGCTGTACGTGTAATAGGACATAAGATAAAGGCTAGGTTAGATATTTCTAAAAGAATGTAAAAAATCAAAGGTCAAGGTCACACAGGCCAAGGTCATGGTCAAATGTGAAAGGTTTTGGTAGAAGGTGTCCATGTGTAAAATATGGAGACTGTATAGGTAACAGGACATGAGATATAGGCCTAGTTTAAGTTTTTTAAAAGTAGGTCAAACTCCAAGGTCAAGGTCCAAGGTCATGGTCAAAAGTGAAATATCTTGGTTGGAAGTGACCATGTGTGAAATATCAAGGCTGTATATGTAAAATGACATGAAATATAGGCCAGGTTAATGTACTATTAAAGTAGGTCAAACACCAAGTTCAAGGTCACAAGGTCCAAGGTCATGGTCAAATGTGAAAGGTCTTGGTCGAAGGTGTCCATGTGTCAAATATCAAGGCTGTATGTGTAAAAGGACATGAAATATCGGCTAGGTTAGTTTTTTTTAAAGAAGGTCAAAGTCAAAGGTCAAGGTCACAAGGTCCAAGGTCATGGTCAAATGTGAAAAGTCTTGGTAAGATGTGTCCATGTGTGAAATACCAAGGCTGTATGTGTAATAGCACATAAGATATAGACCTATTTTAAGTTTTTTAAAAGTAGGTCAAACTCCAAGGTCAAGGCCACATGGTCCAAGGTCATAGTCATATGTGATAGGTCTAGGTCAGAGGTTTCCATGTGTCAAATATCAAGGCTGTATGTGTAAATGGACATGATATATCGGTCATGTTAAAGTTTTTTAAAAGTAGGTCAATCTCCAAGGTCAAGGTCACAAAGTCCAAGGTCATGGTCAATTGTGAAAGGTCTTGGTAAGATGTGTCCATGTGTGAAATATCAAGGCTGTATTTGTAAAAGGTCATGAGATATATGCCGGGTTCATTTTTTTTTAAAGTAGGTCAAACTCCAAGGTCAAGGTCACAAGGTCAGGGTTCTCCGCAGAATATTTGGAAGCTGTAGTGGCAAATTATATGAGAATTGGTAAACTTTGAAAGCATATAATTGTGAGTGAAAACATTATGGAAAAAGAAGAAATTGCTCATCTTGAGCAATTTCTTCTTTTCCCATAATATTTTTACTCATAATTATTACATTTACAATGACAAAAATGTATTATTAAACAGTGTTTGGCATGAAATACCTCAAAATACCTCTATTTGGTAACCATTTTGAAGAAATTAAGCTGTGGGGTAGTTTTGAAGCTGTAGGGGCATTACACTGATTAACATGAAGCTGTAGTGGGGCCGATACAGCTTATTGATCTGGGGAGAACACTGAAGGTCATGGTTAAATGTGAACGATGTTGATAGAAGGTATCTATGTGTGAGATATCAAGGCTGTATGTGTAAAAGGACACGGGATATAGGCAAGGTTAAGAATTAAGCGTAAAAATCAACAAAGGGCAATAACTCCAAGAATTTGATTGACAGAGTTACAGTTCTTGTGCCCTGCACCTCTCCATAATGAAATCTATTCACCTGTAAAGTTTCATGATTCTACCTTACATATTTTTTTGAGTTGTGCTCCGGACAAGAATAAAGTTAAAAAATCAACAAAGCGCAATATCTCACAAAATTTGATCGGCAGAGATACGGGTCTTGTGCACTGCACCTCTCATAAATGAGATCTATCCACCTGTAAAGTTTCATGATTCTACCTTACATACTTTTTGAGTTATGCACCGGACAATAATCAAGTACGAAAATCAACAAAGGGCAGTAACTCAAAAAATATGATCAGCAGAGTTACGGTTCTTGTACACCGCACCTCTCCATAATGAGATCTATCCACCTGTAAAGTTTCATGATTCTACCTAACATAGTTTTTGAGTTATGCTCCGGACAAGAATCAAGTTTGAAAATCAACAAAGGGCAATAATTCAAAAAAATTGATCAGCATAGTTACAGTTCTTGTGCACTGCACCTCTCCATAATGAGATCTATTTACCTGTAAAGTTTCATGATTGTACCTTACATACTTTTTGAGTTATGCTCCGGACAAGAATCAAGTTATAAAATCCTCAAAAAATTTGATCCGCAGAGTTACGGTTCTTATGCACTGCACCTCTCCATAATGAGATCTATCCACCTATGAAGTTTCATGATTCTACCTTTAATACTTTTCGAGTTATGCTCCGGACAAGCTTTGGTCTACGGACAGACCGACCGACCTACGGACCGACCGACCGACCTTCCGTCCGACACTTGCAAAACAATATACCCCCATTTTCTTCGAAAGGGGGCATAATGACACAAGTTTGGAAGAGTTCTTGTTATTTTGTGAAATTGTGACAAGCAATTTCTTCATTTCCCACAATGTTTCTACCAAGAAAGACCAAAAATGTTAAATTTTGCTCAATAGAAATTCTCGTCTGCAACACCTTTCAAATTGGAACAGTCCAAAATTTTGTTGTTTGGTAATGGGTTAAATCGTGCTCCAGAGGCAGCACATCAAACCTATTTGAGGACGGCATAGAAACACTAGATTCAGTAAATGAAACATATCGGAGGTCTGACACAGAGCAATAGATAAGTTAAGGTGAAGACATTCTAAATCTCTTATTTCAAATCCAAACCCGATGTTGTGGGTACTCATTTGAATCGTTTTGATTAGACGATTCCAATGAGTACCCAGAACACAGGGTTTGATGTGTATGTGGCAGATCTAGACTTTTTGTAAAGGGGATTCGAACAAAATTCCAAGGGGGCGTTTGTATTCATTTTATTGCACACAATTTTGACTGAAGTCTCCCCCCCCCCCCCCCCCGAAACTAGAAACTCCTCTTATATGTATTCCTGTGACAAATGACATCATGTTTGCAAAAGCGCTTGTCCATAAACAGACCTACACATTTATAAAGGTTTACATGTAAACAAACTAAACCCTAAGCAAGAAAAAATATCATAAATAAAAGTGATTACTTTAAAATCAATTACAGAGTAGAGCATCTAGCGGCAATTTTGAGACAAACAAATAAGCTGGGATCTAGAAAAAACATCCCTTTAGACTTTAGTTATTCCATTAAACTGCTATGTTTCCAGATCAGAATATGCCTAAGAGCAGTCTGATCAGGATCTATGCTGCTTTCTAACAGTTGCTTCAAGTGACAAGCCTGACAAATGATGAATAAGCTATTGGAGACAGGAGACCAAAATGATTCAAGAACAGACTGCATGTATACACAGGCTGATCTGGAACCATGTTGGGCTCAAAAGCCTTAAGGGATCTTTTTCCCAGATCATGACTCAATTATATATACTAGAACATAAAATGCTTGTTCAAAACAAAACATATTTTACTTCTAACAGGGGTGATAACAGAGCTTGAGGGCTAATCCTGAAAAGCCCGGGGTCTGGGGGAGCAGCATGCCCCAGGTGAGGTCTAGGGGCAGTGCCCCTCCCGGACGAAAATCATTATGTATTATGAAAAACACTAGAAACAAGCAAAAAACGATGGGTATCATCATTTTCTTATCATATTCTCAACTAGTTTTCAGCATTATCTTCTTTTGTTTTGATGTATTCTATTTTTTATAGGGGTATGGTTTGAGAAAGGATTAAATTAATAGAAAAAATCATTTTATTTGCTAAAAATACTCTGAATAAATGGATTGCATGATCTGCTTGCTAGTTTGAGATTACCCCCCCCCCCCCCCCCCACACACACACACACACACACGAGAAATGCTTGCTACGAAAATGGGTTGAAAAAAACACAAAGTCCACACCTTCAAAAAAAATCAGGCAGGGGTTCGCCTATATCTTGCACTTTTTCTCATTTTTAAGCCATTTCAAAGATATGGGCAGAGATAGAATTAAAGGAAAAAGTTTGGAGAGGAACATGACTCATAATGACTAAGTGTCAGCGTTCATTGTTCCATCTTTTTCCTCAAGTAGCCTAGATAGAATATAAAAAGAATCACATACCTTTCTCATACATTTTCCTTGCAGACACTTTTCTCTACATCTAGGACAGTCCCACTGTCAGATTTTATCACCTAAATGTGTATAGGTTTTTGCATTTTGACTGAAAATTAAAATTAATATTACAGTGCTAAATGAAAACAATTCTTATCTAAAACAATTTGGTAACTGGTGGGATTTTTTTAAAGAATGGGCCTATCCCCCCCCCCCCCCCGAATCACATACATACCGACTTTCGATATATAATCACTGACAACGACCAGGACATAGCGTACATGAAACTTATTTTCAAACATATATCGAATCAATATCGTAATTTTAGCAAAAAAAGGGTGTTTACGAAGGAATACATGTGAAATTTAGTGACAAACGAACGCAGTCGGGTGATCGCGAAAACTAATGACAATTACTTTATCACCGTAAAAACACGAAGAAAATTTCTCAGGATTGCTAGGATTGCAAAAGAGGGTATGTCTAACTTTAATAATCCTAATAAAACAAAACATTATGTAGATAAAACAATGATTCTTACCTGATAATCTTCGAAATTCATGCCACCGCATCAAGGTCATGTAAGCGTTTGGATCTTCTGATTTCCGGAGCGTAAAGCGTTTGGGTGAGTGGACTGACGAAATCTCGCAACTCACGAGAGTTGCTAAAACAGCGGGAATTTAAAAATCAGTTTATGATCTCGTCCATAGTCGTCCGTTTTGTCCACCCGTCCGAAAAACCTCTGGGTTGCAAATGCAAAAAAAGACGTGTGAGCTTGTTTTATCAGATGGATACTATCTAGACTAGATATTATATGTGTTGCAACACACAAGTGCCAAAAATCCACACAAGTCGCATATGTACTGGCCATTCACCCCACAACTGCCTCTCCATGAGTGCGGACGGACGGACGGACGGACAGACGGACACGAGTAAAACAATATGCCCCCGATCTCTCGATACGGGGGCATAAAAAAATGAAAATAAATAATGATAATTATTACATACTGGCAATTATAGTCACAAATAAGCAGTGTGTGATTCTATAATTAAGTTATTCTGATTAAAAAGTGTTAAGGAGATTTATTTACATTTGAACATTTATTCTCCTGTGTTTTCTTTTTCCCAATTTGACCAAAATTGCGCTATAATTTCCCAAAATGACTGACCAGGGTCCCTTCCCAATTTCTGGAAGAAAAGCCCTGACACTTGTAAATAAACTTCACATTAGTTGATTCACCATGCCGGATTTCAAGATTATGCTTCAAGAAGAAAATAATTTACAAATATCATTTTACTCTATATTCATATGCAAGGGAGGTAATTTTGAACATTTTTGTCAAATATTTCCATAAGTAATTAGTATGCATTAATTCAAAATTCTAAACCATACAAAATGCTAATGTTTATATTTGGAATGAAAATGTACCACAGTTTAGGAATTACTGGCACTTTTCAAATTTTGCCTCTGGCTCTGCATTTCATTCTCAGTTTGTAAACCTTAAAATGGTAAACAACAAATCAACTCACTTGAAATGTGTCTGGTGCTTGGTCTCACAATTAGGCCTACTCACAATGAGTATTAAACATGAACCCATGTAGATTCTTGTTTTATAGCTGAAATGAATATAGAAATCATTGTAAGCCATGGTAATTCAATACATTTGCAAATCAGGGTTCTCCCCAGAATAATTTGAAGCTGTAGTGGCAAATTATAAGTATCGGTAAACCTTGAAATATATTGTGTACATGAAAATAATTGTGAATAAAACCATAATGGGAAAAGAAGAAATTGCTCAATTCAAGCAATTTCTTCTTTTCCCATTATGTTTTTATATAAAATTATTACATTTTATATTATAAGAATACATTAAGTAATCACTTTTTGACATGAAATGCTTAGAAATCCCCATATTTGGTGACCTGTTTCAAGGAATTAAGCTGTAGGGGTACTTTTGAAGCTGTAGTGGCATTACACTAATTTATATGAAGCTGTAGTTGGGCCGATACAGCTTATTGGGCGTATGACGCAAAAGACAACGCGCTTATGGACGAAACGTAAACAACCAGCAGGACAACCGCTAGGCGGCGCTTCGTGATTTCAAGAAAGTCGGACTAAATACGCCAAGGGTGAATACAAACATAGGTGGGATCAACCTTGGCTAGGGAAGATGAGTTCTAGATGCTGGATACAAAATTAATGTTTACCAAAGATTTTCAGTTTTGGAATGACAAAAACATGTCGTATTTGGGAAAAAATTAATGATAAAAATGCATTAAAACATTTTTTGGCATGAAATACCCCAGAGTACCTCTACTTGGCGACAATTTTTAAAGAAATTAGGCTGTGGGGCACTTTTGAAGCTGTAGGGGCATTACACTGATCACATGAAGCTGTAGTGGGGCCGATACAGCTTATTGGGCTGGGGAGGTAACTGACATGTGTCGAACTTCCTGTTGTTTTTGAAGTGTAATGCGCTCTAATGTAAATTAGTGACATCAACATATATATGCCTGTTTCTCATTGATTCGTGGATTCTCATTGGTTTCGTGGATACAGAAATATCGCTCGTGCGAGTTTACCGCGGTAATTTCGCGAGTTCTTATTCCCTGCAAGTTCCGAGACGATAAACAAGAAGTATTTCTCCGGTGTAAAAATGCGGTTGAAACAGGTATAGTCCACTAGATTATTAAAAAACAAATACAAATAAGCGAATCTGAAATTATTCTCGCAAAAAAAAACTTACTGAAAATGAGTATTTTTCAATATTTCTTTTGGTTTAAAGCCTTTTCTGTCAAAATTCTATCTGTGTCCGCCATTGTTGTAACCTGATGACGTAATAGTTACCCCAGAGTTGCTCCCCGTGGATCATTATATTACACTAATCAAAACAGTTAAGAGACTCAAGAAAAGAAATGTTCCTCAAAATTTATTTGACTCGTCTATTAATTTCAATGTTTCAGCTTTTGAAACTGTTTTACCATTCAAGCATATCAGTGTGTTTTAAAATTATAATATTCAATTTTATTACAAAATTGGTGTGTTTGACCCTTATTTAAGACCTTTAAGACAACTAGTTGCACCCCAATTAGTCTTATTGTTTTTAAGTTCATCTCAGCCCTGGTAAAAGTGGATATCTATGATGCATTTTTCTGAATTATTTACAGGACAATCCTAGAAAATATCAGAAAAAGTATAGGAACTATACCCCAGAAAGTCTACAAGAGGCTTATAAGGCAGTAAAAGAAAAGAGTTTAAGTGTGAATAGAGCGGCCTTAAATTACGGCGTTCCAGCCCAAACACTGAGAGATAGGGTGAATGGGAATGTGGACCCTGATAATTTCATTAAGGGAAAAGAGCCTACCTTCACAAAAGAAGAAGAATTGAGTCTAGTTGAAGGAATAGAGACTATGGCAGAACTAGGCTATGGGTTTAGCCATAAAAATCTTCAACACACAGCCGGTGAACTTGCGCACAATTTGGGGAGGAAGTCATCAGTCAAATCTCTGAGCAATAATTGGATGTATGAATTCCTTAAAAGGTGGAACACACGACTAGCTTCTATGAAGCCACGGAAACTAGACAGTAACAGAGCACGTAGTACAACACCAGAAAAGGTGAAAGAGTACTTTGAAAATCTAAAAGCTGTGTTTGACAAATACGATCTACACACAAAGCCCCAGAACATCTACAACCTTGATGAGACTGGCTTACAACCAGATCACAGACCTTCAAATATAATCGCTAATATTCACTCAAAGCCACAGGCCATCACTTCGCCTAGATCCACAACAACAACCTTAATTGCATGCACCAATGCAATTGGTAACTGTCTACCACCTTATTTTATTTTCAAGGGTAAAAGATGTAATGATGAATTAATGAAAGGAGCGTCACCTGGAACTGGATACCAAATGTCTGAGACCGGCTGGTCGAATGGAGAAATATTTATGAAGTATCTGAAGAACCATTTTGTTCCATTTGTTAAAGGTCAGACTCAAGGCGATGACCATGTCCTGCTGATTTTCGATGGCCACACATCACACTGCAACCCAACTTTAATAAGCTGGGCAAAGGAACAGAATATCATTCTCCTTGTACTGCCAGCCCATACATCCCACCTACTCCAGCCCTTAGATGTCTGTATGTTTGGACCATTTAAGTCCTTCTACTACAGCGAATGCGGGATGTATATGAATAAGAACATTGGTAAAAACATTACAAAATATGATATATGCCATATAGCATGCAAAGCTTACATGAAAGCCATGAGCCCGATGAACATTGTTTCAGGATTCAGGAAAACTGGAATCTATCCTCTTGCCCCCGGAGAAATCCAAGCAGACAGGTTATACACATGCGAAAGCTTCAGAGAAGATCACCCAGTGGAAAAAAATACAGCAATGAAAAGTGGTAAAGAAGCCATTTATAGTTTTCTGAAGGAAAAATAACAAAAGATAGAAGAAGAGAAGAAAAAAAACCTGCTGTGACTGCACTTGTAAATCCAAGAAAGGATCAGACCAGGAAATCATAAAGAGACCAAATCCATCCGGAAGAGCTGTGACAGAGGATAGTTATCTCATAGAAATAACAGAGTATGACAATGAGAAAAATCTGAAAAAGTCTAAAAAGAATGCATCAACTCATAACAAGAGAAGGTCTGAAAAAACACAAAAGATACAACCGGATATAACTGTTGGTCCATCTACAAGTGGGGTAGAAATGAGGAATTCTCACCACTCGGAGGATGTTGAATCTGATGATGAAATGGAAATGGATGAGAGTGAGCTTTGTTGTGTCTGTAAAAGCTTTACATCACCTAAGTTAAAAGATCTCCCATATCTGAAAATAGTAAATTGGGGACAGTGCGACAAATGTGGGCACTGGGTGCATCTAGCTCTGTGTACCAACGTCCATGTTGTGAGAAGGCACAGTCACTTTCTGTGTCCTTGCTGTGAGTAACTTTAAAAAACTGACCCGTTGAACCTGTAAATATAGTGTAAATAAGTTCATTTCATCAGTTAGTGTTAAAACATTTGAGACTTTGTTTAACATACAAAATACAAAAATACACATATTGAATACTTTTCATTGTAGACCCAAGACAAATAATTTTATTCTACCAGTGTCAGACTTGTATAAATTTAATTTGTGTGCATTAAAAAAAAACAAGTCAAATTTTGGTGTTAATATGGCAAGTGTATCCTTTATTAACGTTATACAGTATAGATATTATGTTGGAACTCTTCATTTGGAGGAAATATTGGACCAATCAGCATCCACGAAATCAATGAGAAAGCATCCCAGTGATCCTGATGTTCAAGGTAGGTCAAATTTAGGTCAGTTGTCAAAAAATTCGACACGTTTGAAATCTAAATCCTATTACATATTGCAGATTTTATATTTTTCAAGGTTTCTATGAAAAATTGTTCCATGACATCCTTACGTAATTTGCGCATGCGCAATTTTCAAATTAAGATCCACGAATCTACGGGTAAACGGCATACATCACAGTTATGATTATGTAGAATTTGATCTGCCGTGATGTCTGCCTAGCGGATTTTGGCGAGCACCTCTATTGAAGTTGAAGTTGATCTGATAAATACAATTAAAAATTTAAAATTGCTAAGGCCATAGAGGCAAAAGCCTATTAACGGCTTCGAAGAACAGGTTTTCAGTTATCATTGTTAATGTCAGGGTGGTTCTCTTGGGTACCGCAGTTAATGGCGTCATAAAAAAATAAATGATGAATGGAGACATGTAAACATTCCATGTTTTCTTTTTCTATAGCAATCCAATGCAGACAAAATAATGTTAAAAATAATCACCGAAAACTAAAGTCACTAAATTTGCTTTTAGTTTTGCTAATTCACGCAGTTGATAGCTGATGCTTCGTTTGCAAATGAACACTTTTTCGAATACCGCGGTACCGTAAAAGACGCGATATGTCCAAACTACAACTTAATCGGTCGAAATTTATTTGGTACGAAACTCCTTTGCCACTGGAAACCAATATAATAGTTTTGAAATATAACTGAGCTATTGAAAATCCATAGATTTGGACACTTACACGTAGTTCACATAGTTCTCGAAGCCGTTCGCACCAATATTTCTACGGCTAGTATTTTCTGTTCTAGTATGACTTCCGGTAACAAACTTACTTCCGTTGGTGTCCCGTTGGTGTCACACCACTTCATATTATCGCGCAGTATGTTACTCCTTGCAATTTTCATCCATAGTGTCCGTGAATGTCGCCAAAATTGTAGCCGGACTAGTGCAGACGAAACAAGATGGCCGCTGATCTGTCATAAATTATCGATTGAACCAAGAACCAAAACACGTGAGGTCGACTTCGCTTAGGTCTGTAGTTAAAATTTAGCTTTGTTGTTGTATTTCTTTAATTCACACACAATTCAAAAGCTTTGTTTATATCGATATTGATTGGCCCACTGCTTCTGTCTGGTCCTTTTGATGGCGTTTAGGAAGGGGATTTTCAGGTTATTGCTGTAAAAATGACCTTAAAAGACAGGGGCACTCGTGTCCAAAAATGCGAAATTACCCTGCCCCCCCCCCCCCCGCCCGAAATTTCAAAGAAACCCTCGGTTTTTTCCATTCAGTTAACATTGAAGAAAACAGAGGGTTTCCAACATTTTTATTTCCGTTTAAATTTCAATCTATAGACGGACGAAAGGTCGCTTCGCGACCTTTTTCGCCCGTATAACTGATGTAAAATATAAATATAAAATATATAGCAGACAATGTATAAAAAGCAGTGTTTATGGATGACATATACTTATTTACTTCGTCTTGCTCAAGCTATGGTTACAGAATGTACCATGTCCAAAACTAGATAGATCTCGTCTTGACACCCCTAACAAGTAAAATAAGGGATATAATAATAGTGAGAAAATATGTGGGATCTGAGAAATCCAGATATATTCAGAAATATTTTATTTTCTACTAATATTTGTATACTATGACATACACTTTTGACATGGATTGTCTTTGTCGTGAACATTGAAATTGAAACTGTCGGATTCTTGCCTCTTGCTAAATGATTTAGTCCACAAATTTAGTCAAACAAACAAACAAACATTATTACCACTGCCAATTTGATCTGAACCTATCAAAGTCTCAACGTTTGTAATAGCATACTGGTACGCCAAATCGAATGCATAAATCAAGGCCATATCACGACTAAACATTTGTATCACAGAAACTTAATTTTAAAGATTTCTTTTACCCATTCTACACACATAGTTCTTATTCGATCTGACCTAAACATCGGTAATTAGTGCCTGTTCCCATCATTTTCAAGTAGGCACCATGCAGAAACTTTTTGAATTATTGCTGGCCAAAAGATTCTGGGCTATGCATCAAACATTTGTCGTGTATCATATTATTTTAATCATAATAATAATCAAATGCATCTTTTTATGTTGACATAGTTGAAATTTTGAAAGTCAAATATAATCAAGAAAAGGTAATAAAATCGCTTTTATGAGGGAATTAGATTATTCATTGGTGGTTCGACAATAGCAAATTAGTAATTAGAGGTGGCATAATCAACTCGATTGTGTTACGATAAAGTACCGTTTCAAATTGCCAAACGATCGTATCGTTTCTTATTCCATGTATGTAATGTACATGTATGTGCATGATCAATAACTTGAATTATGTCAATTTACGAGCCATATTGGCCGTTACATTTATAACTCATGCCCTTTGGATTAGTCAACGCGCCAAGATTGTTCCAAGAAATAAAGAATATTTTTTGTTGCTGGATTACCCTTTGCTAATCCATGTGTCGATACTAAAACATCAAAATAGGTCGATCTAGACAAAGAATATCAATAGCAAATCGAGAAATTGAGCCAACAATTCCGTTAGACAAGTTTAATCATTCATAAGTTTAATTTGATTTTCCAGACGATTCACTCTAATGCTTTCTTAGAAACCAAAGGTATAATTGTGAATGAGAAAAGCAGAAACGATAAGCTGACAAAAATGCGAAATATGGGAAATTAAAAAAACGCGAGTTGCCCCGGTACATCAGCTAAATTTTGACAATAGTCTACATTTCGTCCCATTTTTTCTTTTGCAGTGACCCTGAGAGGAATATGCACTGGTATAAGGGGGTAGATATTCCTATTAGAGATATGCATCTCGTCTGATTCATAAGACATTATCAGCGGAAAAAACTATTTACAAAAAAGGATGCACGAGATTTGCTGCGACAATCCGACATGAAAAAACAACAGTATAGTAGGAAAGGTTGCTATGACATATGGTCGAATCAGAGAATATATTTGATCACGAATATAGGGATTATTCTATGATGGTATTAAACAGAAATACCTGTCTCACAGTTAGTGCCAGTGTACCCAGCCACACAGGTACATGTGTACTGGTTTACTTGGTTGTTACACGTGGCGCCGTTCTGGCAAGGATTACTGGAGCATTCGTTTATATCTAAGAGAAAAATAAAAAAAAATGCTGTAATAAAGGTAACTTTCAAGGAAAACAATGGCTTTCATCCAGTGGTCGAAAAATATTCATTACGAGCCATTGAGACAATATATAGGATTTCAGAAAATAACTCATTGCATTCTTATCCAGTATGTTGGCAATAATTTTGTCCTTTTTTCCGAATACCTCGCCTCATATAAACTGCCCCAAACAGTGCTCGATTAGCTACTAGACCGTTGAAACGTATATTGTTAAAACTGCAATATATGGCATTTGGTAATTCAGAAGAAAAAACCAAGTATGGTTAAAACCCTCTAAAATGATTACTTAAGCTGCATAGCAGGGAGTCAAATAAGAGATAGTTAATCAGCTAGTGCGATTAAGAGAGATATAGAGGGGACTGAAAAAGAGAAATTTAACGAGAAAAGGGAAAACCGATAATTGAGAAATCTGAAAAGACAGAAGAATTAAGATACAAAAAGAGAGAAAGACAATGATGTGAAGAAATAGTTGGAAACAAACAGAGAAAAAATGAGAATCTCACCTGTCTCACAATTAGTTCCGGTCCACCCCCAAGCGCACGTGCAGGTGTAATAATTAATGTTGTTGTTGCACGTGGCGCCGTTCTGACAAGGCGTACTAGCACACTCGTTTATGTCTGTCGAAGAAAGAAGATATAAAAATAGCAACGACGAAATTCATGTTAATGTCGAAATGTGAGAGTTAAGAACAATCATGATGTCATCGACTGGTTTTGTGATTGTTTTTAACCAAATTTACAAATCTACGGATAACATTGCACAAGGCAGCAATAACTTGTACTCAGACCTGTGCTCTGCCTTAATTTGTGAAGTATTTTCTGTTAACAATTAAATAAATGAACATGTTATATATATAGAACGATTCATGTATGTATTGACTTTTTCTTATGCAAATCTAAGTACTGATTTGTAAATTTAGCACTAAAAAGTAAAGCAGTTAATACTTTATTCACATACGGAACTGGATTATATATACCTTTCTGAGAAAACTTCCTCAAATAGTGCAATATTTATAAAATTGTTGCTTATATTCACCCAGTCTAAGATACATAGTTGTCATTTATAATACCTAAAAAGGTCTTCTACTCACCAGTTTGGCAGTTATAGTCTGTATATCCCGCCACGCATGAACATGTATAGGAGTTAAGTAGGTCATTACAGGTGGCGCCATTTTGACATGGGTTACTGCTGCATTCGTTGTAATCTGAAAATTATATTCATGTATTTTTAACTGAAGAATATCGTTAAGTATATAAAAAGAGTCTAATTTCTGACGAGTTAGGATTTGTTAATCTGCTCATCTTCTCACCATATGATATAATTTCAATAATTATGATAATAATGAATGCATTTTTTTTATTTTGACAGAGCTGAAATTTTAAAAGTCTAATATAATCAAAAAAGGTAATAAAATCATCAGGGAATAAGATTATTCATTAGTGGTCCGGCGGTAGTAAATTAATAAATATAGATGGTATAATAAACTCGATCATGTTACGATAAAATAACGAATCAAAATGCCAAAACGATCGAATCATTTCTTATTACATGAATGTTATGTATGCACATGATCAAAAACTTGAATTGTGTCAATTTACGAGCCCCATTGACAGTAAAATTTTATAAATCATGCCCTTTGGATTAGTCAAAGCGCCACGATTCTTCCAAGAAATAAAAAATATTTTTGTTGCTGGATTATCCTTTGCTAGTCCATGTGTCCACGCTAAAACATCACAATGGGTCGATCTAGAAAAAGAATATTAATAGCTAATCGAGAAATCGAGCCAGCAATTCCGTTAGACAAATAAAGCATTCATAAGTTTAATTTGGTTTTCCAGAAGACTCGTTTTAATGCTTCCTCTGTAAGTAAAGGTATTATTTTGAATAAGAAAGGCAATTTTACGATAAGCTGACAAAAATACGAAATATGGGAAATTAAGAAAACGCAAGTTGCTCCGCTACATCATTTAACCCTTTCACTGCCAGACGCGTCCGAAATCTATATTTGGCAGTGAAAGGGCTTAATTTTGGACAATAGTCTAAATTTGGTCCGAGATTCCTACAAAAATAAAGAATTCTAAAAAAGAAAGACCTGAATCAAAAGACAGTTCAGTTGACAAATAACAACAAGAGTGCCATGGTCACAATATACGCCGCTCCAGAGACTAAGTTTTAAGGGGGAATAACTCAGGCAAAAATCAATGAACCATAAAATCCTTCCTTCATGCACATCTACCAATTGAGGTGATAACATTGACCAAGTTTCAAGAAGATCCAGCCAGAAACTTAGGAGGAGTTGCGTTGACAAGAAAAGTGGACGGACGTACGGACGGACGGATGGACGGACGGATGGACGGATGGACGGATGGACGGACGGACAGACGGAGAAGATGACGCCAATATACGTCCGCCTCCGGCGGCGTATAACAAAAATTACAGCAGATAATTTGAACTTAGTATTTGTCAGATTAGGATGAGCTTATATAGAGTAAGATATAGAGATTAACTAACTGGAGAGTTGTGATATTAAAATTATTTCACGAAAATGGGGCGAGATGCGGTTGAAAAAACGAGCCCGGATGGACGAGTTTTTTTACCGCATCTCACCCCATTCGAGTGAAATAATTTTCATAACACATTTCTTCAGTTAGTTAATCTATTCATTATATACCCTTTTCGGAAGTTTTAACCTCATTTCTAGGGTTTTTTTTCTTTTTTTAATTCTTATTTCCAATCTGATCTAAGGCGTCTTTACATTGCGCATAAATACACGTTCTATGTGTATTCAGAAAAAATGACCGCCATTTTGTTTGAATGTTGAAGTGAGAAAAATATCAAGCATATATTAGAACTTCAAATCATCAAAAAAGACAGCAATGAAATGATAAAGAACGATCTGAATAAAATTTAAACCTTCTATTCTACAATCTATCTCGAAATCCAGGCTATTACAACAACAACTTTTATTACTTAACAACAACAACTCAGATTTCTGACAGAAACAAAACACGGGATTTTCGGCCGAGAACTATTGATTTACAGTGATTTAAGCATAGAGGATCATCTGGCAACAATTTTTATCGCTTCTGTGATGTGTCTTTTTGTTGCTTTGACAAGACGTGAACATTAACAGTCTACGTTCAATGTTTGAATACTTCGCAGTGTAAATTCGTCGACTGGCTTTGTAGTTTCGACTTTGACAGCACTGCCTGGATGCTTGGAAAGGTATTTACGCTTCTCACATCTGTTTATTTCATAGTATTATTGAGGAAATTCTGCCCTAGATTTTAAGACAGCATGGCCTGGTTGAAATTGTTCAGTGCAGTTTTTTTTAGTGGCCACAACATGTGGAAATAGTCCCGGCTTCTACAGTGAAATTTGAAAGTGATATCGTCACTGGAGTGACGATATCAAAATTTATTACACTTAGAAAATCCAGGATTTCACAGCTAGGAATGTGATGAATATAATTCGGCACATCTATTAGTTAGGAAACACAATTAATTATTTCAGTAGAGACTTTTAGTTTCTTTTGGAGTGACTCTGAGAGGAAAATTGACTGGTATAAGGGGCGTAGATATTCCTATTAGAGATATGCAACTCGTCTGATTTATAAGACATTATCGACTGAAACAAAAATATTTACAAAAAAAGGATGCACGAGATTTGCTGCGACAATCCGACATGAAAAAAATAATAGCATAGTAGTAAGAGTTGCTATGACATATGGTCGAATCAGAGAATATATGTGACCGGTCACGCTAAAAGGGACATTATAGGTAGTGTGAAAAATATCGACCCTAGTCAGTCTGCGCAGTCCGCGCAGCCAGACTAGGGCCGACACTTTTCACTTTTATGTAATTTTCTAGATTCGGAATGTTTTCCCTATCTTACTATATGTTCATTTTTGGCATACAGTATCTGGTTGACCTGTGCTGAGTCTGACAAGTTTGTCAAAATTTGGATTTTTTTGAGTTCGGAAAGGTCCCTTGAAAATCAGCGTGATGGTTTACAAATGTTATCATGAGTGATTTTTCTATGATTTACCTGTCTCACAGTTAGTGCCTGTGTACCCACCAACACAGGTGCACGTGTACTGGTTTTGTTGGTTGTTACAGGTGGCTCCGTTCTGACAAGGATTGCTTGAACATTCGTTAATGTCTGAAAAAGAATATAATCACGTGCAAAAAATGTTACGTCTTAACCAAACTTTGTAAATATCACTTAAATCTACATCACTTATAGCCGGTAATAGCTGGAGCAACTGTCTTGCCATATTTAATTATTCGTTTCACAGTTCTCCGAGAAAAAAATGTTATGCGTGCATCTAAGGAACATTTTCACATAAATTAACCGTCATTAAAAACATTGCTGCAACGTCACAAACAAAGGTGCATTTGGTCATTTTTAGCGAAGAAAAGCTACAGCCAAGAATTATCAAAACTAACCTTTACCTTTCCCAGTCTAATGTGCAAAACATAATGTCGCATACCTTTTAAAGATCAAGTTATCATTATATTGAAAAATATCTCTATCAGACTATATGATCATGTGTAACCATTGTTTCACAAAATACAACTGAAAAAGCAAAACAACAAGTCTCGTCTACAACAAAAGCTTATACGTATACCAGTTGTAATAGATCTACATGTCGATAAATGAACTGGTTCAGATAATGGACCAATATTTCTTTTATATTTCTGATTTTTAGATTTTGCCTTTAATTATTGGATCCGGAAAACAATAAATGATTGAACTAGATTATGTTATTCATTACCCGTATCGCAATTTGTTCCCGTCCAGCCCCCGGCACAAGAACACGTGTACTGATTATGTCCATTACTACACGTGGCACCATTCTGACACGGATTACTACTGCACTCGTTTATGTCTGAAACGTAAAATGATACAAGTACACGTGTACTGATTCTGTCCATTACTACACGTGGCACCATTCTGACACGGATTACTACTGCACTCATTAATGTCTGAAATGTAAAATAATACAAGTACGCGTGTACTGATTCTGTCCATTACTGCACGTGGCACCATTCTGACACGGATTACTACTGCACTCATTAATATCTGAAACGTAAAATAACACAAGTACACTTGTACTGATTCTGTCCATTACTGCACGTGGCACCATTCTGACACGGATTACTACTGCACTCGTTAATGTTTGAAACGTAAAATAACACAAGTACACACACGTGTACTGATTCTGTCCATTACTGCACGTGGCACCATTCTGACACGGATTACTACTGCACTCATTAATATCTGAAACGTAAAATAACACAAGTACACTTGTACTGATTCTGTCCATTACTGCACGTGGCACCATTCTGACACGGATTACTACTGCACTCGTTAATGTTTGAAACGTAAAATAACACAAGTACACACACGTGTACTGATTCTGTCCATTACTGCACGTGGCACCATTCCGACACGGGTTACTACTGCACTCGTTAATGTCTGAAACGTAAAATAACACAAGTACACGTGTACTGATTCTGTCCATTACTGCACGTGGCACCATTCTGACATGGGTTACTACTGCACTCGTTAATGTCTGAAACGTAAACCAATGACATTATTCGTTACAACTCGACAGATTCCGTTAAGAAATACGTCACAGGTGAGACATGGATATATACATTTAATATAGAGTAATTAACATGTATATTATTTTGCATAGTGCGTACATTTAGATTCGTGTTGACAGAAAAATAAGGATTATTGTATAACCTATATATACGAAATAGTGAATGAATTTAGCATAGTCTTACTCTCGTACTTATAGTTTCAATTGTGTTCTTACTGTGCTGACATGATTATTTTTTCTATTTAGAATCTGGATTGCACCTTGTGTTTCTGTTTCAACCATCATTCAATAGGCGATGTTGTGGTATTTCGGTTAATAGAATTAGTACTATGTGTGGGTAACCCTGTTTTTATCTCTTTTTTGAATATCTGCAATATCTACAACACACTTATTGGTATCACAATTCGTCCCTGTTTAACCTCCGGTACATATACAGGTATATCCCCAGGCGTAGTTTGTACATGTCGCTCCATTTTTACAAACACCTGTAGCACTTACCGGTATCACAATTCGTCCCCTTCCATCCACAGTACATGTACAAGTATATCCCCAGGCATAGTTTGTACAGGTGGCTCCATTTTTACAAACACCTGTAGCACTTACCGGTATCACAATTCGTCCCCTTCCATCCACAGTACATGTACAAGTATATCCCCAGGCATAGTTTGTACAGGTGGCTCCATTTTTACAAACACCTGTAGCACTTACCGGTATCACAATTCGTCCCCTTCCATCCACAGTACATGTACAAGTATATCCCCAGGCAAAGTTTGTACAGGTGGCTCCATTTTTACAAACACCTGTAGCACTTACCGGTATCACAATTCGTCCCCTTCCATCCACAGTACATGTACAAGTATATCCCCCAGGCGTAGTTTGTACAGGTGGCTCCATTTTTACAAACACCTGTAGCACTTACCGGTATCACAATTCGTCCCCTTCCATCCACAGTACATGTACAAGTATATCCCCAGGCATAATTTGTACAGGTGGCTCTATTTTTACAGACACCTGTAGCACTTACCGGTATCACAATTCGTCCCCTTCCATCCACAGTACATGTACAAGTATATCCCCAGGCATAGTTTGTACATGTCGCTCCATTTTGACAAACACCTGTAGCACTTACCGGTATCACAATTCGTTCCCGTCCAACCTCCGGTACATGTACAAGTATATCCCCAGGCATAGTTTGTACAGGTGGCTCCATTTTTACAAACACCTGTAGCACTTACCGGTATCACAATTCGTCCCCTTCCATCCACAGTACATGTACAAGTATATCCCCAGGCATAGTTTGTACAGGTGGCTCCATTTTTACAAACACCTGTAGCACTTACCGGTATCACAATTCGTCCCCTTCCATCCACAGTACATGTACAAGTATATCCCCAGGCATAGTTTGTACAGGTGGCTCCATTTTTACAAACACCTGTAGCACTTACCGGTATCACAATTCGTCCCCTTCCATCCACAGTACGAGGGTTGTCCCAATAAATCGTAGACACATTTAATAACTTATCTTTTTAACGTCGCACAATGTTTATATTTTGTGAGAATATTATTTTTCCATTTTCGAATTTATATTCATCCCTTTTCTGTAAATGTCATTCCTTTATATCCTGTTATAACCACTTACTTTAAGTGTATAACGGTCATGCGGCGCACGTAAAAAATAACGTCGTTCCCGCTCATCGTTCCTGAGTTAGTAGCGTGATTTAACACATTGGTTCCTATTTCCAGTTAAAACCGTTTACGTGGCCGTCTTAAGCAAATACTGTTTTGCAGTTGAGCAAAATTTCAAAACATTGATATTATTTGTTTTCCAACAAAGGAATTTTAAGTGAAAACAAATAACAGTTGCGCTGACGTAAAAAGACGACGTTTGAGAAAATTGCGGCGCACCGTAAAATTACACGTTTTTGTTGTGGATAGCGGAATGAGACATAGGACTCTTTCACGAAGACGAAAGAAATCAAAAAACATGGCAATGTGTCCCGGGTGCATGAATGGATTTTTTCTTTAAAAAAAAGAGTCTCAAAGAGACATTTTTATATTGCTTCTCGGAGAATGCTAAATTCATGTAGAAAACCAGGCGTCAAAGAAAAGAGGTAACTGATTAGGGAAAACAGTAAATGGTTAAGTGGGTGGCGAATAAAACGAGCTTTGAGATAATAAAGGTTCCATGTTTTTAAAAACATCTTTTAGCATCAAAAGTACCTGCAAGATGTGTCTATAGATTAATCATAACACAAGGAAACGCGTTCGGATGGAATTATCCTGGACATTTCTGCGTTCATTTCCCGGTGAAAAAGTAACGTTATTATCATATGACGTTGTGACGTGCGCCGCGGGTCTGTACATGCCTTTGTTAAATTTAGTATATATTTTGTAAACAATAAGCAGTCAAATTGATTTTTTGTCAAACTGCCGTCAATATATGTGGCTATAATCTATAGAAAAAATAGAAATATTTATTGAGTGATTTCTGTTTTATCGACGTTGTCTACGATTTATTGGGACAACCCTCGTACATGTACAAGTATATCCCCCAGGCGTAGTTTGTACAGGTGGCTCCATTTTTACAAACACCTGTAGCACTTACCGGTATCACAATTCGTCCCCTTCCATCCACAGTACATGTACAAGTATATCCCCAGGCATAATTTGTACAGGTGGCTCTATTTTTACAGACACCTGTAGCACTTACCGGTATCACAATTCGTCCCCTTCCATCCACAGTACATGTACAAGTATATCCCCAGGCATAGTTTGTACATGTCGCTCCATTTTGACAAACACCTGTAGCACTTACCGGTATCACAATTCGTTCCCGTCCAACCTCCGGTACATGTACAAGTATATCCCCAGGCATAGTTTGTACAGGTGGCCCCATTTTTACAAACACCTGTAGCACACTCATTTGTGTCTGGAAAACCAAAAGCAAAATTTAACAATCATAATTTCCATTCGAAGTGATATAAGCTAGATATAAAGTTAGAGTTAGATATAACGTCTGTGATACTGCAATACCTCGTAATTCCGGATTGATTAAAGCTGAAGTTATAGGGGTTTGCAATAGCACAGACGATATGTTTTGGATTCATGTTTGTTAACTTTCAATTTAGATTAATCAGAAATTATGTCTGTGAAACTTTCAATTTTGATCAGTCGTAAATCATATCTGTGAATCTGTCAATTTTGATTATTCGGAATTTTTGTGTGAATCTTTCAATTTTGATTAGTCGGAAATCATATCTGTGAAATTTTCAATTTCGATCAGTCTTAAATCATGTCAGTGAAACTTTCAGTTTTGATTATCAGGCAATCATGTCTGTGAAACTTGACCATACCTAGTGACCATGTGTTATGTACAACTGTCCCGCTTGTTGATGCCTGGTTGTTAATTCCATTTGACATAGAGTCAACAATACAAATGAGCGCTCCATTTGACGCGTTTCCAGGCTGCCAGTAGCGAAACATACTGTCCGTATACGCGTACACCATTCCACCGTACGTGCAGGGACTCGCATGAGTGTCCGTCTCTATGGACAGGGCACCACTTCCAAGAAACCGAAATCCTGAATTAGACCCGCTTATGGCTTGAACCTAAAATAAAATGGTTCGCGTGGTAGCTTGGAAAAGTACCGTCAGTTGAATTTTTTCCTCAATCATTATAGGCAATGAGCACCGCAATTGTAGATTCATTTAAGGCAAAATAAACTACTTACCAAATCCTTTACCTCCGACAAGTAGTTTTAGTTTAACTTTGTTTAGGACAGTAAAACTATGAATGAGTTGTTTCGTTGAATATTCACCTGCATCTAGCTGCTTTACCTATTTCGGATCAGTAAAAGATTGTGAATCATTTATATCAAACATCAAGATTCAAATTGTCCTTACAAGGTAATTTATATTGATTCATTCCCATGAAATATAGTTAAAATACTGCTGTCAAACGAGATACATGTTTCAGTGGGCGGGTCTACATTTACAGAGGTCCAGTAGACGATGTCCATGTGCATCTTGTGCGATTTTTTTCCTTTTACCTTTTTTTGCATTTAAATCGTTACAATTCTTTGTTCAATGAAATTCTATATTTGATGGTATCATTACATACCTATATTTATCAGCTTCTTTGATATATATCTTTAGTTAAAAGGAGCAATATATGTGCAATATAGATATATGACGATCAATGAATCTTTCCACTTTGGTACCTACTGGAGTCTGTCATTGAAGTACGTTTTTTTATCAGATTAATTGTTCGAAAGTGATTATTACGGTTTTCATTTGACCTGACACTGACACTGACCTTTATTCAAAAAGTGTTCATGTTTCGCATATAGCGTAAAATTTCTCAAAAAGACCTGTATCATAGTATACAAACATAACATATATGCAAGAAATATTACTGAATTGCTATTTCAAAGAAAGTCAGGCGTGTATTTTACGTTACTAAAGATAAAGCTGTGCAATGTGAATTGAAATCTGTTATACTAACTTTAAAACTTGGTAGCAAAATTTCAACCAAAAGCGTGGAATAATGTTGTTTTTGATTACTTTTCATGTTTTATAACTAAACAACCCACCCCCTTCTTGACCTTTAACAGTGTCCAACATTTACTTTAAACAAACAATAATGGGATTGGGGTTCAATTTGTTTTGAAAACTTGTCCACTATCTCTAACGCTGCATCTATTTTTTCCAAACATACGGAATGCAGATTGAAATTTGTTTCAAAATACTCTTCAAAATATACATCTTTGGTTGCCAATGGCAAATTTTCCATTGTGAAATAAATGGTAAATGGTAAATTTTAGGATTACTATTGGAATTTGATTTGTGTTATTTGTCACACACCCTGAAACGACTAGTATGATTCACACCAGGCGTTGTAAAATATAGACCAAATTACTAAAACAAATACACCGTCAATACCAAATATTTTAAATTTTCCAAGGCATTGTCTGCATTAAACGTCCCTCATTGAACAACAGTTAGAAAAAACACTTATTTTAAGAAGTTCTGTTATTTATTGTACACAGATTGTAACATTATTGCAATCTATTTTGTATTTTACAATAGCTTTCAATTTGGAACAGTCTTCAGATATATTGTCTACTAGTGTATGTTGAAGTTAATGTTGTAGACTCTAAGTTCCCTTTCACACATACCCAAGCCCTTGTAAATGTGTTATCTAAAGATCCAACATTAGTTACACTCTGTTGAAGGTTCGGCCCCCTGACAGATGTACCAAGTTCGTGTGTACCGGTTCTGTTGGGAGCGAGCGAGGAAGCTGTCCAGGCGTATAGATCAAGAATACCTTCAGTAAATCTGCCTGATGTTGCATACCCCTCTGCCCCTTCAAAAAGATCTGCAAATTGAGATTAAAATGCAATTACAAATATTAATAAAGTCAAATACGGGCAGTTAGAGCGCCTCTATATATGACTAGGGATTCATGGTTTTAATCTTATCATTACTTTTCAAAAAACGTTCCCTGCTTCTGGCTACTTATCACACTTAAGATGATGACTATCTTCCCTTCGGCGACAGAAAAGGATTTAAAAAGGACATTCGGCGTTGTCGGGAATTAAATGCTTCAATTTTCATGGGAATTATTCTTTCCGTGTCTTCTTTCACGAGATATGGATAAAGGATGAGGAAAATTCTTATTTTATGTGTATAAACTGTCAACAATGTAGTTATGGTCCATACATATCAGAAAAATAGCATTGTTATGACGAAGTTGATGTTTGATCTCATTCTCCCCGCAGAGTGATCATTCGTTGCTCTTCACATATCATCTCTGCAATCTGGGGCTACCTTAGCCAGAGTCCACGGATCGTGGTATAACGAAGTTCATAACGTCTGTAGTTACTTTGTAACTGTTTCATTTCTCATATTATACATTAGAGAAATAAATATTATTCTGTTTGCATCAGGAGTGCTCTCAAATTTAACTATTGATCTAATTAAAATTGGACTATTTTCTTATTCTTCTTGATTAAGATGGGACTATTTTCAAATTCTTCCAGTCCCATAATAGATGCGAAATCAGCCTCTGTGAAAGTGAGATGTGTGATTTGTTACGGCTTTATGTTAATTTATAGACTGGTATCGTCGAATTGTTTTGGCATGGAACAGGGCAAAACATGTTTATAACATCATTATAATATTTGTAATCACTTTGTTATATCAGTGTTATTTACAATATGAATTCGTCGCCTGGTTTTTAAAGTTTAACTCAATTTTTACAAAAATCCTATATTTGGTATCGTTGTGTTCGTATTTTTATGCTCTATGTCCTGAACACCAGATATCGTCGATTGGCGGGCTGGTTTTTGAGAAATCGCGTATGCATATTGCTCTATCTTCTGAATTTTTCTTCATGTTGGTCTGAATTTAATCCTATGTTCAGAAAATTGAGCAATCTTTGCCTGAAAATTTCTCTCGTCCAATGAAAATAAGAATAAAAACCACGTGACCTGTTATTTGACACAAACACGAATTCCGATTACAAAATGTGAACAATCGATTTCTATTGAAGATTTTGATAATGTGTAAGTACATATATGTTAGCAAACCAATCGTTAACAATTTCAAATGCGTTATTAATTAATGGCCGTTCACAATAACATCATATACGTGCCGTCATTCTGGTTACTAGTCCTCGATAGGTAGAATAGACGGATAATCTTAAAAATGTATTTTAAATTGATTTAGGCACACAAGTGCTTCACCAGGTAGATTTGTTTCAACCATAACTCATGTAGCCATTATAAAAAAAGCAAAATATATTTCTCTAGAACAAACATACTATGAATTTGTTGCAATTTAAATCTATGTAGATTATAGTCTGTATTCTTTACGATGCCTTTAAAAGTTGAAATCAATATGTACTAGAATATTGTCTTTTTACTTTATCTAGAACAAAGGCCACCGGTTCGTAATACAACCACATGCGATGTCCCATTTCTACGGCAAAACGACGATTTGTCTTTTTTATGAACGCCATTTTATTAGTAAGGTGGGCCTATATAGCAAATAGTGATGTACTGTGTCATATTGGTATATCTCCTTTAAAAATGAAAAGTCTGTTCGAAAATGAAAAAAAATGCTCTATCTCCAAACAGAAATAATGATTTTTCTTAAAAATCGCACCTTTGTTTCTTATTAAATTGCACATGTGGATAAGTAAGGTTATTTCTGACTGTCATGCAAAATTTGGGTCAATTTCAAGCAAAGATAAAAAAAGGAATGAAGGTCTAAATCTTTAAAACTGATTTTCTCGGAAAAGTGTTTTCGGTAGTTATCGCAGTGTAATCAAAGTACTGAAAGTACTGTTGGGAAGCAAATTTGTTAATAATGTAGGCCTGTCCAGAAGTAGAGTACTTTGATAAGGTACTTTGATTATCCATTTGAATATCTTGAATACTTTGATTTCATGCATCTATTTATAGCTTTGAATATATTTCATAGTTCGGTGAACTTGACTGACCCATTTACAAGGAAGGCCATTGGATTGATCTTTGAACCATAATAAAGCAATTTTCTACGTCGGTCTTTTCTTTTGTTAGAGACATTATTAATTGAATGTTTCATCTTCAGTCACACAATTCAATATCTACATGTTTAACTTCAGACTTACATAATGAGTATTCGAATGACCGTTACCTCATTAATCTTGGTTTTTGATAGAACTATTTATAGTGAGTGAGGAGGACCGGAAGATGTTGTGTGGTATGCAGAGAATGGTAAAGTGCAGAGAGAGGCGGCTGTATAGAGAAGCAAATTTTGCAAAATTTGCTTCCAAAAAAACGAGGCGACGAATTATTATGCAATTCATCACTACATATCATTTGAGGTATTAATTTTATCACTTACCTATTAGATATATGATGTACAGTAGATTCTACGGAAAATAAACATTCGAATGCGTGCAGCGCATTAAATGTTTATACCGCGTTGAATCTACTATACAGACTCTCTCTGACTTTGTGTTCGCTAGCGGTTCATTGAAGACGGGGGTGTGGCTATGTATAGATGTGGCATAAACTAGCCGTCAGTCCCCTTTCTACGAAATATAGCGGCGGTTTTTACATAATATACTGCAATTTCATTTGTCCAAAAGTAAGTCGAATAACAAATATAATAGGTATATACTCACAACCCCTTGTGTCTGTTGGTATCCACACTCGTATTTCAGAGTCGCTGAAGCCGCAAACCACATACCCATTATACTGATATTTTTGATTTGTATAGTATGCAACCGTCGATCCTGCAGAAATAATATTTAATCACCCGAGAACTAACAGAGAACTAACAGTTGCCCATATTGCTGGACCAAACTGGATCCAAATCAGCCTTTAATTGTATACACGCTGTCTGACCAACATCTACGTTGAATTTACATTTTCGCAATTTAACACCGTTTTATTTCGGATTAGCTTGAGACCTGAATAAAACGTTTACATCTAATGTAGAACTATCTACATCACAAATTTCATATTTATGCTCTGCAAATTAACACACTTTGCTTTTTATATTTGAAAAGAAATCACAAGACCGACACCCTTACTGAAATGAAAACTTTGCTGCAAATTTGCAGCAAATTCGCCGCGAATTTGCTGCAAACAAATTGGTTCGCTAGAAGGCTTTGCCGGAACTTCGCCGATGTTTGCCGCTAGCTGAAACCTTCCTGCAATCTTCTGGCAAACACGTTTCAGTTTGCGACAAGTTTGCCAGAAATATGAAAGTTTTTCGGAACTTCGCAGGAAAGTCATCCATTAAATATTTTACATGTAGTTTGCAGGAACTTT
Organism: Fragum sueziense; assembly: GCA_963680895.1. Classification (NCBI taxonomy): domain Eukaryota; kingdom Metazoa; phylum Mollusca; class Bivalvia; order Cardiida; family Cardiidae; genus Fragum; species Fragum sueziense. Next base: position 1,553,458 of record OY804609.1, on the reverse strand, counting down.
GCAAGAAGCCTATCTTGAACATTATTGAATATCATGCAGTTTGCAAGAAATTTGCAGGAAATTAAACTTGTCCAGTGCTCATTCAAGGAGCTTTAAATACCTGTAAAATTCTTGCATATCGTTGATGTGAATACAAAACCTTGTGCGTCGATTCTTGCGATTTTCAAAGTACAAACTCGTGTGTCCATTTAGACAATTCTCGCAGGTTTTGAGATAATTTTACTGATCAGTATCAATGATACTTTAATTATGAACAATATGTCCAAATTTCAAGTAAAACATTTCAGTTTTGGAAAAGTTATTACACTTTTTTTACCTCCCCTTTAAAATTTTCCAAAAATGAGATACGAGGTTTTGCATTTACTATGACGATATACATATTGAAACATGGATAGACTCAAAATTCTGAACCAATACATAAAGACTGACTTCATTTTGTTTTCAGTGTATATCTATAAATTATCTTCATTTAGTCCGGGGTATGTGTACACTGCCAAATATAATTGTAGAATGTCCATGCTTAAATTTCACGTTGACAAGTTTGTTATTTAGAATGGATGATAATCTAACAAATTCATGATACGACAGAGCAAACTAGATAAGTAAGGTACTAAGAGTTCGGTTTCCAATTTGCCGAGCCCTGATAGCTCAGTCGCTTACGTCGTAATCTGTCAACCCAGGTGTCGCGAGTTCGAACTCCGGCTCGGCCAGTATCCATTCTGACATTTGACAAAAGCCATTTGTCTCTCACCAATGGGTGTGAATCATTTATGTGAGAGATCAGCTGGGGGCTCGGTTCGGATATTGTGGTTGTACTGGTGCGAGAAATACCAGGAACCCACGGTTAGGTGCTCCAACCGCCGCGATATGACCATAGAAGTTGAAAACGGCGTAAAACCCCAATAAATCAAATCGGTCTCCAATTTCTGAATTTATCCAATAATTATTTAGTTGCCAAATAACTCATCTACAGAGTCATATAAGCTCAGTCATTTAACTGTTTTTTAAAGTGACATTTCAGAATTTTTTCTCATAAATTTAACTTTCATTTTTATTATAAAGAGCATATTTTCTTATGAAAATTCTGAAAATTTCAAGCCAAAAAATTGCGCCGTTTACGAGAAATATATATTTTGTGTTAAAATTAAACAAATTATTGTCCATAACAGTTCAGATGTATATAGAATTTGTCGTTTCTGTCTCAACTTTGAAGGCGTGTTTATCGCCTATCATCAACAACTTAAAAAAACTGATACCATTTATACCTATTAGAAAAATCAATCTTGGCATCAAGACATACTTTAAAAAATCAAAATGAGGATGAAATGTCCCTTTAATCAGTGTACATCATAATGTGCACACATGTACATGTTACATGTACATGTGTGCACATTTTTTACACAAACATGCATGCATATATTTGTGCAAAGCCTTTGTACCATTCCCAAATGGCATAATGTTACACAGGCCCCAGGCCCGTAGGAAGCAATTTAATATTGGGTGGTGGGCTAAAGCCTAAGGGTCTGAATATTCAGAGGCGGGCTGATTTTGATTTTCCCTGAATTTTCAGTGTGAAATATGGAAAATTCGGCATTTTTGGCCAACATTGGGGGCTTAGCCCCCCCCCCCTGTTCCGACGGGCCTGTCAGGTCCATAGGAAGCGATTTTCATAAGGAAGGAGAATCTGGCCCCTGTCAGAGCCAGTGACTAGATATCGGAGGGGTAAAATTAGATTTATCCTAAATTTTCAGTGTATTTAAAAAGAAACTTTCGGCATTTTTGGGCAACTTTGGGGAGGGGCTTAGCCCATTCTAGCCCCCCCCCCCCTCCGTCGTTTCTACTGCTAGTGCAGGGGAGAAATAGAATATTAATAAGAATAGGATTTTTGTATGCCATGTCACAGAAAATAATTACTTTGATTAGGTCAGATGAAAATGCTGTTTATCATCATTTCACTCTTAAATATATATACCCTATGTCAATATCGGGTCTTGTTTGAGAAAGGGTTAATTCAAATCACACATTTAAGTTGGTTTTGGAAGTCCTCTTCACTGTCTTTTTTCTGTAGCTTTTAATTCTAATTAGTCAAAATAATGCCTTGAATAAACTGAATATCCCCATTTTTTTTTTTTTGGGGGGGGGGGGGTATATATTCATTTATTTGTAATATAAATCTGTTTTTATTGTATTGTTTTGTGAAATAGAAATAGAATCATGCCCTTTTCATGCCTTTTTTGTAAGCTTAGCGTCATGCTTACACTACAAATCGTTTTTCTCCCAGACTGTGGGGGCTGTGCATCTAGTCTACTAAACGAACAAATCCAGTCTAAACGTAACGACTTCCGGTGAGAATATATTGTTTGAAAATTTAAAAGTTTTTAGAAGCTATGTAAATGTCCCTAATTTTGTTGTTTCATAAATTTTATTATTGGATCTTTCCAAGTTGTATTCACCTTGTAGCTTGTTTATATTTCTTCGCTGCGTTTGTAAGCGTTAAGAAATACCGGCAAACTTCCAGGTACTCTAGTCTAAACGGGAAGTTCAAAAGGGGCTTCTAGTATAAACTGAGCATGCTGTTGTGAATGTTTTGGTCACACAACTGGACAATCCAGGTGGCGCTGTGACGACATGGTATAAATAGCTGGGCCAGCACGTGCAGCGGTCTCACTCACCTACACACGTGTACTGAAGACGGTTGCTCTACGCACAAACTACGATCTAAATTAGGTAAGTGGAGCATTTGTTATAGTTAGTCACCAGCCTAACTGGTGATGGATGTTGTAACAGAATAAGTTGCAATAATGGCGCTGCGTCGCGGCTTGTGCGAGTAATTTATGCAAATTATTTTTGCCCAACTCGGCAAAATTTTCAATGTCGGCCATGAAATTGAGGGACATGTATCTTGCGGGAAATTTCCCTTTCTGGGTTAATTCCAGCTGCACGTGTCTCATTAATAGTCATGCTTACATTTATTATCCAATTATTATCCATTTCCAATCAATTCAACTCCTGTTAAAAATTTCAAACACCTTCTTTTCATTCAATATTCCAAAACAAAGTGAAACCGGAAACACGTGGCCTGATGGAAACGTTCCGAATTCGGTAGTTTCTATCGTCACAGGCCAATAATAGGAAGAAAGCGGAGACCAGCACAGTTTAGAATTACCTGTTGTACATTTCAATTTCATTCTTTTCACGCAATATTTCTTTTAAACTGTTCGATTATTTTGATTCTAAAAATAGGTCTATCTTACGGGACCCCTAATTTGCATAAGCCTACCTCATGAATAATTAATCAGGTCAATCAAACGCTAGTAGGCGAACCCGCAGACTTTCATTTTCGTTTTAGTCTTTCCGAAATGAAAAATTTCCATCCTTAACTCTAAAATAAGTTTTCGTCAATGACAGAATACACTCGAAACGTTGGTTTATATCGATCTTTCACCCGTTTCTGTTGTAATTTTGCCTTTGACATTTGACCCGTATGAGTGTTCGGCCCCGAAATATTTCGTACCCGGGAACTCGACGAGGTCACAAAAAAAACTTTCTTGGCTTGACTTTTAGCGAGTTTTGGGTCTTTTTGTTTTTGTTTTGGACAACGGTTCTTTTTCGGAAATTATTTCAATTAAATCATCCAAGAATATAAGTCAATAATTAATCGATATTTTTCAAATTCTTTGGTCTTATAGAATCTATCCGTTTAAATGAATCGTCTGCTTCTTTGGTCTAATTAAAATTGATCGTCTGCTATAATGTTATTTCTGTAGACCTAGCTTTCTACAAATATTTCTACTTTTTCATGTTTGATAAAAAAAATATTGAAATTCTTGTGAATTTTTCTAACCTGGAATTATTCCAGTCTTCTCACTGGAATTATTTTTAATATTCAATCTCCACCACACTTAATTCCAGTTTTCTCATTGGAATCAATATCATAGTCTGAAAGAAAAGATAACAGGAAAAGAGAGGAAAGAAAAAATATGATGTGAGGAAGAAAAGCAGCTGATTAGGAAATTTATCATAGACCTATTTCTTTTTTCTTGATACTCTATTGACATATTTAGGTTGTAGGTCATATTTCATGAATGGGTTTGTAGGTAATTTTGGTTTGGTTGCTATCATGTAAGAGGCAAATGTAAAAACAGCTGTCTAATGTATTTATTATATTCAAAAGTGTTATTTTGTCTTCATTTCTAAACACTTAGCTAAATTCCTTTCAGCTCTTATTTACATTTAATGAAATTCATGATGGGATTTCTCTGGTTGGGTTCACGGGTGGACGAGGCACACTAGGGCACTTGTCTAATGTATTTAGTATGTTTAAAGGTGTCGTGTCTCTCTGCTTGTGGATCTAATTAAGGGTGATCAAATCAAATATTAATTAATTCTTTGGTCGGGTTTGCACGCAGATGGGACATATCAGGGCACTTGTCTAATGTATTTAGTATGTTTAAAGGTGTCGTGTCTCTCTGTTTGTGGATCTGATCGGGGTGATCAAATCAAATATTAGTTAATTATTTGGTCCAGTTTGCACGCATATGGGACATATTAGGGCACTTGTCTAATGTATTTAGTATGTTTAAAGGTGTCGTGTCTCTCTGTTTGTGGATTGGATCGGATAAAGCAGATCAAATATTGATGAGTACTTTGTTCGGGTTTGCACACGGATGGACATATTAGGGCACTTGTCTAATGTATTTAGTATGTTTAAAGGTGTCGTGTCTCTCTGTGTGTGAAGCTGAGCAGATAATTATTAAAATTATATTGAATATTTCAGTTCCCATTCATGTTAAGTTTTAATTTGGTTGGATTTCCGGATAGACGGGGCACACTAGGTCACTTGTCTAATACATTTAGTGTATTTAAAGGTGTCGTGTCTCTATGTTTGGGAGTTTGACTACATTATAAATTTCTATTACAGCTGCTAATTTCAAGAATAGATAAGAACTTATGTTTTATTTGGTTAAATTTCGGGACAGATGGGGCACTCTAGGTCACTTGTCTAATACATTTAGTGTATTTAAAGGTGTCATGTCTCTATGTTCGGGGTTTGACTAGATTATTAAACTTTCATTACAGTTGCTAACTTCAAAAACAGAAAAGGTTTCAAGTTAGGATTTAGTTTGGTTGAATTTCCGGACAGACGGGGCACACTAGGTCACTTGTCTAATACATTTAGTGTATTTAAAGGTGTCGTGTCTCTATGTTCGGGGGTTTGACTAGATTGTAAAGTTCCATTACAGTTGCTAATCTGCTGAATTTAGTTTGCACACGGACGGGGCATGTTAGGGCACTTGTCTAATGCATTTAGTGTGTTTAAAGTTGTCATGCCTCGCTGTTTGCGGACTTATAGTATTATTTGCAGATTATAAAGATTGAAGAGAGGACATATTAGTGCTCTTGTCTGAGCTATTTACTACATATAACGGTGTAGTGTTTTCTCTGTTGGAGAATTTGATCAGACAAAATTAGGTTTTGTCCTCTATTTCGAGGATTAGTGCTCTTGTCTGAGTTATTTTCTACATATAAAGGTGTAGTATTTTCTCCGTTGGAGAATTTGATCAGACAGAATTAGATTTTGTCCTCCGCTTGAGGATTTAGTAAAGAATTATTAAATTATTTAGTTTGATTTAATGTAAAAAATCAAATGTTCATTTTTTAATTATTCCAGTTAACTCACTGGAATAGTAATCATTTGAACTACACTTTGCTCTTTATTCCAGTTTTCTCAATGGAATTTATGCCTAAACCAGATCTTCACTTTCATTAAAAAGGGGGAATACATCAGAGTGGAGATATTTATCATTTTATTTCCAACATTCATTTAATGACCACATCTAATTGAAACAAACCTCATAACTAATATAACCATCACTTAGGAACTTATTTTTACGAACATCATCTTCACCATAAGTTTAAAGTAATCTTTATTTCATTTAGTTAATATACTTTTTCCAATTGATTCTCAAGTAAAAATATTCCATTGCTAAATTGATTCCATTGCTAATTTATTCAAAGTCAAATAGAGAAACACTAAATCAAAATTAATTCCAGTATTACTCACTGGAATTACTGATTAGTATACTCACATCTCAAGTTCAACTAAATAAAAATATTCTATTGCTATTTTGCTAAAATATAGTAAAGTTAAATCTAAAGAAAGAAATGTGTAGTCAATATCTATTCCAGTGTTACTCACTTGGATCTACATGTGTACTCTTTATTCCTGTTTACTGAAATTAGCCTAATTAAGTATAAAGAAACATACACAACTGACTTGTTTTTTTTTCTGCTAAATCACTAAATTTATTATCATTCCTCTTCTAATGAAATTGAGGAGAAACATGGCTTTTACAGCATCAGAGAAAGATCAGGCTGAAACTCAGGAACAGGAATCTATAGAGTATGGAGTTAGTAGCTGATTGTTGGAATCAGCAATATCTCAAATGAGATAAGATCGGAATTAAAATAATCCCATCCAAGACCGAGACAAGCCGATGGACCTTGAGGAGACACACTCAGGGAGAAGGCAACCAAATTCCAGGGCATTTCCCGGGAATGAAAGCTATGGCTTAAATGGGTTCTAAGTCAGAAATAAAACTTACAGAACTTCTCAGTGGATATTCATAAGGCCAAGTGCAAATAAGGTGTGACAAAATGTCGAAAAATGAACTTTAGTTTTTGTATGCTTCTGATGTTTTTTATGGTAGCATATATGTTTAACTTCAAAGAAAAGTTATGTTTTCGAGGAAATTATGTCTGATGTAAAAATATTTGGGCTTTATTTATAATATTTGGGGCATATTTTTCTTTTCTTATTGTTTTTTTAAGGAACCAAAACAGTATTTTTTCTCAGAGGACTGTCAATTATATTTTGTTTCATAGTAAGCCAATGCCATATACAAACTTTTTACCCATTTTTCGTCCATTTCATTTGATTTTTTGAGGAAAATATTAAAATAAATGCTTTGAAAAGTAATGAGTTTCAAAAAGACATCATAACTCAATAATAGAAAAAAAAGAATTACTTCAATAGCTTGTGTTGTTACATTGTAATATGCAATTTAAAAATGAACGGAAAATCTTGGTTTGCTGTTACTGTTGGGACACCATTAGCTACCATGTATTTAGAGTCTTATAACATTTTAAAAAGGCTACTTATCAATGAGATTTATCGTCTTGGTGTTAAGATAGGATAACTAAGCATTGGTTTCTTTAAAGGAAGATATAAATTTCTGGTTTACATGTATTTCATATTCATGTGAGTGCTCAAAGCCAAAAAGTCAACTCTCTGACGGCGTAGCTACCTGATGAAATGGTTAATTGTATAAGAAGTATATTGAAACAGGTAAAGAATGGCATAGCTTCATTTGAAGAACATTTACTGGATTTCAGGCAGTTTTCCACAGTTTAACTTCAAACTAAAGTATGTCCCAACAGTAACGGTTTTCTCCAAATCACTAGTGGTAGCTAAATACATCTTCCAACTTACTGCATTAACCCTGTTTTCAATAGAAGAGGCCAAACTCATTTTATTCTATGTATAAAATTGTGCTACTCATTCTAACATGTCTGCTAATGCCATACAACATTTGTTATCACAATGACGAGAAAATAACGGACTGCACTGGTTGACCAATTATTCATAACTTGAAAGTTACTACATCATTTTCAGTATATACTTGTGAAGTAAAATCAAACTAAAAATGTTAAAACAATCCAATACATGTAAAATGATTGAATAAGCCAACTTATGAATGAATAAATATACACATATACATTAATTCAAAACTTCACATATGATTTTTTTTTGTTTTGGTGTACATCTTCATTCTGCAAAACAGTATCTGATTTAAACTCTTGCAGGGCTGATAAATTGTGTATGGTAGTAAAGTAATTAGCGGCTAAGTGAATTTATATTCAGGTAAAACAAAATTGCTTAAATGATAATCTCACGACTTTTTGCCATTTTCGACAACTCTAGGGAGTAAAATTTAGAATGCGCAAACTTATTTTTGTCTATATAATGGATATTCTATATCTTATATCAAAATATAATTATCTGATAGGATAAACTATATAACTCGCCTTCAAACATGTACAAGTATATTGTATTCTTTCTTAGGATACATGCATGGTATTTTATTTCAACCCCTTTTAAATGCTGTTTTGGTTTCAAAGATACAAAGTTTCAGTGGTCAAATAACTTAATAAAAAGTATCATTTTTGATTTAGGCAAATCTGCATTTAGTTGAGGTCTACACAATAAAAAGTGGAATAATTTCCTATCTTATCCATCAAATTTTGATTATATCGATTGCTACATGTATATGAGACATATCTTGTTAATGAGATCAATAATACATGTACATCATAAATTGTAATTTGCTTGCCATTCAGCATTCTGTGGGTCTAATAGGGTTATATCGGTCTTGATTTTTTCAGAAATTTTCATACAATGTGAGTCTTTTAATGGACTTGGTTGCTTGAGAAAGTTTTTTTTGCTTGCCAAGTCTTCTTGAAAGTTAATTAAACCATTTTTTCACCAATTAGCTCCTTGTATTAAATTGTCTAGAAATATGTCCCAACAGTAACGGAAGCCATTTAATCAATTTAGGCATGCATTTTTTACTGTATGATTTATGCAGTCATTCTAAGTCACTTGTTTTTTGTTGTCAGAGTCTTACAGATTAAATTTAATAAGTTTAATGCATACTGTCATTTAAAAAGAATCAATTTATAGCTTGGACGAAAGACTTTCAGAAGCCATCCTATTAGGGCCTGGCTTTGAACCGATGAAACTATTGGTTCATTTGATATTTAACTTGTAATGCTTGTATCAACTTGACATGGATGTCTTGAAGTTTCACAGGATAGCTCATAAACATCTTTTATAGTCTATTAGACAAGAGCAGCTTATCAAGAATGTAACCGTTACTGTTGGGACATTTTCCGTTACTGTTGGGACATTGTTTCTCTTTGATGTGCTTACTGTAAATATGTAGATACAACATAGTATTAAAATGGAAAGTGTTTGACAACCATTTGGGAAATATTAGGGCTGTGAATGAGGCAAGAAATCATCTGTATAATGATAATAGCTATCAAAATACAAAGGCAGGGTGGCAACCGTTACTGTTGGGACAAAATTTTGTTAAAAGAAAAAGACTACCAAAATTTTGACATGAAATTAAAAAGAAAAAAGTGCTGTAAATCAGAAACTTCATCCTATCCACCATGCATGTGCTTTATAATATCTCATGAATTACTTTTTTGTGGTTGTGGCATCCACCCACAGTGAAATACCCAGATTTTGGATTTTTGGCCCATTTTGTGCGTTTTTTTAAAAATTTCGCAAAAACAAAGATTTTCTTGATTTTTTGACAAATCATGATTGATTTCTCTTAAGAAATTGACTCTAGATGAGAAATTTAAAGACCAACGTCCTTTTTATTGCTTAATGAAAAAAATATTTAAAAAACAAAAATGCATTTTTGATCAATGTCACACAAAAATGCTGATTTTTGGGCCTTTTTGCGATATTCAATCTTTTGTATCTTTTGAACCAGTCGACCGATTGGTCTGAAATTTTCAGCAAAATTAAGAAATGCATCATTTGTTCAGGAGACTAACCTATTTTGATGATACTTGTACAGATGTTTTCAAAATATTTTGATGTTTCCTGGAACATAAATTTTGAATTCTTTTTTGCACTTGGCCATAAACTAATATTAACATCAATCAAGATACATTACATCATTCATATTACATACATGTACAGTGATACTAGCTGATATTAGTTGATATTAGTAAGAATTTGTTTAAAATAGAAATCTTACACCGACAAGGATTACATCTACCATTGATCAAGAGGAGAATCAAATATATAGTATAGATTAAAGTAGCACATATAACCAGGTTTTGGTACAAATTGTAAGATGTTCTTTTGGCCTTTCAATTACTTTAAATAACCCACAAAAAAATTCTAGGATACTTATACTGTAGATCTTAAGCTTGATTTACACTGATTTTAAACTATGAGAATACCTCACTAAGAAGGGTACTTCATTTCAACCTTTTGGATTTTAGAAACTGCGTGGCTTATAAAATATAATGTAAAATTCATCAATAATTGATTTTGGTCAAAGAAGATCTATACTTTACTAAAACTACTTCATTTAACTCTGGCCAACATATTTTGTGAAGAGAATAATATTCATAGCTTTTATCTTTTGAGTATTTGGTGTCTTATTTGATGCCAACAAATATAATTTCACATAGCCGGAGGATATTTAAGTATAATACATGCATACTTTATTGTGGGCCCAGTGTCTCAATTGGTGGAGCAGGCTATGTGTGAAAACTGTATATAGTCCTCCTCCAAAATGATATGCTGTTGGACCTGCACATTATTTAATCAAAATCTTACTTCCGGTCCATCATACTGATTAATATATCTTGATTTCTCGTCTCCTTTCACTGATTAGAATACAGTTAGTGGTATCTGTCCATATAATCATAATTAGACTCAAGATTAACACCTAGAATAACACAGTGATGCCATTGAGATACTCCAATGGAAAGAAACCCACTGTGTCAAAGATTTCATCACAGAACCATGCAACTCCGTCTCCTTCCCAGAGCAAATCTCCAGGAATAAGGGTCACAAACTTTTTCCAGGGCCACTCTCTGGAAATAAAGGTTGTGAAGCTTTTCCAGAGCAATCCTCTGGGAATAAATATAATAAACCATTTCCAGGGCAATTTCATTCTCTGGGAATAAAGACTATAAATCGTTCCCTGAGCTTTTCTCCGGAAATAATGACAATGAATCCTTTCAAGAGCAATCTCTCTGGGAACAACAACTGGTAAACGTTTTCCAGAGCCATTCTCTGGAAACAACAACAAACGTTTTCCAGAGTCATTCTCTGGAAACAACAACAAACCTTTTCCAGAGCCATTCTCTGGAAACAACAACAAACCTTTTCCAGAGCCATTTTCTGGAAACAACAACAATGAACCCTTTCCAGAGCAACATTTCTGCGACATACTGGAAGCCACGTCCAGTGAGCTAAGCCTTTAGCCACATTTAAGAGACATGATTGATAGTTGGGATTCAGCATCCGTGTGGAAATAATGGATGGCCCATGTCTTTCAAAGGTGTGAATTTGGTCATGAATGATAGATCCAAATCCAGTCAAATATAGCGGGTTTTCCATGTTTTACAAGTATGTAAATAATTCATGTCTGATCAGTCAAAATCTAACCCAATTCCAGCATTGTTGATGGAATAAATAGTGGTTAGCTCAATCTTTTCCTTTTGGTTTCTTAAAGGAAATGTCTATACTTCTAGTCTAATCCGATTCCAGCATTGTTGATGGAATAAATAGTGGTTAGCTCAATCTTTTCCTTTTGCTTTTTTAAAGGAAATGTCTTACTTCTAGTCTAATCCGATTCCAGCATTGTTGATGGAATAAATAGTGGTTAGCCTTATCTTTTCCTTTTGCTTTCTTAAAGGAAATGTCTTTCTTCTTGTCTAATCCGATTTCAGCATTATTGATGGAATAGAGATTAGTCCAAGTTATTTGAGTGACATTTGACATAAGTCATTTGTTTCAATTGGTGGATCCAGGGGGGTTCGGTGGTGCAGAATCCCACTCTATTATCTGACTAATTCGTTTCCGAATAGATGTTTGGTCAAAACGGTGCAATGTGTCCATGTTTGTGTTAGCGGACCCCCTACACAGAAATACTGGATCCGTCACAGGTTTCTCGCCAATGGATGTGAATCATCTAGGGGAGATGACACAGCTGGAGGCTAGGATTGGATATTGTGGTAGTAGATCTATTGGTAACAGATATAGGCCTACCAGGAGTCCAGGGTTAGGTGCTTCAGTCGCTGCTACAAGTCCGTAGAGATTGAAAGATTTATTAGACCCCAGTCCGATCAATCAATTCTTTTATATACTTAATGAAATTTTCTACATCCTTATGAAATTGGGGGAAAGAATACACTTTGGCAGATAGGTTTTTTTACATCACTGGGTTTAGGGGGGGGGGGATATATTTTTTAATTTAGAGAAGGTCCAGCCCATTTTATAGGAAAGGGAGGAGTGTTGTGAATGTTTTGGTCACACAACTTGACAATCCAGGTGCTGTGACGACATGGTATAAATAGCTGGGCCAGCACGTGCAGCGGTCTCACTCACCTACACCCAAGCAAACATGCTTATATGGGTCCTATATGGGATGTGTATGAGTAAGCCCATGTGGGTAGGCCCATATTCGACCCAAATAGGACCTATGAAGGTAAGCCCATGTGAGTTTGATCATGAGGGACCCAGATTGGTCCCATATTCCCAGCATATGGGCTGTGTATGGGCAAGCCCATATGGGTTTGCCCATATAGGACCTATGTAGGAAGGCCCATGTTGTTTTGACTCTGGGGGTCCCAGTTACAATAATCGGCTTGCGCCCATTCAAGTACAACAGAATAATTATGTATACATGATCATATCTAAAATATCCATAATCTGAATCATGTAGCCTATAGAATTATAAGTTTTCAATTTGAATGATGATCTTATTTATATCCATCAAAATTAATGACCATCAAATCAATACAAATTGAAAAAAACAACAACATTAGATTCAGCAAGACAAGTAGCCTAAGGCAACATCAATAAGACATGTCTAATCCTTTCTCGAACAAAACCTGGTATTGACTTCTCTAATAGAAAGGTAGGCCTAAATTGCAAAAAAAAAAAACATAGGCCTAGAGATATTAAATAACAAAAGTTGATAATCGGCATTTTCTTCTTTTGCATACGTTTTTTCTGCGCTATATTGTACAGAAGTACATTCTTTGTCAATATCGTTTTTTAAACATGGGCTTCATGTTGGATCATCCGAATTATTTTGTCGTTTTAACGGTGTTTAAACTGTAATTAGTCTGTTCAAATCACTAACATAATATTATCAATTAGTGTGTTACAAGGAGTTTTATGTATATAAAAGGGAAATAATTTAAAGTCTTGACAATAAATCATGTTTTACAAAGCGTTTATGTAAAGAAAGCATTTGGCTTGATCATCCTATATGATTCTGTTAAAAGAAATTAAATTGTGTACACATTTTCAAAAAAAGATAGAAATAAATCTAGACATAAAAATATATCAAAAAACATTTAAATAGTTATAGAAAGCCTCGAAAATGTTAAGACAGTTAAGACCAAATTCCTAGGTATCAAACCTTAGAAAATGTGTCATGGTCGTCAGACATACCTGGCGAGACCTTAATCCTCTATGGTGGGGAATAGTTACCCCTTCTGAGCGAGAAGCTCTGGAAGGTTTTCGTCTTCGATCAACACCAAACGAAAGCCAATAGAAATGGATTAGATCAGGGCTGTCTATATGTGTCTGCCCATTTGGGACCCATATGGGTCCCAGATTGCATGTATATGGGCTGCCCAGATAGGACCCATATGGCCCCCGGTTGCACATCCTAAATGGGTCCCATATGGGTTACCCTTATGGGACCCATAAAGGTGCCCATAAGGGACCCATGTGGGACCCATACAAATTGCTTGCTGGGACACGCTTACTGAAGACGGTTGCTCTACGCACAAACTACGATCTAAATTAGGTAAGTGGAGCATTTGTTATAGTTAGTCACCAGCCTAACTGGTGATGGATGTTGTAACAGAATAAGTTGCAATAATGCGCAAACGAATATTTCCAAACAAAGATTTCAACGAACAATTAAAGAAGAACGAAAAGTTAATTTAATTCATCAAATAACGTGTTATTTTCAGCAGCTTCGTCGAGAATCGAGGTATAAAACATTGTTGTTTATGCATATTTAGTCTGACTGCATGACATTTGGTATAGGCGAAGATATTCGCAGTTGAATCGAGACCACGCTGGTACACAAAGGAATTCTATTTTTAGAACAGTTTTAAACAAAGAGAATTATTCTGTTTGCAAACGGCAAACGTAACAAATAACTATGTTGATGTCAAATAATGTACAACAATGCCTGTATAAGTATATTTCGCACTTTGATCATAGGCGACAGCCTAATTTACAAAAGATTCCGCGCGCCGAATGTGTGGGCCAATGAGAAGCATTGAACAACCCCCGCTACCGTGAATCGAACTCGGAACCTCTTAGTCGCTAGGCCGACGCTCTACCCCTCGACTACGGACACCACATTGTTGTTAAAGTTTAACTTACATGTAGTGCAAGAGTTGTCTCCCTTGCCAAAGCACATGGCAATTAAGCATCTAGTCTTTTATCAATATTCTAGTCATGTAATTGTTTCTGTAGAGTTATTCGTTCAAAGCTTCATGTTTTTTATTGTATTTTGATAGAATCTGACCAAATGGAACTAATTTGCATAAATCACAATACATTGTTATTTTCACTGCAATATGCCTCAATAACTGATGGTTTATTGCTTTGTACAAATAACCATTACTTGTTTGCAGTATTTATAGAAGATTGTACTATTGCATTCAAATTTAACGTAAAGATGATGTGATATAGTTGTGTCAAGGCAAAATGTTCAATCTAGATAGTCACTCATTGTTAATGGTCAAATTGTTCTTATGACAAAATTCAACAGTAAATAATTTACCGCTGGTTTCAAGAGCTTTAATCACAATAGAGACAGTGTTACAGAGGCTTAATGGTGCAGTATCTGCAAAGGATGAGTGTCAATAAGGCCCTTTCCGTGACCCAACCTGATTTTCTTCATTTCCGCCACACATGACCACTAACATATTGACCTTATGTAGGCAAAGTATCAACTTGAACGGAGCTTTGGTTTGGAAGATATATTAGATCAGAGTGGGTGGGGTAAATTACCCAATATGTCATTAGATGGTAATCAATTTCTTATACTGTTTTACTAACAATCCATAACTTGAAAATTGCTGATGCAGTGAAATATATGTGTATTGCACTTTAAATACATGTTGTTGTTTATTCAATCGGATGCCATGTACAGGAGAAAAGGGGCATTAAACATGTTTATGATTTTTTAGGATTTTTGGATGGGCTAACTTTACGAAAAACCACAACAGGCTTTTATTTCTCATTTTATTTGATTTATCTTTTTGGTGGTGAATGAAGATATATTACCGTAATTTGTAATGTGAAAATTTTTAAAATGTCTTTCGTATTTTCTGGATTACTTGCCCTTGACTTCTTGATAAAAATGCCAAAACTTATATGAAGTACTATTTCGTTCCTAAACCAAACATTTCTGTATAAATCACCATAAAATACCAATATGAGGATGATATGAGCCTTGTGTACACAAAAACATCAGATAAAGGGGTTGCAATTGTTAGCTTAACAGAGTGGGTGGGGTAATATACTCCAAAATTACGCATGAAAGAGACAGGAATTTTTCATAGTTAGAATTGCTTGTATAGCATTCTAAATGTGTGGTAACGTTGTTATTAGCTCATCTGAGCACAAAATGTTCAAATTGAGCTATTTTAATCGCTTTTTGTTTGTTGTCTGTCTGTCTATCTGCCCATCTGTCTGTTCTTAATTTGGTCTTTACACTCTAGCATCCGCATATATATGCCAATCTTGACCAAACTTTATTAAAACAAATATAGTCATAAGTTATCTTAGGAGTTCGATTATTGGCCGGATCAAACAAAAAGGTGCAGAGTTGTCTGCCTTTGCAGGTCAAAAATTGCTAGCTTCGACAGTGTTTCTACTATAGCCTCTACATTTATTGTCCAATCAAGATGAAAATTAGTTGTAATATTGGGTACCATATGTGCTCGAATGACATCGATTTTCAGTCTGATCGAATCAGAAATTTACCATTTTCGACTTTGTTTTCATTCTAATTTTGACTTATACAAGGGCGTATAACTTAGCAAGTCTTACCCTTATTGTGTTGAAATTCACACTTCTCCAAGTTTTTATAGTCACAAACACTGTGTCAAAATTTCATTTTGATTGGTCTTTATTTGTGGTTTTTATGGATAAAATTCGAAAACGGCAATTTTGTCAAATTCAAGGGCAGGCCACTCCGCAAACTGTCGCCCGATTGTGCTGAAAATTGAACTCATTCAAGGTCTTATAGTGACCAACTTTGTGTCGAATGCTTGTCTTGATTGGTCCGTATTTGTGTTTGTTAGAGTAAAAAAGTTGAATTTTTTTTTCAAATTCAAGGGCAAATAACTCGCGATTTCTAGATTCGATCAGACAGAAATTCAAAATTCATGATAGCTCATATAGTAACCAACCTTGTTTCTAATTTTCATCTTAATTGGTCGATAAATATAGATGCTAGAGTGGAAACAATGTCAAATCTAACTATTTTTGATGTGCAAGGGCAGACATCTCTGGAGTTTTTATTTCGATCCGGCCCATATTCAAACTCCTAAGAGAACTTATGGTCATACTTGTTTTGATTAAGTTTGGTCAAGATTTGGCGTATATTTGCGGATGCTAGAGTGTAAAAATCAAATCAAGAACAGACAGATGAGCAGATAGACAGACAGACAACGAACATAAAGCGATTGGAATTTTGTCCAACTTAAGCATTTTGTGCTCAGATGAGCTAATAACAACGCTACCATCCATTTAAGATGCTATACAATCAATTCTGACTATGAAAAATTCCTGTCTGTTTCATGTGTAATTTTGGAGTATATTACCCCAACCACTCTATAAAGATAACAATTACAACCTCTTTATCTGATGTTTTTGTGTACACAAGGCTCATATCATCCTCATATTGGTATTTTATGGTGATTTATACAGAAATGTTTGGTTTAGGAACGAAATAGTACTTCTTATAATTTTTGGCATTTTTATCAAGAAGTCAAGGGCAAGTAATCCAGAAAATACGAAAGACATTTTAAAAATTTTCATATTACAAATTACGGTAATATATCTTCATTCACCACCAAAAAGATAAATCAAATAAGATAAGAAATAAAAGCCTGTTGTGGTTTTTCGTAAAGGTAGCCCATCCAAAAATCTTAAAAATTCATAAACGTGTTTTATGCCCCTTTTCTCCTGTACATGGCATCCAATTGAATAAAAAACAACATGTATTTAAAGTACAATACACATATATTTCACTGCATCAGCAATTTTCAAGTTATGGATTGTTAGTAAAACTGTATAAGAAATTGATTACCATCTAATAACATATTGGGTAACTTACCCCACCCACTCTGATTTAATATATCTTCCAAATCAAGGCTCTGTTCAAGTTGATACTTTGCCTACATAAGGTCAATATGTTAGTGGTCATGTGTGGCGAAAATGAAGAAAATCGGGTTGGGTCACGGAAAGGGCCTTATTGACACTCATCCTTTACGTCTTTGCAACATTGTTCTCAGTACATTCTTGCATAGATATAGTGAGGTAGAATGACTTGTCACCTTAACGCAAAATAACACGGCTTTAAAAATACTTATTGTTGAATTTTGGAACGAATATCACAATGTAAAATATAGACAGCTAAGAATAATTCATTGTATTTTCAGTTTTTACGGTTTGGATGATGTAAAGTCACAAACTGCAATTAAAGATAAAGTAAAACCTCCGAATCTGTTATTTCTCGACAACAAAAGACCAAGGTCGCTGACAAGCTATGGCAGCTTTTATCGTAAGTACCAACATAAAAGTAATGTCTTTATATGATTGAAAAGTGGATTTATGTATTAGCTACGAATTTCTTTCCTTATTATTGATATTTCAGTTTGTAACTCATGCAGTCATATTGTACCATAACCATTTCGTACCATTATAGTATATCCTTTCTCACTTCCCAAATGTTTTGTCTAATCTTTTGAATTCATTTCTAAACTTTAGCTTTTAATGATTTTACATCTGAATATTGTTTTATTTTGATTCTATGATAGTGAAATCCGAGTCTTCACTAAAGTAAATACGCTCTTTGATATTTTGGGGTATTTTCTAGTTAGCCGGTCCCCATACTAAATTGTTGCCAGTAAAGTGACAAAATCGTGTAATTTTTCATCAATAAAAAAGAAGATGAGCAAAATAAAATAAAGTGGGGTGTGGGGGCTGCAGCCCCCAAAAATACTTCCTAGCAAATAGGGACTGGTATACTAGATGTGTTCCGTATTTTGATTTTTGGCTATTTTCATCAGGACGCATTGCACTTGGAAAAAGTCAGGAAGTTTGCCACAGGTTGTGGGCTTGTGGCGCTTCGTTCACCGAATTTCTTTCCTTATTATTGATATTTCAGTTTGTAACTCATGCAGTCATATTGTACCATAACCATTTCGTACCATTATAGTATACCCTTTCTCACTTCCCAAATTTTTTGTCTAATCTTTTGAATTCATTTCTAAACTTTTGCTTTTAATGATTTTACATCTGAATATTGTTTTATTTTGATCATATGATAGTGAAATCCGAGTCTTCACTGATGTAAATACGCTCTTTGATATTTTGGGGTAGTTTCTAGTTAGCCGGTCCCCAAACTAAATTGTTGCCAGTAAAGTGACAAAATCGTGTAATTTTTCATCAATGAAAAAGAAGATGAGCAAAATAAAATAAAGTTGGGTGTGGGGGCTGCAGCCCCCAAAAATATTTCCTAGCAAATAGGGACTGGTATACTAGATGTGTTCCATATTTTGATTTTTGGCTATTTTCATCAGGACGCATTGCACTTCGAAAAAGTCAGGAAGTTTGCCACAAGTTGTGGGCTTGTGGCGCTTCGTTCACCGCCCTATCTTAAACGCTATCCTAAAAATGTCTGATGATATCGATCAATGAACCATTTTATGCATGTTGAACAATTTACGACCAAAAATTATTTCTAAAAGGTTTAAGGGCAATGTTTTGCAACAACCCTCACCTTAACAGCCTTTGTTTATAATGACCTACCATTTAAAACCACCTGATCAACAATGAATCTCGCTCTCGGAATGCGGGTTTCCTTGGACTCTGATATAACCGTTTGGAATTTTCTAAAAGAAGGGATAATTATATTTTATTTAAATTGAGGAGCCTTTGGGACATAAATTAACAATAACGAGTTTAAAAAACTGATAATATGAATAAATAAATCAATTAAATATATATCAGAAAGGTTCGACAAACGTTCCAAGCTTGTATTCGCACCAATAATGTTTGCTACTATGCTGGGTCAATTCCATAATTTACGAGCATGGAGAAATGAATAAACAGAATTTCAAAGGAAAAGCAATATATTTTCAAGTGGCGAGCTAAACAGGTCGTCATAAATTGATCTCGTACCGCAACAAGAATACTCTATAACTTCTAAGGCGTAAAAAAATGTGTGTTTCCGGTTACAGGACAGGGAATTTTTTTACTAAGAAATGGACTTTTTCCCCTAAATTGAAACTTTCCCCTCATAAATCAATGTTGAAACCTTTAAAATGTTCTCCCATGGGAGTATCTATGTTAACTATCAAATACCTTCTGTTTATCAGCTTATAAATTGCTATGAAAATCTATTTTCTTTGTGTTTTCTGAAATATTTTAAGCATTTTCAGTTTTCAAGCCAAAAATCATGCATGAAAATTTTTCCCCTAAAACAGCCCATTCAACGCATTTTTCCCCAAATTAAGGGCCCGGGGCCCCTTCCCCTAACCATAAAAAGAACTCCTGCAGGAAATTTCAAAATAGGGACGGTCGGTCGGATTTTTTTATTTTGACATTTTTTTTTTTATATAATGGGACAAATAGGGAAACAAAATGGCGCAATAGAAAATCAGACAGTCTTTCCGAAAGTTGCAGAATGTTTACTTGACATTCGATCTGGTAAAAAAATACAATACCGCCGGTAAAAAAAATACAATACCGCCACAGACGACTGAATACCCCCCTGTCCGACTGTCGAATATAAATTGATGTCTGCTAGTCTAGAGGCTACATGCACGCAAAAAGTACATGTACACCATGTAGTTACATTCATTTCTCAAGCAACGGTAGAGTTAAGTTTTCTTTTTCTGAATGTTGATCACAGATGCTGATATTGAATTATTATATCCAACAATCTCGAAAATCTAACTAAACAAGGAAACAGAATAAATTTGTTACTCATAATATGTGATGATTTGAGCGAGATAAAAAACGCAGACATTTGATGACGTAGTCATTCCAATATCCTCAAGTGATTTCTCCACATCCAAATAAGGTTACTTTTTAATTTACTATGATTTGTTTATAAAAAGCGCGCATGCCAGCAAGCGCGGGAAAAGGAATGAAGCAATGAAACAAACACTATCTACGAAGTAAATACACTGATGTTAGATGATTTTAACACGGAAGCTTTGTATATTTCTGTCATGCCGCCTCATGATTACACAAAGGAATTAGGTCACGGTTAGTTGTACATATGAAACTAGTGTGTGCTTACTCGACCATATAGACTGTAGCCAATCAATCTTTCATATCAAACAAAAAGTAAGTGTTGACAGTCATATTAATCGGCGATTGAGTGGCGATTGCCAGCGCGAGCTCTGTAAATCTTTCATAGAGAAGAGATCATGTAACAAAAATGGATTTTTTTGTGCATTTTGATATATTTACGGAAACTTTCGAAGATTCCTGGAAAACCCATATTTCAAATCGTACCACGATACGCATCGTCGGGGAAGGATATCAGAATAAATCCAATAATAAACCAGTATCAGTACGCAAAATTCGGTACTGAAATACATCGGTAGTTTTTGGCCTAGTAGCGATAAAACTTCCGGTGAATTGAACCTTTACCAGACATGTCCTAAAAATTGCTAAAGTAATTTCGGGTCCGGGATAAAAAATTAGACACGGTTGGGTAACCGGAAACACACAACTTTTTTTTATTACGCCTAAACAAAGGCTGTCACATGACTGGAAAGAAATTCGAAACAAAGCCGTATATGTGACCGGTCACATGACAGTAATTGATCACCTAACTTCCGCTCTATTTTCAAGCGAGATCTGGTCACGTGATTTACCATAAACATGGCGAAGGAATCGACTGGAAATAGGGGTATGTTGAATTTCGGAAGGTTATAATCTTCCAGCAGATCGATTTGAAATGAAATTTTTGATCAAGTGTGACAAAAAAATGATTAATTGATCTATTCCCTACAGTGTTTTACCGAGTGATTGGATATAATACACAAAAACAAAGCTTCACAACTTGTGCTGAACTTTCCTCTGTTTTCGAAGAGCAATGCGCTCTGATGAAAAAAGCAAAAAATCAAACTACCAAAGTCCATTCAAAGACCGTATTTACATCAGAGAAGTCTCGGATTAATGATAGTGTAACTGAAAAATTGAAATAATAAAATGCCGAAATGATTTAAAATGGATATTTATACTTTTCTCTCATGAATGCTTTCTATAGGTTTTATGCTTTATAAAGCCTTGTGATGAATTCCATCAAATTCAAGTTTTCAAGAGATTCGATTTTCTTATCTGTTCAAGTTATGTACCCATCTAAAAAAAGGATTTCTATTAGGTCATCATAGTGCTATAAATAGATACATCATGAAGCTAGAATCTTGAAAAGGGCAGGCATAATTTGCTGAACTGGAAAATTATGATTTTTATTAAAATCAATGTTTAAAAATGCCCCACATTATGAGAAAAATGTTTTTGTTCACAATTTAAACCTTACAAGTCTGTTTTTGTTTATTTCCAGTGTAAACAGAATCTTACAATGCTGGAGATATGAAGACTGTTGGCTACTACGTATACAGCAACAGAGAAGTCCAATTTTGACTTGAAAGATAAGAAAAACGTCGTTGAAATTAAACAACTTCGACAAGTAACTGTCCGTCAGCTCTTCTAAAATACTTAAAGTTAAACTGAAGTGTTGAACATCAATGTACATCTAAAGTATGGACAGTCTGGACTATCATTTACCTTTAATCACATGTACATGTACAGACAAGTTTTGTAAGAAGTTACAAAAAAATTAGCTTCATCTACTTCTAATGGTCAATCAAATGCTTGTTACTAAAACTTTGCTATTGGGGACATCATAATGGTGATTGATTTAAATGTACGACCTGAACAAGCGGAAAATTGGTTGGGTCATATAGACCTATCACAGATAAGAAACTTACATGGGGACCGAGATCTATATATACCAATCAACAAAACTCTGAAGAGACCAGTTGACCGCCTGTGTCCACTTGTGAAACAGCTTGGTGTAAATATGGGCTGTAGTAATGCCCTATAAGTGTAAAGTGTAACAGGGCCGCAATGTATTGCCGGAGTGTTTTAGTGAATGGGCTATATTATTGCCCAATAGAATAAATATCAAAGTGTTATTAAAATCTACAGTGTAAATAAGCGATACAGAATTCGAAGAAGAAGGACCTGCACAATATAAACAATGAAAAATTCTTGGACAACAGACTGCGAATTTGTTTCTACAAATTGATTGAAGATTTGATACACAGAATGAACAACATGCCGCATCGAAAATCAAATAAACAGACTTGATGACAACAAAATAATGTCAGCCTAATAGACTTGATGCATCAACAACCGATATTGATTTAAGGTAGAATACCCGTAATGTGGCCATTTTTGGATTCACAAAACATTAGGGTTTTTGTGCGGCATCATTACGTATCCGAAGCTATTCAGGCTCGGTCGTGAACATTCGGCGATGGAAAGTTTCATCGCCAAATGTTTTCGACATAGCCCAAATAATGCCAATGTCTCGCGAATCTCATTAGGGGTGGGCTACCTTAAAAGTGTTTATTGAGAATCTTGTTCTTCCTGGTGAGGAATGTTATTTGTTTTGCTTGTGAAAATGAGCTGAGAAAGATAACGTTTATCCGAGAAATATGCCTTCTTTAAAAACTGTTATCTACATCAACTTCTATTAATTTAAGAAATTAAAAGTTTCGGATAAGATTTTAATGAATTGGTATTTAAATAATTAGAAAGTTTCGGCATACAACAAAATAGAAAACGAAAGGATTTGTGTATATAGCTTAGAAAATACTAAGGCAAAAGGAGAAAATGCTGATTATCAGTATTTACTTCTTTTGCCTCAATGTTTTCCCCAGCCTTATTTAGTAGGGACGTCAAAACCAGGTCTTGTTTGGGATAGGGTAAAGCGAGGTTTCTTGAGAAAATGTGAAACTGATCACTATCACCAAATGTAATCAAAAGCTTTCCAATGCCTTACTGTCATTTAACCCTTTCTCAAACGACAACATTTTTAGGCAATCCACTTCAAAGACTGCCACAAATGACAAAATGGATGTTTTTAAAGATAGGATTTGTGTAAAATATGGCACAGAAAATATTGAGACAAAAGGAGAAACTGTGGTTATCAGCAGTTTCTTCTTTTGATTCAATGTTTTCCCAAGCCTTTTGTATTAGGGACGTCAAAAGCAGGTCTTGTTTGGGAAAGGGTTAAAGCCTCTTCCGGTTTTAGTGAGGAAGTATTTGGTTGAATGTAAATCCCAAATTGACGAAAAGGTGACATATTTTACTCTGCATCCAATCAAATAGCTTTCTTGTTTGCAGGAAGATTGGAAGAAATATAAACAAACCAGTTTGCTGGAAAGTTGCAGCAACGGTTTGCTGCAACTTTGCGGCAAGTAGTTTGCGAGAAAACTAATTTGCATACGAAAAACGAAGTGGCTGCAACTTTGCGGCAAATAGTTGCGGGAAGTTCGCAAGAAGAATTTGGACGAGTTTGTGACAACTTTGCAGCAACAGTTCGCTGCAACTTTGCAGCAACAGTTTGCAGCAACTTTGCGGCAAATAGTTTGCGAGAAAGCTAATTTGCATACGAAAAACGAAGTGGTCGCAACTTTGCGGCAAATAGTTGCGGGAAGTTCGCGAGAAGAATTTGGACCAGTTTGCGGCAACTTTGCAGCAACAGTTCGCTGCAACTTTGCAGCAACAGTTTGCAGCAACTTCGCGGCAAATAGTTTGCGAGAAAGCTAATTTGCATACGAAAAACGAAGTGGCCGCAAATTTGCGGCAAATATTTGCAGCGAATTCGCCGCAAATTTGCAGCGAAGTTGCCGCAACTGTTTGCGGCAGGGCTAATATTTTGGTAAGGGCCAAGTCACGATAAATGGTATGTGCGTAACGCAATGGCTAACAAGGCGAATGTTTTACCGTGTGAGCTGTCGCAGCTTTTGATGTCCTAGCCGTTGACTAATATTATCAATACATCGCTGTGTGGCTACCTTATTGTTATCAAACGAAGATGCAAATCACCACAAAAAGGTTACATCAAAACAAGAAGAAAGTGGTAAAGACACGACATTCATTGAATTGGGTAATTGATTTAAAAGTGTTTGTTCATTTAAAGCAAATAAAAACGATTAGGTTGTCTTGAAATCGCCGTCATCTCATTTTCTAAATTTTGACCCACTGATAAACGAGCCTGAGAGGCAAAATAATGCATTTGAAATGTCTAAACCCGGTCTTATAAAAATGGACGTAAAACCTTCAATTGAAAAGTAATTTGCTCACCCATCGAATCCGACACATTCCCAGTAGGAAAAGTAGTTCTGCAGATCACAAAGCAGGGATAATCACCGAGCCCGTGGTTCCTTGTTATGTAGTACTCCGCGGCTGAAACAAGATTGTTTTATCATAAAATTATATTTCTAATACACATTGTATATTTTTATTATAGACTAGGAGAAGTTTTCTGTACGAGGCTTAAAAATGTTTCCAGGGGGACAAGTTCAACTTTTTATTAGCAAGAGACAATGCTTAAATCATGTAGCCATTTTTAATTAATCATATAGGCCCTGTCTCCTTGTTCGCTTCAACGATGCAGTAGGTCCAAGTTCGTCATTTTGAAGGTCAACTAGGTGTACACAATAAATAGTTTATGGGATATAGCAAAACCATCCGCTATAACTCATATAGTTTTGGGTGTAGAGTAACAAGTGAAGCTTAGACACCACTTTTTTATTTCCCAGTGTAAATATGCAAATTAACTAATTTGCATATGCATGATGTCTAATCGGAAATTTTGATAATAATTTTGTCATTTTTTCAGAGTGCAGTTCGAATAAAAGCTATATAGCTCACTACGCTTGTGGAGTACATTCGCAACTTGGGTGCCAAAAAAGCCTAGATATCTTTGCTTAAGTTCTGTTATGCAAATAAATAAGCTTAAACGCGCATGCACACTTTTTGATTTGTTTTATTTTTTTATGAAAATGTCACCAATTTGTGAAAACTTCATACACACAGTGCTTTGCAGCTTCGTAAAAGAATTTA
The DNA here is from genome assembly GCA_963680895.1 of Fragum sueziense. Taxonomy (NCBI): domain Eukaryota; kingdom Metazoa; phylum Mollusca; class Bivalvia; order Cardiida; family Cardiidae; genus Fragum; species Fragum sueziense. The sequence goes on along the minus strand of OY804609.1, from coordinate 1,528,212 downwards.
TTCACAATGTATGTGTTAAACTTCCTGTCCAAAACATCAGTCAGCATTCTGACGACTATTTACAGAATCCGATTGGATTACACCATAATAGAGGGTTGGGTTTCAATGGAAACATAGATTGTGAGAGTAGTTTTTAGACTAGGAGAAGTGTCCTGTGCGAGGCTTAAACAAGGTTGCAGGGAGGACAACTTGTTGCAAGTAAGAGGAAATGCTTAAACCCTGTAGCAATGTCCCCTTAAGGTTTACGAACTGAGAATGAAATGCAGAGCCATAGGCGAAATTCTAAAACTGCCAGTAATTCCTAAACTGTGTTACCTTTCCATTTCAAATACAAACATACGCATTTTGTATGGTTTAGAATTTTGAATTAGTGCATACTTATGGAAATATTTGACACAAATGTTCAAATTTACCTCCGTTGCATATGAATGTAGAGTGAAATAATATTTGTAAATTATTTCCTTCTTGAAGCATAATCTGGAAATCCGTCACGATGAATCAACTTATGTGAAGTATATTTACAATTGTGTGTAATTTGATGCAATTCGTATGGCTAAAAAGTGGCGTTTTCATTCTCGGTTCGTAAACCTTGATCAAGAGGTTTTTTGTCTTCTTGTTCTCGGCGATGGTGAGGTAGGTCAAAATATGTCAAAAGTCAACTAGGTGCAAAATTCAATTGTGACCCGTCACGCTAAAAGGGAACTTATCGGGTGTGTGAAAAATATCGACCCTAGTCAGTCTGCGCAGTCCGCGCAGCCAGACTAGGGCCGACACTTTTCACTTTTCTAATTTACAATTTTCTAAATCCGGAAGGTTTCCCCTGTCTTACTATACGTTCATTTTTTGCATACGGGATCTGATTGACCTATGATGAGTTTGACAAGTTTGTCAAAATTTGGAGTTTGGGTATTCGAATAAGGTCCCTTTTAGCGTGACGGGTCACAATTTTATAGGGGTATAACGAGACAATCCGTTACAACTCATTTAGTTCTGGAAGTAGACTAACAAGTTTGGTATCGAAATGGAGCTTAGACGTAAATCTTTATTTTGCAGTAAGATAGGCAAACTAGCTTATTTGCATATGCATGCTTTTGATAATCTTAATTGGAAAATTTGATCAAGTTTTGTCAGTTGTAGTTAGAATGAAAAACTTAAATTTCGGAGCAAATCTTTAAAACCTTTAGTTCTTTTCAAGAAACGTTTAAAACGCCACAATAGTCTGCTATTTTCACTCCAAACCTATATATTTGCCCTGACTGGTTGCCGTGCAAGTCTAAAGCAAGTGATGGATTTTCTTCTGTATTTCCTCTATTATTGTGTAGGTTAACAATGCAGCTATCACCAGACGCTACCAAATCTTATCTACACTTTCAACATTTGTTCGGGGAGACCCCATACACCACCTTAGGGCAAAATGGTTTCGGCCTTGACTGTGTATTTTCGACGAATGGCCTGTATTCACAATTTCTGTTTTTTTTTCATATTTAACACGAAAAGCCTTTATTTTCAAAAAGGTGACCCTTTATGGAACCATTTATTTTTGTTTTGGTATAGCAGGCCTGTTACAGACTATAAGCTTAAAAGTCTCAGGGGAACCTATCATAACGCCAATAACCAGTCTATTTATGATTTCTAAATGATTTATTTGCTTTGGATTGCTATATTGACATACAAGCTATAGATACACATTTGTTTACAACATTTTATTATTATCAGATGAACAGTGTTAACCTTGGTTCCAGCTCTAACATTTCCTAACATTTGACTCTAGATAATGCAATGCACTATACAGCAATGCAAACTCTGACAGTCCCCACGTTGTTCTGATTCTGAAAAAAAAAACTAGCATGGGCGCCTTTAATGTCTTATGATCGTAAGACAGTGAGAGGAGTAATTTCAGTTGCTTAGTATGCTTACTTTTTTTTATTTAGAGTCTTGCTTTATTTAATTGCCCTTCAGTGAAAAGATATACGATATATATAAGATAAATTTAAGATATATATATAATGCGTTTAAAAGAACTAGCCAAAATTTTATATGAGAGAAAATATCCGATTCATGTAATTCTAAATCGAATTGAAAAGGCATTAAATATACCAAGACTTGAATTACTACAAAATAAAACTAAAGACAACAGTAATATATTGGCATTCGTGTCAACCTTTAACCCAAAACATAAAGAAGTCTTTGGAATTCTGAAAACAAATATGAAAGTTTTTGAAGG